>PVJI01000240.1:0-187894 GCA_004026765.1 Micronycteris hirsuta | reverse complement strand
CAAATGTCTCTGAGGTTCCTGAGTCCCTCCTCATTTTTTTGAATTCTTGTTTTTTCCTTCTGATCCACCCCATTGGTTTGAGTCCCAGCTTCCTTTTTTTCCCTATTGGTTCCCTGTAAATCTTCTTCCATTATCTTTATCATATTGCTCATTTGTTCAACTATGTCTTCCAGTTTTGTGAACATCCTGATTACCAGTGTTTTAAACTGGGCATCTGTTAATTTGCTATCTCTTCGACCGTTAGTTGTAATTTGTTCTGATCTTTCATTTTGGCCATTTTCATTCTTTTTTATCTCGGCACACCTGTTGGAGTCTTAGGTGTTTATAGGTGCCTGGCAACCTGGGTCACTTTTTTGTGACGTTTCCTCTGGGGGTGGGGCCTGGGAGGGAGCAATGGCGTCTGCCGTTCACCACCACTCCCTATCACCCTCTGCTCCCCAGTTCCCCACTGCCTTTTCCGCCAGTCTCGGCCCTGCTGGTTCCCACTGGCCTCTCCAGTTACACCTCCGGTTCACCCGTTGCTTGGGGTAGTGTTTTGTTTAGGCGCTCCCAGGGTGAGTTCCTCCAGGCAAACTGCCTCTCACTCCGCTCTTCCGCTCGATTCTGCCCCGTTTACCGGCCTGAATGTACATCCTCCCCAACTTTCTGGGTGTCGGTCTTCCCTTCAGTTCGATTCTGTCCGTTCTGGTTGTTTATTTTTCGCTATTGAGTTCGTTGTTTAAACTCTCTGGTTGTGAGCGGTGGCGCAGTGCATCCACCTATGCCGCGATCTTGGCCAAAGTCTGTTAACAGTTTTTATATATACGTTTTGAATGGCACTTAAGAAACACTTTCATAGCCACAGGCATAAGCTGTATTTGTTTTCTGATAGATTAAATGTGGGGTTTTCACTTCTAGGTGTTTATGAATCTGGGATGTATTTTGTGAAAGATGTGCGGTGGGATGGCAGCGTTCCCGTTGCCTGCCCCGGGCAGTTACTGCTGAGGTTTCGGCTGTAAAACTTCCAGGCTTTCTTAAGCACAACAACAAAAATGTCCCTACTTGCCACTTCAGTGCAAAGTGAAGAAATGATCCCCACCCCAGCAGAGATGCATTGGAAACCTGTGTTGTGCAGAAAAAGGGCAGGGAGCTGGTGGTACCACAGGCACTCGCTGGATGCTCAGGAAGGAGGCTGAGGGGGGAGTTGCACCAGAGGAAAAACATCTGCTCGTGGGCCTCCCAGCATCCCTGCTGCGAAAGCTAGGATGCAAGCTAGACAGTAACTTAGAACAGTAAAAAGAAATACAAAAAGAAATCTTAGTTCTGTCCAGCCAAGGAGAGGATTGAGACCTTTTTAACGATATGCCTAAACTTTCCGATCATAAAGCTGTTAAAAAAGGAAAATATTGGGAAATGGTAATAGAGATTTATCCATTGTTAAATTGATTGTGGGTGTCTAATGATGCTTTCTTACAGATAAAACAAACAAAGAAGAAGCCTTGAAACCTTTTTGAGAATAGAATAAAGATGATGGTTATAAAAACCTACTAAAAGAAGTAAGCCAAGCACCAGGGTGCTCTCATATGTTGTGTGCTGCATTTCCCGTGGATTGGTCAGTATTAGATTTGAGGGTGCAGATAAATTTTCCCACATTCCCAAATTACTCTGCTTCAGTTCTTGACTGCACTATATAAATACAGAGGTTTGGGTAATCTTACAATGATGTTCCTAGTTCCATGGTGGATTTTTTAAATTTATTGAAATCAGTGATAACTGAAGCCAGCCCACTTTTTCTACAGAATTACCCCCAAAAGAAGATTTTCCCAAATCTTATCTTTTCCACTTTAAGCATTCTAATTGCTTAACACGGCGGAGTGGACAGAAGTTACAAGGAGGTGGGTTTATATCCGTGTGAGGAAGAGAATGCTAACCAGTCCTAGCTGTTAAAAAATGAGCTGTTTAAATATTCACAGGTTCTAGGGATTAGGGGACTAGGATGTGTGTGTCTTTGGGGGCCTGTGATCTACCGAAAGTATTTAAATTACTATATTCTAATGACAGTTTTTTCTACAACACATTATTAAATGCATCAAACAGAAGGAGGCAGGGCAAAGAAATTGACTAGGTCTCACTTTCCCCTTGATGCTGAAGATTCTTTTCTGAAAGCTGCTACTATAGCAACAAGCTTTTTTTTTAGGAAAGAAGTTAATGGGCAGCATTGGAATGGTTTTCCAAATCATCAGTGCTTTTCTTCATCACTCTCTGGCCCTTAGAAAATCACCTTAGCAGCATTTCTCAACCAGGATTTCTTATCTGAACTGCACAAGGCAGAAAGTGATTTGAGTAGCTATTCTCTAAATTCTCCCAAGGTTGGATGGTACATGTCTGGTAGCATTTAAGACTCACAGGAGGGAAGTTAGTTTATTACACACAGTGAATGTCTGAGGACCATCACACTTGTTTATTTAAGCAAAAATATTTCCTAGCATACTCTTCGCCAAAGCAATAGGGATGACGGAACAGTATAATATAGTGGTTAGTACAGGGATTCTGAGGGCGAACAGAATAATTTCAAATCTGAGTTCTGCCACTTAAAAATAGTAACAGCATGTTTCAAGGATTAAATGGGTTAAGGTTACAGCTTAGAAAGTAATGCCATATATGTTAATATCTACGAGATTATAGAAGTCACATCATCATATAATTTATTGTCCACAAATAGACATTTTGAAAGTAAAGGATCTTGATCCCTATGGATTTCCGTGCATGTCATGAGGTAATATATTTTTTATCCTGTGGTCCCAATACTATGTACTGAATAGTGCCCCATTTTCCCACTGATATGCAACACTAGACCTGCCATATATCACATTCCCAAATATGTGCAGGACTGTGGAGCTCACTCTTCTGTTCTGTTGGCCTGCTCTAGTCCATTGACTCTGACTAATGCCTGCTTCATAAAGCTTGATAGGGAATTTTTGCTTCCTATTCTTACCCACAATATTCTAGGTCCTATGACATGCTGTGTGAATTTTATAATTCAGTGTGATGTCTTTAATTTTTTTCTGTCGGGGGATAATGCTCTTTTGAATTTCTTAAACTGAATGCTAAGGAGATTAACTCATTTTCAGTCTTTCCACTATTGTAATATAATCATTTAAGGTTGTACATTTCCCACTAAATGGTATATGCTATATCAAACAAGATTTCATACTAAGTATTTTTAATTATTTTTCTAAATTACATTTTATTTATGCAATTACAATTGTCCCAATTTTTCCTTCATTGCCCTCTCCATAGAGGACCGCCCCACTCCCTCAGGCAGGCCCCACACCATTGTCCATGTCTGTGGATAATGCTTATATATTCATTGGTTACCTGATGCCCTATGCTATACTCTATGTCCCTGTGACTATTCTGTAACTACCAATTTGTACTTCTTTTTTTAAGTATTTTATTTTTTTATTTTTAATATATTTTATTGATTATGCTATTACAGCTGTCCCATTTTTTTCTCCCCTTTATTCCCCTCCATCCTGTACCCCTCTGCCACCATCATTCCCCACCTTAGGTCATGTCCATGGGTCAGACCTGTAAGTTCTTTGGCGTCTCCATTTCCCATACTATTCTTAACCTCCCTCTGTCTATTTTGTACCTACCATTTATGCTACTCATTCCCTGTACCTTTTCCTTCATTCTCCCCCCTGCTGCCTCCCGGCTGATAACCCTCCATGTGATCTCTATTTCTGTGATTCTGTTCCAGTTATAATTGTGTGCTTAGTTCATTTTTGTTTTTTTAGGTTTGGTTGTTGATAGTTGTGAGTTTGTTGTTATTTACTATTTGTATTTTTTACCTTTTTCTTAGATAAGTCCCTTTAACATTTCATATAATAAGGGCTTGGTGATGATGAACTCCTTTAACTTGACCTTATCTGGGAAGCACTTTATCTGTCCTTCCATTCTAAATGGTAGCTTTGCTGGATAAAGTAATTTTGGATGTAGGTCCTTGCCTTTCATGAGTTGGTATACTTCTTTCCAGCCCTTCTTGCCTGCAGGGTTTCTTTTGAGAAATCAGCTGCTAGTCTTATGGGAACTCCTTTGTATGTAACTGTTTCCTTTTCTCTTGCTGCTTTTAAGATTCTCTCCTTATCTTTCATCTTGGCTAATGTAATTATGATGTGCCTTGGTGTGTGTTTCCCTGGGTCTAACTTCTTTGGGACTCTCTGAGCCTCCTGGACTTGCATGTCTATTTCCTTCTCCGGATTGGGGAAGTTTTTCTTCATTATTTTTCCAAATGAGCTTTCAGTTTCTTGCTCTTCCTCTTCTCCTTCTGGCACCTTTATGATTCAGATGTTGGAATGTTTAAAGTTGTTCCAGAGGTTCCTATGCCTCTCCTCACTTGTTTCTTCATTCCATTCTGGTTGAATGTTTATTTCTTCCTTCTGCTCCAAATAATTGATATGAGTCCTGGTTTCCTTCCCATCACTGTTGGTTCCCTGTACATTTTCCTTTCCAGTGCTCCTATTACATTGTAAGGGGCATAGTCTTAGGTATTCACCAGGGGAGGGCAAACCATGGCACTGCGTTGTGATGCTCTCTATCGGGGAGGGATCTGAGAGGGAACAGTGCCACTTGCTCAACTCTTGGCCAGCTTTCAGTCACTTTCCCCGCTACCCACAAGCCAGTTGGGCCCTTCTGGTGCTGATTCCTGGGTGGGTGGGTTTGTGTACATTCTAGAGCCCTGTGTGTCTCTCCAGTGGACTCTCCTGTGAGGCTGGGAGTTTTTCCCGATGCTGCAACCCCTACAGACTTTTTCAGTCAGAGGTTTCGAGGCTATAGTTCCCTCACACTGGAACCCTGGGTTGCACAATCTGTCTCCCTCCCCAGTTGTTCATCCTGGTTTATCTTCATGCAAATGTGGGACTGTCTGGTTTGCCAGCCTCCACCTGGCCCATCCCTGTCCTCCAGCCACCACCTTGCCAAGAGTTCTCTCTGAGCTGGCTGCCCGTCTCCGCCCTTCATACTGGTCTGGATGAATGTTTCTTTATCTCCTTGGTTGTCGGACTTCCATACAATTTGATTTTCTGACAGTTCTGATTATTTATTGTTTTTAAATTTGTTGTTGTCTTTTTCGTTGTGCGAGGAGGCCAAGTGTATCTATCTACACCTCCCATCTTGGCCAAAAGTCATCCAATTTATACTTTTTAATCCCTTCACCTTTTTCTCCTATCCTCGTGACCCCATTCCCATTTGGCAACCATCAAAATTTTCTCCGTGTGTATGGTTCTGTTTCTGTTCTGCTTGTTTGTTTACTTTGTTTTTTAGATTTAGTTGTGATAGATATGTATTCATTGGCATTATATTTTCATATTTTTGATCTTAAAGAAAATCTTTTAACATTTCATAAAATAGTGGTTTGGTGGTGATAAACTCCTTTAACTTCTTCTTGTCTGGGAAACTATCTGGCCTTCAATTCTAAATGATAGCTCTGCTGGGCAGAGTAATCTTAGTTGTAGGTCCTTGCTTTACATCATTTTGAATATTTCTTGTGAATCACTTCTGGCCTACAAAGTTTCTTTTGAGAAATCAGCTAACAGTCTTGTTGCCAAGCAGTCAGTTACCTGCAAGGGAGCTTCTCTTAACTGCTTTTAAGATTCTCTTTTTTTGTATTTAACCTTTGACATTTTAATTATGATGTGACTTGGTGTGTACCCCATTGGGTTCATCTTTTTGGGACTCTTAGTACTCCCTGGGTATGTCTATTTCCTTCACCAAAGTAGGGAAATTCTTTGTCATTATTTTTTCAAATAGATTTTCAACTTCTTGATCTCTCCCCTCTTCTTCTGGCACTCTCATTATGCAAATATTGGTACACTTGAAGTTTTCCCAGAGACTACTTACACTATCCTAATTTTTTTTTTTTTTTTTTGGATTCTTTTTTCTTCTTGCTTTTCTGATTGGTTGCTTTTTGCTTCCTTATATTCCAAATCACTGATGTGATTCTTGGCTTCCTCCACTCTACTGTTGTTTCCCTGTAAATTGTTATTTATTTTAGTTAGTGTATCCTTATTTTCTGACTGGATCTTTTTTTGCTGTTGAGGTTCTCCCTAAGTTTATTGAGCATCCTTATAACCAGTATTTTGAACTCTGCAACTAGTAGATTGCTTGTCTCCATTTTGTTTAGTTGTTTTTCTGGAGTTTTATTCTGTTCTTTCATTTGGGCCATGTTTCTTAGTCTCTTCATTTTGGTGGCCTCTTTGTGTTTGTTTCTATGTATTAACTAGAGCTGCTACATCTCCCAGGCGTGGTAGAGCGGCCTAATATAGTATCCTATAGGTATCCTATGGGGTTCAGTGGCACAGCCTCCACTATTACCCAAGCTGGGTACTCAAGGTGCACCCACCATGTGGGCTATGTATGTCCTCCTGTTGTAGTTGACTCTTGATTTCCACCACCTGTGTTCTGTTTGGGGTCACATAGCATAAGCTACAAGGTGATCTGTAGATGGCTGCTACTTGTACTCAGCTTGGAGGTGCCCCGGTGAGGTTAAGCTGTGAACCAAGGTTGGCTGCTGCCTGGGGCAACTTAGCAAAAAGTGTGGAGCTCGCTGAAGCCAAATGCTTGTTTGAGAGAATCTAGGAAAATCTGAAGCATGAGGCAAGACAAGCCATTCTTATGGAAAAGCCACTGGAAACAGCTTTAATGGGATCTAAAGTTGGATGGAGAATGGCCTTAGGGAATCACCAGGGCAGGGCTAACAGTATGAGCCAGGTTGATGGATACTCAGATATGGCACCCACCTGCCAGCTCTGTGGATCTGTTGGTGGAGGGCTCAGAAAAATAATGGCATCTGCCAGCACTTCTTTCCGGGAGAAAGCTGCCCTCCAGCTCTCACCTTGATGCTGGACAAGTCAGTTCCTCCCTGTATGTCTGACGCCTTTCTATCTGCTGCCCCTGTGCTGGAGCTCAGAGGGAGTGAGTCTGAGTAATTCTGTGCATGGGCCATTTAAAAGGAACTGGCAGGGACTCCAGCAGTTTCTGCCTTCCACAGCCTCAATTTCCACTGGTTTTTGAGCCAGAAGTTACAGAGACTTATCTTCCTGGCACTAGCACCCTGGGGTGGGGAGCTAGTTTGTACTGGAATGCCTCACTCCTGAGATATCCCTCCTGATTTTTTATCCACCACACATCGGTGTGGGACCAACCTTTTCTGTGTCTCTGCCCCTCCTACCAGCTTCTTTGTGTTTTTTCTCTTTAATTCTGTACTTGTAGGACTTATATTCAGCTCAATTTCTGACAGTTCTGAATGATGGTTTTTCTTTAGTTGTAATTTTGATGTGGTTTTGCAGGAAGGAGATCTGTATTTACCTATGCCATCATTTTCCATGCTAAGTATTTTAAAATGTATATTATGATTTATTCTTGACACATGGGGTGTTTAGAAGTATGTTTTAAATTTCCCAAAATATGGGATTTTTCTAGCTTAGCTTTTTGTAATGTTTTAAAAACGAATTGCATTGTGATAGAGTATATATGTAGTTTTTATGATCCTAGTTCTTTCATTTATGCTCTATGTGTATTTGGAAAAGGTATGTACTCTCCAGTTGCAAGGCATGCACCTACTACGTAGGTCTGTTGAGATTTTCAAATGCAAACCTTTCCTGATTTCTGGATGATGGATTTCTCACTTTCTCCTTGTTTTATGATTTTTTTTTCTTTTGCTTTTGGAGACTCTTTGAGTCTATCTTACAAGTTTAGAATTGCTGTAACTCCCTGTTTCTTAGGACACTTGTGATTATACAAAGATTAAACTTTCATCACTATCTGTGATTGTTTTCATCTCTTTTTTACTTAAACCTATTTTGTATTCTGTCTTATGTTAATATAGCTACATGAACTTTGTTTTGGTTTGTATTTGCTTATTTTTACCACCCTTTTATCTGTAACCTTTCTACATCTCTGTATATGAGGTTTGTCCTTATAAATAGCACATAACTGCATTTTCTTCCTTTTACTTCTTCTCGTTTTTGCATTAGTCTGACAAAACATATCATTAATGTGCATGAGTAGTATTTTTTACATTGACAGGGCTTATTGATTGCTGTTGAATTGGCTTTTCTTTTTTCTTTTTCTTTTTAATTGAATTTTTTTGAATGACGTTGGTTAATAAAATTATAAAGGTTTCAGGGGTAAAATTCTCTGATACATCATCTGTATATTGTACTGTGTGTTTGCCACCCAAAGTCAAGTCTCCTTCTATCACTACTTATCCCCCCTTTACCCCTGGTAATCACCATACTATTATGTGTGTCTATGAGTTTCCTTTATTTTCTCTTAATCCCTCCACCTTTTCTGCCCAGCCCCCTATGCCCAGCACCTCTGACAGCTGTCAGTCTGTTCTCTGTATCTTGAGTCTGCTTCTATTTTGTTAGTTTATTTTGTTCATTACATTCCACATATAAGTGAAATCATATGGTATTTATCTTCCCTGATTGGATTATTTCACTTAGCATAATATTCTCAAGGTCTATCTATGCTGTTGCAAAAGATAAGATTTTCTTCTGTTTTTACGGCCAAATAGTATAAAAATGTACCACAGCTTTTTTATCCACTCATCCACTACTGGGCATTTGGGCTGCTTCCAAATCTTGGCTATTGTAAGTAATGCTGCAATGAATATAGAGGTGCATATATTCTTTTGAAGTAGTCTTTCAGGTTTCTTCAGATATATTTCCAGAAGTAGACTCACTGGGTCATAATATTTTCAGGTAACTCCTTATCGCTTTCCACAGTAGTTGCACCAATCTGCATTCCCACTGACAGTGCACGAAGTTTCGCTTTTCTCAACTTCCTTGCCAACACTTGTTATTTGTTGATTTTTTGATGATAGTCACTCTGACAGGTGTGAGGTGGTGTTTCATTGTGATTTTAATTTGCATCTCTCTGATGATTGCTGACCTTGAGGATCTTTTCACATATCTGTTGGCCATCTCTATGTCCTCCTTGGAGAATTGTTCATTACGGTTCTATGCCCATTTTTTAATTGGAATGTTTGGTTTTTTGGTGTTGAGTTTTATAACTTATAAGTTTTGGATGTTAACCTCTTATCAGATGTATTATGGTGGATATGTTTTCCCATCAGTGGGTTCTTTCATTTTGATGATGGTTTCCTTTGCTGTGAAAAAATGTTTTAGTTTGATGTAGTCTCACTTGTTTCTATTTTCTTTTGGTTCTGTTGCCCAAGGAGTTAAATCAGAAAAAATATTGCCCTGAGAAATGTCTGAGATTTTACTGCCTATGTTTTCTTCTAGGATTTTTATGTTTGTGAGTCTAATTTTTAAGTCTCTACTCCATTTTGAGTTTATTCTTGTGTATAGTGTAAAAACGTATTCTAGTTTCTTTTTCTTTTGCATTTATCTGTCAAATTTTCCCAACACCATTTATTGAACAAACTGTCTTTACCTTATTGTATGTTCTTGTCTCCTTTGTTAAATATTAATGACCATAATGGCATGCATTTATTTCTTGGCTCTCTGTTCTGTTCCATTAATCTGTATGTGTGCATTTATGTCAATACCATGCTGCTTTGGTTACTGTGACCTTGTAGTATAGTTTGATATCAGGTAGCGTGATTCCTCCAACTTTGTTCTTTTTTTCTCAAGGTTTCAATGTATTTTGGGGTTCTATATACATTTTTTGAATATTTGTTCTAGTTTTGTAAAGTACATCATTAGTATCTTGATAAGAATTGGTTTAAATCTATAGATTGCATTGGGTAGTATGGACATTTTAATGATGTTAATTCTTCCTATCCATGAACATGGTAGATACTTCCATTTATTTGTACCTTCCTCTATTTCTTTCTTCAGTGTCTTACACTTTTCTAAGTACAGGAACTCCTTGGTTAGATTTTATTCTAGGTAATTTATTTTATTTTATTTTAGATATGATTGTAGATGGGGTTGTTTTCTCAATTTCTCTTTCTGATAGTTCATTATAGGTGTATAAAAATACAAGTGATTTCTGCTTTTAAGATTTCTACTTTACTAAATTCATTTATCAGTTCTAGTAGTTTCTTAGTGAAATCTTTAGGATTCTCTATATACAGTGTCATGCCATCTACAATGACAGTTTTACTTTTTCCTTTCCTTTTTGTATGCCTTTTATTTCTTCTTGTCTGAGTGCTCTGGCTAGGAATTTTAGTACTATGTTGAATACGAATAAGAGTGGTGAAACTGGACATCCCTGTCTTGTTCCTGATCTTAAGGGAAATGCTTTTAATTTTTGCCCATAGAGTATGATGTTTACAGTGGGTTTGTCATATGTGGCCTTTATTATGTTGAGCTATGTTCTCTCTATTCCCACTTTGCTGAGATTTTTTATCATCAATGGGTGTTGGATTTTATTAAATTCTTTTTCTGCGTCTATTGATAGCGATCCTGTGATTTTTATCCTTCATTTAGTTTGCGTGGTGTATCATGTTTACTGATTTGTGGATATTGTAACAAACTTGCATCCCAGGAATAAATCCTTCTTCATCATGGTGTATGGCATTTTTAATGTATTGTTGGAACTAGTATCAGTTTGCTGATATTGTGTTGAGGATTTTAGCATCTATGTTTATTAGGGACACTGGCCTGTAATTTTCTTTCTTTGTAGTGTCTATATCTGATTTTGTATTTAGGATAATGCAGGCTTCGTGAAATGGCTTGGGAGGCTTCTTTCCTCTTGAATTTTTGGAATGGTTTGAGAAAAGTAGGTATTAGTTCTTCTATGAATTTCTGGCAAAATTCTCCTGTGAAGCTATTTAGTCCAGTGCTTTTGTGTGTTGGGAGTCTTTTGATTACTGCCTCAATTACACTACTTGTAACCCGCCTATTTAGATTTTCTGATTCTTTCTGATTCAGTTTTGAAAGATTTCATGTTCCTAGTAATTTATTCCTTTTGTCCCAATTGTGAAATTTCTTGGCATATAGTTGTTAGTAATATTTTCTTACAATTTCTTATTTCTGCAGTGTCGGTTGTTACTTCTCTTTCATTTCTGATTTTATTTACTTCTGAGTGTTCTCTCTCTCTCTCGTCTGGTTAAAGATTTGCCAAACCTGTTATTGTTTCAAAGAACCAGCTCTTGGTTTCATTGATCTTTTATATTTTTTAGACTCTATTTTGTCTATTTCTGTTCTGATCTTTATTATTTTTTCCTTATAACTCACTTTGGGCTTTGTGTGCTGTTCTATTTCTAGTTCCTATAAGTATAAAGTTATTTTATTTATTTGATATTTTTTTTGTTTCTTGAGGTAGACCTGTAATGCTATGGATTTTTCTCCTTTCACTGTGTCCCATAGATTTTGGTTGTTGGTTTCTCATTTTTATTTGTTTCATGGTATCTTTTGATTGCTTCCTTGATCTCACTATTAACCCATCCATTGTTTAGTAACATGTTATTTAGCCTCCGTGTGTGTGTGATTAATATCTAGTTTCATCCCATTGTGGTCAGAGAAGATGCTTGATATGATTTCAGTCTTTTTAAATTTTGTGAGACTTGTTTTGCATCCTAACATGTCATCTAGCCTAGAAAATGTTCTGTGTGCACTTGAAAAATATATATTCCGCTGGTTTGTGGTGAAATGCTCTGAAGATATCAGCTAAGTCCTTCTGATCTGGTGTGTCATTTAAGGCCTCTGTTCCTTTGTTGATTTTCTGAAAAATCAACAATGGAAGATCTACCCGTTGATGTCAATGGGGTGTCAAAGCCCCCTACTCTGACTGTATCACTGTCACTTTCTCCCTTTGTGCCCATCAAGTATTACTTTGTATATTTAGGTGTCTCTCTGTTTCTCTGTTTTGGGTTTATAACTGTTTACTAAGGTTATAGCCTCTTGTTGGATTGTTCTCTATAATTATGTAGTGTCCTTCTTTGTCTCTTACTATATCCTTTGTTTTAATGTCTACTTTTTCAGATATAAGTTTTGCTACTCCAGCTTCTTTTTCATTTCCATTTGCATGAAATATCTTTTTTCATCCCTTTACTTTTAGTCTGTGTGTATCTTTCTTTCTGAAGTGGGTCTCTTGTAGACAGCATGTATATTGGTTTTATTTTCTTATCCATTCAGCTACCCTATGTGTTTTGATTAGAGCATGTAAGCCATTTACATTTAAAGGGATTGTATATATTTTATTTTACTCTTTTTACTATGTTTCTTTGTTTTCTTTTCCTTTTTCTTCTTAAAGCAGGCCCTTTAACATTTCTTGCAGTAGTGGTTTGGTGGTAATGAACTCCTGAACTTTTTCTTGTCCTGGAAGCTCTTTATTTTTCCTTCAACTTCATTAATTTTATTTTTATTAATCTTCCCCTTAGGATATGTTCATTGATTTTTATAGAGAAAGGAAGAGAGAGATTTTAGAGGGAAAGGAAGAGAGAGAGAGAGAGAGATGAGATGAGAGAGAAACATTAATCAGCTTCCTCCCATATGTGCCCCAACTGGGAATCAAACCCTCAACCGAGGTATGTGCCCTGACCAGGGATCAAACCTGCAACTATTTGGTGTACAGGATGATGTTCAAACCAACTAAACAACCCAGCCAGGGCATTTCTCCTTCAATTTTAAATGATAGCTTTGTGGGTAAAATAGTCTTGGTTGTAGGTACTTGCTTTTCATCACTTTGAATATTTCATGATATTCCCTTCTGTTCTGAAATCTTTCTATTCAGAAATCAGTTGACAGTCTTATGTGAGCTCCCTTGTAGGTACCTATCTGTCTTTTGCTGCTTTTAAGGTTTTCTCTTTGTCTTTAACCTTTGCCTTTTCAATTATGAAGTGTCTTTGGGTTCATCTTGCTTGGGACTCTGTGTGCTACCTGGGCTCATATGTATTTTTTCCTTCACTAGATTTGGGAAGTTTTCCCTCATTATTTCTTCAGCTAGTTTCTCGGTCCCTTGCTCTCTCTCCTCCTTCTGGTATACCTGCAATACATATGTTGTCATGCTTCATGTTGTCCCTTAAACTATTCTCATTTTTCAAAAATATGTTTATTTAGAGAGAGAGGAAGTTAGAGAGAGGGGGAAAGAGAGACATCAGTGTGAGAGGGAAACATGGGTTGGTTACCTTCCATTTGTGCTCCAAACTGGGATTAAGCCCACAACCCCGTGCCCTGACTGGGAATCGAACCCCCAGCCTTTTGGTGTGCAGGACAATGCTTCAAACAGCTGACCCACACTGGCCAGGGCTAAACTATCTTATTTTTTATTTTTATTTTTTTCATTCTGCTGCTCTTGTTGGGTGTTTTCTGCCCTCTTATCTTTCAACTCTCTGATTCAGTCCCCTGCTTCATTTAACCTACAGTTTATTTTTTCTAGTGTATTTTCAATCTGATTCTTTTTATGGTTTCTGTGTTCTTCTTAATGCTGTTGAAGTTCTCACTAATTCCTTGAGCATCCTTATAACTGTTGTTTTTTTGAACTCCATATCTGGTAAATTGCTTACCTCTATTTTGTATAGCTTTTTTTTTTTTTTTTTTGCTGTTCTTTTATTTGGGGAATGTCTCTTTGTCTCCCCATTTTGGTTGCTTCTTTGTGTTTGTTTCTTTGTATTTGGTAGATCTGCTATGTCTCAACTATTATGTAGTAGGTGTCCTGTGGGACCCTGTGAGATGATCTCCTTGATCACTGGAGTTGGGTGATCCAAGAATGTACCTTGTGTGAGTGATGTGAGTCCTTTTGTTGTAACTGAGTCTTGATTGCTGTTGGCCCATTTGTGTGTGGGGTCAGCCTCAGGCTGGCTGAGTGTGAACACTGACCCCAACCACAGTGTATGAGCTTCTGTGCAGGTGATGACCACAAGAAGCAGAATTTGCCTCAGCAGGGTTAGGTGCCTAGTGAGGTATCTCTTTGGGTGTGGTGCTCGTGAAGCCAATTGGATCCTGCTCTGATGTTATCTGAAGCTGGCAACTGGGCGTGTTGGTTCCGGGGCCCCTCGGGAGCCTGCTGCAGGTCAATGTTAGATGCTGCCTGTGGCTGCTTCTGGGCAACCTGGTTGGAGCTACAAAACAATCCACAGTTTGTGGCTGCCTCTGCTGGGCCTGGGTGTGTGTGTTGGAAGGACCAGGCTGCACACCAAGCCCTGCTTCCATCAGCAGTGAGCCTGAGTGCTGGTCAGTAAAAAGCCCAAGGCATCCCAAGATCACCTCTGCCTGCCTTTGCCTGCTGGCTGCCTATAAGACGCAGTCACTGAAAGAGCCTGCAGTGGTACTCGAGTTGCACGAGATAGGTTCTCAGTGAGTCACCAAGTAGGGAAGAGTGGTCTGCAGCAGGTTGAAGTGGGTTCAAACTCGATCCTAGTGATGGGTCTGAGGCCACTCAGCAGAAGTCTCAGAGTATATAGTAAGTCTCGCTGTCACCCTCTGGGTGCTCACACACCTTTGTGGTGGAGTGAGGGAGTCATCAGGCCCAATCAGACCAAGATTTGGATACAAGGAGGCCTCTACACTGTTTGGGTGTGCAAGGGAATAAAGGTTCCCCTTCTAGAGCCACACTACTCAGTATGTCCCAGATTCTGCTGGGACCTGGAGAGGTCAAGCTCAGCAGGGTAGGACTGCCAAAGTTTGGAGTGTGGGGCTAGCAGATCTCCCACGAGAGGAAGTGCTGATCAGGCTCACGGGAAGGTAGGGGAAATTGCCCCAGCCTCAGAGCCGCACAACTCCGTCTGTCCCAGATTCTGCCAGGAGCCAAAGTTCAGCAGAGCAAGGCCACCACAAGCTGGGAGGGTGGTGCTCGTGGGTCTCCCATGACAGGAAGGCACTGGTCAGGCTTGTGGGAAGTAGTGGGGAGTGGCCCCCACCCCAGAGCCACACAACTCCATCTGTCCAAGATTCTGCCCAGACCTCCTGGAGAGCGCACGTTTGCAGGGCGGAGCCACCAGGGATTGGGAGGATGGGGCTGCCCAGGGCTGGTGGATCTCCTGTGAGGGGAAGACACTTTCCAGGTTCACAGGAAAGTGGGGGAAATGACCCCCACCCCAAAGCCATGCAATTCAGTTATTAGCATGCCTTGAGTCTGCCAGGAACTCTACACCTGGCCCAAGCAGCTGACACCTCTGCACGGCATGAGCTTCACAGGGTGCAGTGACACGGAGTTCAGAGGGTGGGGCTCCTGCCTTCTCCCAGGATGATGCCACAAGGAGGGTAGTGCCCCACCCAAGAAAGATCATGTCTGCAGTGTGAGAGAGGGACTCAACAAAGGGACACTGGCAGCTGTCCCTTCAGCTGTCTCCCCAGAGCCAGTAAACCCCAGTTTCTCCTTGCACAAATCTAGTTCATTCTGTGCCAGAGCCCAGGGTGAGTGTCTGAATGAGGTTTTGTGCGTTGGTCCTTTAAGAGGGTGCTTATGTCTCTCCCTGGCAGACAATCCCGGCTGATTTTCACAGCCAGATGTTATGTGGGTGCATCTTCTTGGCTCTGGAGCTCTGGGCTGGGGAGACCCCATGCTTCTCAGGGGTAACCTGTGCAGCTGAGATCGCAGCCTCTGCCTGTGGGAGCAGAGCAGCCCTTTGTGCGTCTCTGTTCTTCCCACTAGTCTTGATGTGACTTCTTCTATAAACTTTTAGCTATAAGACTTCAGCTAATCTTCAGTGGGTTTTTCAGGCTGATTGTTCTATATTTTATTTATAATTCCAGTGTGGTCCTGGGAGGAGGTGAGTATAACTTTCACCTCCTCTGCCACCATCTTGGACCCTCTTCTTGGAAGGTTCTCATTGACCACACTCTGGCTTTGCAGACGTTTCCTGGATTTTTTCTTGATTCAACCTCTCTGCATCTGGTGCTTCCCATCACTGACATCACTGCTGTTCTTCCTGACTTTAGAGCCACACTCACTATCATTGCATCATCCCCAGTGTGTTTGTTACCCTCAGACACCCTCCCTCCTTCCTCTCCCCAGATCCCTGGAACAATGGCCACCTTCCTTCAGGTGCCATTTTCCAGCCCTGCTTCCCACTAAAAAAATATGCAGAAAGGTTTTGGGGGAAGTAAGCTGATAGGGTCACTAACTCAAAGCAGTGTCTGGTCTTTTTTAATTCTGTAGCAGGAAGATAGCATGGCAGAATGCAACTTCTGTTCCCTGATGCTCCGGTGGTTATCATTGAGGGGGAAGGGAGGGGCAGCCCGAGCTCCAGGTCGTCCTGAGCTGACTTACCATACATACATGCAAGCTTGCTCCTCAGCAGGGCTGCATGCCATGCAGGTCTTTATCTAAGGGAACTGAGCTCTTCTTGCCAGAACAAGCTGGCTGTCACCACTGCAGGGGGACCAGAGTTGGGTGACATTCTCCTTGGAAGCAAGTGAGGCAGGACAGTTCTGGCCCTGACCTAGAGGGGAACAGTTAGAGCCTGGGGTGGTAGACGTTCAGGCTGTACCCAGAACAGCGGTTTCTTGAGAGAGCTGTGAGTATCAAGGCTCTCACTGGTAGTCCGTCTCCTTCAGGCGTTGGAGTGACTGAACTTGAGACAATTAAGCTAATTTTTCCAAACCTTGATCTCCAATTATAAAACCAAAAGTTTTTAAAAAATATTGTCAACTTTTCTCAGTGCCAGCATCTTGTCAGAAGCATCTGGTATTGCTATGGCAACAGAATGAGGACAATGTATGTGGCTGCATACACAGTGCTTAATGTTGATGGAATTCGAGAGCCTCTTCTCAATGTCATGTATGGGCAAGCAGGATCTTTTAATTTTGCAGAAGGCAGAGGTGGAAAGAGAGAACAGGGGAAATGAGACTGGGCCAAGTGGAACCCCACAGCCCCGCACATCCATGTAGGCACCAGATGGAGTGACTTGTCAGGCTCAGCCGTCTCTCACTCCTGAGCCCCGCTCAGCTCAGAGCCTCTCTCTCATTCGTCATTACCCACACCCTGCCAAAATGGTTTACGCAATGCAGATTGGGTCACTTTTCTGCTTCAGATCTACTAATATTTTCCTTTTGCCTACTTTGTCGTGTAGTATGCAAGGTCCTTCTTATTTTGGTTCCAACCTACTTCATGACACCAGCTCTGCTCCTCCCCTATGGCACCAGCCCAGCCTTGCTTCTCGCCCCTGCTGGTGAGGGAGGGCCGTCCTGCGCGTGCTCCCACCTGCCCCGTGCCGCGGTGGTTTGTGCCTCTTTTCCTGCTGGCTTTTGAGTTCTTTGAGGACACAGGGGGAGTTATCCTGGGACCTTACACAGTGGCCCACAACAGATGAAGGTAAAAGATCTCAAGATTCCATGTTACCCCAGATGACACCCTCACTTTCCAGGAAACAGGGTCTCTGGAAATCATGCGTGTAGCTCACATGTGTGATTTTTTCAAAGTGGACATGCCAGGCAGGACTTCCTTTGTCGGGGTCCTTAGAGCCTGCTGTGACATAGCATGTTTTACTCAGAAGCAAGAACCCCTCACTCTGCCAAGAAAAAGCTGATGGTGCCTCAGAACTGGCACGGGGCCTGGAAAGCAGCCAGGAATGGAGGCCGATGCACTCATGTCCCCCCTCTTGTTCTGGGGCTCCCCGGCTTCTCTCACCAGACTTCTTGGCCTCCCTGGGCACAACTGCTTTGTTCCTCCCTCCCCCACCCTGGCTCCCTCCTAACTGTAGCTCCAGGCCAAGTAGGAGGCGACTTTCTTGTTGCTTAGTGTCCTGCTGCTATGGGAATGTTCGCAGTCAACAGCCATACATGACCCAGAAGAGCAGGTCACAGAACCCCCTGAGTCAGTGAGGGAGGCTGCAGAGGTTCTGGTTAACACTCTGGCTTTTTGGCCTGGGAGGCTGCTGAGAGCCAGGCAGAGGGGTGCAGAACCCCCGATGGACCTTCGAGGTAGAGCTGCCCTGGTTACCTCAGCTGTTCCTACTTCACCAAACTTCGGTTACCTGGTGAGCTTTTCCAACACCCAGGTACTGGGCCTCACCCTAGCCCTGTGAGTTCTGCAAGCCCACAGCTGATTCTTATGGCTGGTCACACTTGAGAACACGGGCTTGCCTCACTCTTCCCATTCTGAGTGGCTGTGAGAAGACAGGGCTTCAAGCCTGTGATACCCGAGGGAATTTATGCGGCCTTCTCTCTCCCTTCAAGGCCCAACTTGTAACAGGGGAACTTATGTTAAAATAAATATGAAAGGGGAAAAGTTTGAAAAGCCTATACTGTGGGAATGAAGAGAGAGAGCAGGAGTTTGAGGATGAGAGGAGGTGGCCTGGCGCATGAGGGGAACGGGCGGTACTTTCCCCTCTGCCACCAGAGGTCGCCCTTTGTCACAGTCAGCTGCTGGTGTAGGGGTTCCCCTCAACAGGAATGGCTTTGCTTCTCAAACGTGGTACAACCGGCAGGGCTTCGTGGCACTGCTGACACATGGGCTGGGCCATTCTCGGCTGTGGGGGCCTCTCCTGTGCGACACACAGCACCCCTCGCCTCTGCCCGCTAGGTGCCAGCAGCGTGCCCTCTGCTCCTGGTTGTGACAACCAAAAATGTCTCCAGACACCCCTAAATGTCTGCTGGAGGGAGGCAGAATGGCCTGTGGTTGGGAACCGCGGAGATCGGTTTACTGGTGGCCAGGAGGTGGAGGGTCAGCTCTGCGGGGAAGCTGTGCATCGGAAGCGAGTATACCTCAGGCTCTTTGTGGTCCCGATCTTTCTCGCAGTGCTGAGAGCCCTTTAAAAAGGTGCCTCGGCAGAACGTCTCCACCTTCTTTGGTTATAGATTCCCCGTACCTCCCCCACCATTCTAATATGGCTTGTGGGGACAATAAGGGGTACAAGCTGAGGTAATGTCTTTGCTTTCAGCCATGAGGCAAGAAGGGCTGCAGAGTCACAGGAGGTCCAGCTGGAGGTGCCGGCAGGAGCCGCAGAGCAGAAGCCTGCAGGCCCCAGTAAAAGGGCTGGGTTTTATTTAAGTGCACCTGGAATGATCTGTTGACTCTAACAGGTGAAAAATATAACCGAGATACATATAAACTTACTATTGGATCCAGAATATCAATTGCACAAGGATGGGACAAGGGCGTGTGGCTTCTTCCTTTACCCAGGTGTTTGTACCTGCTAGCTCCTTCATCCCTGCAGGAGGTGGCAACGCGTCCTCCAGAAATTCCACAAGTAGAAATGAAACAACAGTAAATGCATGGGGACCGGAGCAAAGTATATGGTAGGCAGGGCAGGGGGCTGTCTGCACGGACTAGAATTCCTGCCTGTGGGAGTTATTTCCCAGGGAGTCCCACCGTGCTTCTTGTCTTAGTCAGCTGAGGCTGCCATAACCAATACCACGGACTGGGTGGCTGAAACAACAGGCATTTATTTCTCCCAGTGCCGGAGTCTGGAAGTCTGAGATCAGGGTGCCGGCACGGTCGGGCTCTAGTGAGAGCTCCCTTCGGGCTTGCAGACGTCACCTTCTCAGGTAGGGCATTCACTCCAGCATGAGGGCCTTGTCATCACCTCAGCACACCTCCGTTACCTACTCAGGCCCCACCTCCCAATACAATCACAGTGGGGATTAGGGTGTCATTGCACGAATGGGAGGGTGTGTGTGGACATCGGCATTGAGTCCACACACTTCTGCCCTCCGATATTTGCAATTCCACCACTGGATGCATAGCCGTTTGATTAAACACCATCTTCATCCTATAGCCCTAAAGTGCTTGGAAGGGAACATTAATTTTCCAGTGCCTTAGTTTATCATCTCTTTCCCCCAAAATAGGATTGGTGAGAGGCAGTCATTCTGAAACGGAGGCCCTGAGATGAGAAAACGCCACCTGCCTCGCATTTGCACCCAGGGCCACAGCTGCATGCTGGGGCCGGTTGTGCATTGTTACAGCTGTCGCAAAACGGAAATGAAGGAAGTTAAGAGATGTAATGAAGAGCAGGGCTTCCAAGTCTCCCAGAGAAGTTCCAGAAATAACCACTAAGTGGCAGCAAGTGAACAGTTGTTCCTAAAACCCTCCAGCATCTTAAGGGAATCTTAATCATTTGGCTCTGGGTGAGGAGTGGTAGGCACAGTGTGAGCGCCCCAGCTCTACTCCACCCACCTGTGTCTCCACAGAAAAGCGTGGTCCTTCCTGGTATGTAGCAGGTTCTATGGGCCCCTTTGGGCGCATTATAGATATTAAATCCTGTGCTTACCATATACTTCAGACTCCCCTCAGTGCTATGAAGGAGAGGGCACTCACAGCAGGGGCCTTGATCCTGCCAGACGGAACCCCTGTGGCTCGGGCTTATCTGAGTAGAGGTGGCTGCAATGAAGGGAGTGATGGGGCAAGTGTTTCTGGCGAAGACCAAGGGCAGTGAGCAGCCAAGCCCCATGGAGCAGGGATGCCTGCTTTCTCCTGGGAGCACCGCCTTTGAGGAATTTTAGACAGTAGGGCAGAAGGAGGTCATGGCCCCTTTCTCTGGGGTCACACAGTGAAAGGACATTCTTTGTCCAGGTCATGTAAGGTGTGTCAGACCTGTCAAGGCCCCCTCCACTGTGTGACTGCTCACTTGTGGAAATAAAGAATGTTGATTGCAATCACCACACAATGATCTATTCATTCCTGAGAGTTTCCTTCCCTGACTTCATTTCCAGGTGAGTGAACTCTTTCTTCTGAGTAAAACACACCTCTTGGCTTGGTTCACTGGGGCTGATGTCAGGGCGAGAAGCGCTTCTCATGGTTCAGGAAGTGGACGGACCGTGCATCAGAAGAAGAGCAGGGCCTAGGCCTGGACGGCCCTTTTCTGTCCGAGAGGAGGCCAGGGACGTGGAGGAAAGGGGTGCTGAGGCCCCAGACTCGGGCATCAGAGCGTGGAGTCCAGTGAGCACACAATCAGAAAGGGGGAAAGACCCTAGAAAGGAGACTAACAGGTCCAAAACGAATGTGTCTCGTGTCTGTGATTGCAGATCTAACCTAACACTGCCTTCCCCAGACAGGCCAGCAGGACTGGGGCTCGCCAGCGTTTTGGATCACGAGTGTTCCTACCCCCTGCAGAGGTGTGTGGACTGGTTAAGGTGAAAGATGGTCTCTATGGCCCCTCATCAATAGGAAAGGGACTTACTTTCTCTTTTTATTTATTTATTTTTTAATATGGAATGTTTGTAGGTAAAGCCTTTAAAGAAAGCCAAAGATGGGGATGAAAACTGTCCAGTGTGTGAAGCAATATGGAGGCATTGGTGCCACTAGAGGGAGCCATTGCAGAGCATGGTGAGTGCTGACTCCAGGGGCCCTCTTGCCTCCAGGTCATCAGGGTGAGCCTTTTGGCCAGACCGTGGCCCTGGAGCTGGGTGACCATGAGCCCTGGCAGGGGCTGGGATTCTCTCCTCAAAAGCACTATTGTAGTCACTTTATTCCTTTTGGAAGTGATCTCCTCAGGAGAGGAGATCAGAGTGTGCACAGTTGCCTGTGGCCTATCGTGTATTTTCCTGGACAAGTCACCTAGTTACTTGTGCAAAATTACCTTTTGAATCTTCAGTAGAAGTACTCTTCATTCCTCTACTGCCTCCAAAAAAAGCTCCTGGTTGCTCTCAAATGCCTTTGCATTTACAGAGCTAGTTCTACCCCCTAGGGCAGGCTGTCTGGAAGAGGCCGGGATTTGTCCTGAACCTGGCTGGGGGCGGGAGGAGAGTAGCCAGACCTGCTCTCAGTGTCTCAGTGTCCACCGGAGTATATGCTTTCCGTCAGGCATCTTCGCCCCTGGCACTGGCTCAGGGGCAGGCGCCAGCTCCACCCCTCACCACCACAGGGGTCTGGGTTGGGGTGATTTGGATGCACCTTCTCCCAAGTTTGAAAATGACACCTCACAAAAGGACCATGCTCCTGTAGCTGCGGTTCCAGGGCCTTGGCTTTGCCCAGGTTTCTGTAAGTCTGTGTTTTACTTTGGAAAGAATTCTGGTCACAAGCAGCATTAGAGAAAAGCAGCCCCCCTCAATGCTTTTCTCTATTAAACATTCCATATCAGACCTGCAAGACAGTCAGATGCCACCACCTCCGCCTCCCTTGCCTGACTCTGCCCGCCTGTGCCTGTGCCACCTCCTCCCCACTAGCCCAGAAGCCTCTTAAGGGTAGGAACAGCATCCCATCACCATTGCAGCAGAGATGACGGCGACAGCCATCCTAACTGACCTTTACCGAGTGTTTGATATGTGTCAGGCCGTCCTAGAAATTGCACGTTCATCTCCTTTAATGCTCTCAATCCTGAGGTAGGTTCCATTATTCTCCGTTACTGACGAGAAGACCCAGACGAGCTCCAGGCAGTGCCACCAGCAGGCAGCACTGACTATGGACTGTTGAGTGAATCTGAGACCCCCCCACCCCGGTTTATTTTTAAGAATCTTTTTCAGATATAATAGCTGGTTCGTTGAATGATGAACTTAAATGATAATATAGTGAGTCTGCTAATAATATTTTTTTAAAGATTTTATTTATTTATTTATTTATTTTAGAGAGGGTGGGGAGGAGAAATAGAGGGAGAAACATCAATGTGTAGTTGCCTCTCACATACCCCCTACCAGGGACCTGGCCAGCAACCCAGACATGTGCCCCAACTGGGAATCAACTGGTGACCCTTTGGTTTGCAGGCCTGCACTCAATCCACTGAGTCACACCAGCCAGGGATGCTAATAGTGTTTTAACAAAATCTAAACATCTAGCAGCTCACCCTATCTGATATTACCCACTTGAGCTGCTGAAGGAACTGAAGTGCCTTTTTGTTAAGTGCTGTCCTTGGCAGCTGATTGTGTTCCTCCAATGACAATGGTTTCCCCTCCAGCTTCCCCAGGAGCAGGCAGCACGCTGCTGGGTCTCTGGCAGGGGCCGTGGTGAGTTTCCCTCACCTGGTGATACCATTCTTTCCTTCATCACACGAGTTGAAATGGACCATCACCTGTGTGTCCTGCGAGAGCTCAGAGAAGTCTGAAGTCACAGTAAAGTGTGAGCCACAATTTGGTCTTTATCAAGAAGTCTCAGCGGTCCATAAACAGGAGCAAACTTACTGGCATGAATTAGCTAGCTATTATGTCTACTTTAACATAATGCAGCTGTTGAGTCCATTATGGGACATGACTGAAATGTTGGTACCTTTTATACCTAAAAGGTATAAGATAACTTTCCTAAGAACGACCTAAAACATGTGATTATAATTACTATCATGAGTAGAGACAGGATAAAATATTTCTGGTGAAGGCATGCCAGCTCAGCAAGCCCGAAGGTTGCAAACACTAACAACCAGGTTCTAAAGTAATAAGAAAATCTGCACTTTACGTGAAACCACCAAGTTAAATATTTTGGAGGCAAAAAATAATGATAAGTGGGTTCCTGAGATTGTTATTGTAGTCAGTTCATAATCTTGGTATTATTTTCATTAACTTTTATCTCTACTTTGAAAAGGAAAAGTGTAATATTAGCATATTTCCCTCTAGACCAATAATATTTTTTAAAATTGAGAACACACAAAAAAATCCTAGTGATAAAGACATTTTATTTCTGCTTTACGTCGACTAGAATTCAAACAGGAAAGAGAAGGTAGGAAGGGGGAACCCTGTGCCCAGGTTTGCTTTCTGTCAGCCAAACCCTGCTGAGCCACAGAGAGGGGAGAAGGAGGTCAGCAGGTCACACTGGAAGGCACCACACTTGTGTTAAGAACTCATCATGAGCTGCCCCAGAATTTTCAGAGTAGAGCTTTCAGAATACCCGTTCGTGGCTGGTTACATGTTATTTACACTGCCCTCAAAGCCCAAACCATTTAACTTGGTAATTGTTCTGTTTTGTTCTTTGATCAGGAAGTAGCTACAGTGACAAGGTACAAAAAATAATAAGCATGCAGCCCTTTATTTAGTTTTTCAAAGTCTCTGCTCATAGTTCTGTATATTACATGACTGTGTTATACAAATACAGTTATTTACAAAAACATTCTAGCTGTGCAAACTTGTTGCTCTTTAAAAAGGTATGGATAGTTCCATTTCTGCCCATCCCAATATATATTTTTAAAGCATGCATAAAAACTAACTTTGGTGTGGGAAAACTACTCTCTGTGCTGTCACATACAGTATTTTTATGTCTATTTATATATTTACAAAAGTTTATCAGTTTACAGAACAGTACAGAAGTGCACACTTTAAAATCCACAATGGTATATGGTGTGAGTTGCCGGGTCTGAGAACACAAAGGAAGGGGTTACGTACTGCAAAGAAAACAAGTAGAGAATCCTGATATATTAAAAAAAAAAAAAAATAGAAAGCAATGTAAAGAAAACTAGCTTGTTTGGGCTGGCAAATTATTATGCATAATTTTCATGGCAGTGCAATCGGTTTGATAAATTGCTTTCTACGTGCGCCCCTGCGTTGGGGCGCAGAAGTTCATTGGCTTATTGTCTAGCATACTACTTTCAAATGTACAATGCTACAGTATCAAAATGTTTTGGCAAAAAAGATCTTAAAGGAACCATGAAGTTTTGACAAAAATAGAAATCTGTAATAAAGCTAAATAACACTAAAATAAAAGGAAATATTATAGTATCTGTTTTACAATTTGTATAGTCACACTTGTGTATTTCTCTGTTCACTTCTAGTCTCCATAATGAAAAATATTTTTATATAAAACATACTAAAATTTTGGAATCATACATGTTTTACATGCCGAATACACTTTTTCGTGTCGCACCCACACCCTGCACTCTCGCCACACTTGCTTTCTGTGACACACGCTCACTTCATTTAACAGGTATCGAATATAGACGGTGAACACTGTGGAATTACAACAGCAACAAAGTAAAAAAAAACAAGCTTTACTGAAATCTATTAATCCAATATTTAGCACATACTTAGCATTAAGCCTCAAATAGTACAGCGATATGTTACATTCTCTGGTGAAAACAATTGTTAAGGACTACTAAAATTTTTTTTGAATTTTTAAATGCAACTCCAACTTGTGCCTAATAGGATTTGGCCTTTAAGAGGTTTCCTTTGCTGTGGATGGGGTGGCTTTGCTTGAACTTCCATTCTGTGCCTTGTAGCTGGTGAGGCTAGGAGTGTGGATGGTCCTGATGCTCTTGGCACCTTGATTCAGGGAAGTGGGGGAGGCGGGGGAAGGGGGGGAGGAGGAGCAGGAGGAAGGGGCTGCTCGGCCATTTGGAGTCTGCAGTGAGAATGAAAGATGGTGACCTTTACCTGTGTGAGTGGGGCTCTGAAACTTTAAGGAGCCATTAGAGACAGAGGGGATGAGGGAGGCGGAGGGAGCAGATCGTCCTGCTTGGGGGCTGAGAGGGTTAGAAGTAACCGACGGTTTAGAAGCAGTTGGATTAGGGGAGTTAGAGCTGTCACCACTAGCAGAGGGCAGAGAACTGCTTTTCCCAGAACTGGGAGAAAGGGCTGGAATCTTAGAAGCAGGTAAGGAGGGGAAAGTAGGCTTACAGTCCCCACCAGCTTTCTTAGCACTTCCATTAGCCTGCAAATAAAGATGGTGGGAGACAGTTTGTCAGAAAGCTGGTAACATGATCATTCCACAGGGTCTGGCAACACAGTCCTTCTGAGAATAATTAAATAAAAGACACAAAAACAAACCACATCAGTGCAAGGCCTGAGCTAAGTTTTGTTGTGCTGTACTGGACCTGGTAGATACCCCCAAAGTACAGAGCAAAGGATGTGCAGACAGGAGAAAAGGAAGACCATTTCCCGGTGCTGGGTCAGCCATGCGTCTGGATTATTATCGGGGTGGGGGTGGGGCATGGTGACGGAGAGTTAATGTGCGCCTCTGATGCAATGCAGTCAACGTATGTGTTAGTACGGGTGACCTTCGGGACAGTTCGACAACAGGTTTGTCTGGCTCGGTTTCTCAGGGTGTTCTGACGAACCACTACATTCACCAAAGAAAAGCCAACTGGTGTGGCAGCTTGTGTTAATGGCTAAACTTTGGAGTCACACAGCAAAAGATGTTTTATTGCAAGCATGCAAAAGCGTGGTGAAAAGTTCAACAAAGATGTTTAGACTTTCTTCATGCCCCCAGATCCAGGAAGACTACGTAAACCATAGCTTACAGAGAAAACACAATATTTGGTATAAACTAAGTCAGTGACTTGCTTCTTAACTGTAAGAGTGTCCATCCAAAATTGGATTTAAGGTAAAACTACCTGACGATACTGGCGGGGATCCTGCAGTTTGGTCTGCTTGCCAGGTTTGTCCAGGCTTCCGGGTCTATTCTTGGAGCTCATGGGGACTGGCATCCTGCTTGTCTGTGGGGTCCCACTGGAGGCCTGTGGGGGAGAACAGCGAAGGGGAAAGAGAAGAAGCACGTGAGTGGGTTATCGGCGCAGCTGCCTCGCTGTGTGCAGAGAAGCTCAATGTGAGAAGCCACAGCCCTCCATGCAGGACAGATCTAGGACATGGACATCAGAAGACACCACTGGGGTTAATTCCAAGAATCAAACAGAATAAACTGCTCCACTACCAATCAAACAGATTTTAATGTGAGTATCAGAGCAATCATTTCAACAGCAAATGGATGACCCAGCATCCTTGCGTTTACCCAACACCAATCAGCAACAGAGGTAAACAGAATCAATTAGCTGTTAGACACCTAGTTATTGTTGTTTTGAAGGTGAGGGAGACAGTGTAAGAGAAAGGTATCCAGGCGAACAGACAAAAAAAAAAAAAAAAAATGAGCCACCTGAAAGGAAGCAAGTAAATCACAAGACACCTTTTGCTAATGGTGATTATGGCAGATTTAAGAAAGCAGCTGGGTCTTTTCCTTTTCCGTCAGACCAAGGTACCTTACGTGAAGCTGAAGGTATTGATGAGGGGAGCTCTAGGGCAGTGGGAGCTTCTTCCAGAACTAGCAAGGGTCGGGGAGAGGCCTCCCGGGCTGTGTGGGATGAGCTTGCAACAGAATCTCTGTTGGAAGAACATGAGGTATCAACTAGGGCTTTTGGACTCATTTCACTGATCGTATTTTCAAGCTGTTTGATGGTCTGCTCCAGGCTGTCCAATGTTCTGTAGGTATTTTTTCTAATCTCATCAGTCCTTGAAATGGGAGATGTGTTGTCTAGACTGAGCTGCTCTTGTCTCTTGAGCCTATTTTGGGGAGTGTCTTCAGGTTGAGAAGACCTAGTAATTTCGAATCGCTTGGCTTCTTTGTGCTGTTTCAAAGTGCCGTCCTCTTCCTCCTCTTCGTAGACGACCACCTGCAAAGTCTTCTTCCCCGTTTTGGTTCCTGTGCGAATGGCTTGAGTGAGAGCGACAAGCTGCTTTTTAGGGAATTTGAACTTAAACTTTTTCTTGGGGCTTTCAAATTGGTCATATGTCACGTCACACTTGCGGTCTGAACTTGGAGAATCTTCCTGGCTGCACGTGGTCAGTTCGGTCTCATTCGTTTCCCGTCCTCCTGATACTTTGGTGTCTTCTAAGAGGAGGCGTGGCTGCAACCGACTCCCAGCCTTCAGTCCCGATCCAGGGCTGCCTGACACAACCTTATGAGACTTTGGGGAGGTGTTATTCTGGACCAAAGCATCTCCATTTTCTTCCTCTTCCTCCTCCTCTATCTTTTCCTCTGTCATCATTTTCTCTAATTCCTCATCACATTCCTCAAATATGGTCGAAAGTCTCTTATATGCAGACCGGATATCCATGGGTTCGTCAAAAATGATGATGACCGGTTTCTTGTCGAGGCAGACAACTGGTGCTTCATTGTCAGTCCCTTCTTGTTGGGAAGTCGTCTCTTTCTTGGCATCAATGTTCACAGTCTGCACGTCTTCTCCCTTCTTGCTCACGATGTCGCGGACCTCCCCGCTGGAAAGAACCTGCACCGCAGTTCTGGTGATCATGAAGGCAATGTTGTCTGTGGGTGCGCTTTCCTCACTGGGAGAACTTAGGGCTGATTCTCTGTCCTCATTGGGCTTCACATTAGCATGCCAAGCCCCCTTGTGTCTCAGCACAACCTGGCCACACTCAGTCACAGGAACCTCTTGATCTTGAGTTTTGATATCACAAGTACTCAATTCAGTTGATCTAGTGGGAGAGAGCAGGGGACACTTCTCTGTATTTTCTTCATCTTGTTGACTCATCTCTTTTGTCTTCACATAATTCACCTTCTGACTCTCGGCGTCAGAGGTAGGGTCCTGTGGTCCTGAGACTTTAGGCCCCTTGCTTATTTCATCTTCTAGTGAACTAATGCCAGGGAAACTGGAATTGACCTTCGGCACAGTTTTCTGGGAATAGTTTCTACTGTCTCTGAG
Source organism: Micronycteris hirsuta (assembly GCA_004026765.1). Classification (NCBI taxonomy): domain Eukaryota; kingdom Metazoa; phylum Chordata; class Mammalia; order Chiroptera; family Phyllostomidae; genus Micronycteris; species Micronycteris hirsuta. The sequence continues at coordinate 159,714 of PVJI01000240.1, read as the reverse complement.
TAAACTCTTATTGGATATGGGATTTTCCTTCATTAAGATGTCAGTTTTATATTCTGAAGTTCTCGAGGCATCAGAAATACTATTCTCCGTTCCTCTTTCCCACACAGGATGGTTGCCAGGTGTAAGAGGCCCTGCGATAACCTGAGAGGGTGGGTGGAGGAGGGAAACCACACACATTAATCAGAAATGGATCTGCAAAGGAAGGTCGTTAATCTGCATGGTATCAGTTGGAACACAGATCTGGGGAACTCACCTTTCGGGATTCCATTTGGGGGCCATTTTCATATTCAACCTCAGATTTCTGTAAGTCTTCATGGAAAAATTCCAAGTTCTGGTAGAATAGTGTAGGACATGTTACTCCACAAAACCACATCCCCCCAAAGTGGACTATAACTACATTGTTCCTTCAATTACACTTCGAAAACATGCGGGCCAAGCACACTTGTCACACACCAGTCCAAAGCCTATCGCTCTGTTTACCTTGGGCTGCTTTGTTCGCCAACTTCCAAAAATGCCCTGTGTTTGCATAAGATGAAAGTCTCAATTAGCAAAATATTTCAAGAATTTCTAATTTGGTGGGAGAGCAGTGAAGAGAACAAAGGGGGTGACTTTGCATGACTATGTCCTCTTTTCACATCTGAGAGTGAGCTCAGCAGAAGCTAAAGCCAGAATGGCATGGCACCGCAGAAGGCACCGAACTCCAGCAGGCAAACACCAGCTCTGACTCTCATCCCGGTCTGCCACTTCACGGTGCTACGTTAGGCAAGTCACTCCACTTCTCTGGGCCTCGGTTTCCTTGCTTATCAACTGAGACACCAGACCGGGAGATTTTTCATGTCCCCACCAGCTAGTTATTGCAGTCCTGTCAGCTTTGTTTATGGAAAGTGTCCTACAAGGACATCTGCATTGGTTGGGCGTGGTACTTTGAGATGAAAAAAAACATTCTTTTTCAAGTAACAGATTGACATGTACTCGCAGTTTATACTTGCACTTGCCAAAGAAAGTGTCAAAATAGCCTTCAAACTAATCATACCAAGAAGATCAAATCCAAATTCAGTGTCATAATGCTGCTAAAATATCACCTAAACATTTAGAAAACAGATATTTGACGCTAATGTGGTGACTGGAACATCACATTTTATTTTCTGTATTCTCGGATTCAGAGCAAAGATACACTTCTGAGGCGTGTACCAAGATCCAGATCATGAGAGCCAAGCAGGGAGGACCAGCAGCGGAGAGTGCCCCTGGGGAAGCACACCCGTCCCCCCAGGGCTGTGTCAGTGCTGGGGGCTGTCACAACACCACTAACGCCAGCCACGCCCTGTCATTTCCAGGACATTGCTGTCCTTTCTTCTTGCTGCAGAAGCCCAAGAGGAGAGGTGGCTTTAGCAGGATGGGGCACAATCCCAAGAAGGCGGTTTGGTTCACAGCAACGACCAAAACAAAGCACAATAACGCAGGCCCTGCCAGAGTCAACCCAGAGCAATCCTTCCGCCCTGGTTAAAAATGGAAAGAATGTTCATACACACTTAAGGAAGAACACACAAACCACAAAGTCACTATTAATCACACGAAAGATCGCACAAGATGCGAGGTGTGTTAGCTAGCCAACTCCGCCAGTTTAACTTCCCCTCACCTCTGTGAGGCCCCCAAATGAGTGCAATGAGTCAGCCGCTGCGGTCGAACAACACAGCATCTTCTGTGGGATTTTAAATTTAGATGATCAAACAACTAATACACAAAGTAAAAAGTTTTAAGAAGAAAAATGAGTGAGGTTTGGGCCTAAAGTTTCCATTCCAACTACGGAGTCAGCACATTAGGGCCTGAGTAGGAATTTACCCTCGAGTCAGGGAAGGAGCTGGCATGTAATCCAGTGGCGATGCTGGCACCACGGATGTCCTGCTGGGCTCATGTGCCCAGGGGGCAGGGCGTGGCCTGGCATCTGCTCTGACTGGTCAGGGCCCGTGTCATACCCCTCATTAAATATTTGCAATGCCGCCATGTGAGATGTATTTTAGAAAACAGATCTAGTAGCAGGAATAATACTCGGATGGAAAGTCACTAAGGTGTAGGTTTCCCATGACCCGCCATCGTTATCACTGGGCTAGAGGAAAGAACGGATGTATCACAACAAGTGCATTAGCTTTATTCAGAATAACTTGGTCACAGCTGCCATGTAATCTCCCAATGATGTCTTAGATAGTCAAGACTGTATGAAAGGTAATTAAGCTTCATTGATATCTACTTATGGGCCCTGAGATTTGGATTGTTTAGACAACTGGTGAAGCAGGCTCAATATGCATATAGGCAATAAACCAAAATCAGAGACACAATTATAGGAAAAGTGCATAAAAGTCAAGAACTAGGCTAATGCTTCATGACGACAGGAGAAACATTTTAAGAAAACATTTGAGTTATAGAAAAGTAGATGAATAGCCCAGGAAGAGGTTAAATAATGACAACAGCTTGCGGACAAGGCTGATACTCAGGTCATATATAGTACTCATAAGTCCGACATTGAGGTTCTGAAGTAGATCAACCTACTGAGTGTCATTATCCGGAACAAGCATCTGTGATCAAACCCAGTTTGGGGCACTCAGTACACACCTGCTTATTATTATCTGATGGATCTTTGATTAAGTTAAAGAGAGCAATGGGATAAGGATTTCTAATCACTGGGCAAACATCTCGTGCAACTTTCTAGCTAATTAGCAAAACTATGCAGTGATCATCTGCAGAGGGATCTTCAAGAAGCTCCCAGACCCCAGTGTTGTAGACAATAGTCACATTGGCCCAAATGTGCCATGTTATTCAAAAACCCGCTGGGGCCTTCTGTGATCTGCTTCTAATGAGGCCACAGAAGGAAATTCCGGAGACTGAAAAGGCATTATATTTCCAATGTGATCTCATGGATTCTATTAGTAGGAGGTTTTCTTCATGAGAAAGATTTATCAGCAATAATCTCATAATCTCCCATGGTGCACTGAGAGATCTCACGTCTCCTGGTGAACGGCTTCATGTGTCAGTCACGTGGCAGACGCCTTTTACACGGGGCTCACGGCGGCTGTGAGCCAGGGAAGTGCAGGCCGGCCTAGTTCGCACAGCCCCCCGCTGGGAGCTGGGGGCCCCAGGACTGCGTCTTTAGAAAGGCTGTGTTAGGATGACTGCAGATTGTGTCTGGCTCTCCCACTGAGCTTACTTATACATGGACTGAGGTACCCATTTGGAGTAGCAATTGGGCTAGCAGATATGTTTGACTTTATTTAAGGGAAGCTAGAACCTCTGAATTCTGAAATATAAGTTCTGGTGAAAAAAGTCAGGGCTTGAGTTGGTCATGAAAAGCTTTCTCTCCTGAAATTTAGAAAGGTTTTACTCAAATCAGATGGCTCTATATCCCCAAATCATAAAAGCTCTAGGTCTAACTTAATGTTGAAGCTTAAATAGTCAGGCTCACAACCTTTGCCTCAAATACTTAGGTAATGACAATGAACTTTGTTCTGGAGCCTGAATATCTGTTTTGAGGCCACCTGGATGCCACAAAGTGTATCAGCACTAAAACTGTACTGAACATATTCTCTTGGAAGGTACACTTTGAAAATTTGAATACTTAAGGACATTCTGTTTGGCATTTTTAAATGTGTGCAAATACATATATGCATGTTTCCATGAGGATCCAGCTGTGGGTTGTAGCCAGTATGCGGCTCTGTCCTGCGTTTTCTTCCTGTAATTTAAGGCTTTTGCCTATTTTTAATGTAGATGTTTTTGGTCCAGGAGACATAGAAAAAGTGCGATATACCGTGCTTAGTCAGTCTTTCTTCTTTCCTTCCTTCCTTCCCTCCTCCCTTCCTTCTTTCCTTCCTTCCTTTGAGTCATTCTAGAGAATCTTCAAAGGTGTATATTCTTTAGTTTGGGGAGATAATAGCTCAATTATGCACATACTATTGTACCTTGTGCACAAGGAACAGTAGGTCTGCTCAGAAAACCTCAGCCAGTTATCTCTGAACTAAACCCAAAGCTGTGTCTCCATTAGTTTTTTATTTGTTTGTTTGTTTGTTTAAGGTGAGAGCAAAGAAGAGGGCACAGAGAACAAGCGCAGGACGGTGTTAGCACCAGAGCAAGGAAAGAAGGGCTGTCCGACCGCGTGGCAAGCGTGTGATTGCCACGTTACCTTCTTCTCCTTGGGCGGGACTGTGGCCCCCGGCCTACTGTCTTTAACGTGACTGTCAGCCCTGGGTGGCTCAGCAGGACTGTTTGAATTTACATCCATAAAGGAACACTTCTGGAATGCCTAAGGAATTAAAATACTGAGGTTAATAGGGTTCCAAGTGTAGGGAGGAGGAAGGAGGCACAGGCAGGGAGTCAGTGCAGAGGTGTGGAGACCCCCGCTTGTCCCGGCCCTCTTGGCCTCAGGCCTGCAGACTGGTGGGGGCAGGGTGAGCAGAGCCTGGGGCAAAGGCCACCTGATTTCTGGGCCACACATAAGAGGGCACAGCCCCTGAAAAGAGCGCCCTCTCTTCCTGTCCAGGGTGGACTTAGTTTGCACTTAGTAGGGCTTCTTGTTCTGACCTTTTAAAAATATTGAGTACATAAATGAAGTTAAACAAGGAGCTATCTTTTCTTTCTTCTTCTTCTTTTAACCAGACTCGTTTTTTTTTTAATTGAGACTATAAACAAAAAGGGCACAAGACATTACAAACCTTTAAACCTTAAAATAATAGTTATCCTTATCAATTCATTGTCTGAAATGGTAATAGGTACTCCGTGCTCTGAGGTGTTCAGAGTCTCACTTAGAGTAAAGTGACACTCTTCAGCACTCTGGCCTCGGAGCAGCCAGGGCCCTAGACTTGGCTGCGAAAGCCGTCCTAGGTGCAGGAGAGCCCGCACCCACCCCTGTGAGCGCCGAGTCCGGAGGGCCGGTCTCGGGCTGACAGAGCACAGGCTGTGCCGCCGGGCGGAAAGGGAGCGACAGTGTGACGGTGAGAGCAGGAGAGACCAAAACCCAAGAACCCAAGTTTCCTGAAATCAGAGGTTTTTAACATATCCTGTTCTAAAAAAATACTATTAACATAGCCTGGTCTAAAAAAATACTATTAACATAGCCTGGTCTAAAAAAATACTATTATCCAGGGCTCACCCAAGGAATAATTATGTCAGAATCTCAGGGCTGTAGGACTTTAAAAAAACTCTTTATGTAATTCTAATGTGCAACCAGGATTAAAAACCACCTATTCAAATGAATCACCTCAAATAATTCTTTCATATGTCCTTAATGTCAATATTGCCATTTGGAAATAACCGCAGGCAGAAAGAAGAACCTTGCCTTCTCCAAGTGAACATTTCAGCGCTGGTCCGAAAATAAGAACAGAGCCGGTGCCTAGGGCTCTCCCCGGCTGCCTTTCCACGCTCTGCTGACTGAGTCCTTGTTCCCACTGCACCGCCCGGCCTCCTCCTTGCTGGCCCCGGAGACTCCCAGGGCCCCACTCACTAAGACCACTCACCACTGGTGAACCCTGGACTTCAGAGCCCGTGGTTTCTAATAATGCCCGTTGACACAGAGCAGGAATGTTGTCCTGTGACAATACTCCGGGGGCTTCAGCTGCTCCTTGTCCTGCCTGGGGGTTGCAGGGGGAAGGCTGTCGAGCAAGAGCCACTGGCCAACTTTCTGATGCGGCAGGTTTGGTCCCTACTCCAGCAGGATGGCTAACGGGGTTTGGTTAAGTTAGGGTTAGAGTAGTTCATTCAGCACTATTACCTAACCACCAATAATAAAGCGAGAAGCGAGATACATCACTTTTGTAAAGTTCTCAGTTAAAGAAAGCATCAGAGATGTTCAGACTTCAGTGGAGGGAAATGTTCTCAAGGGATGATCTCTAAGTGGCTGGAACAAATAAGTTACTTTTCTTAGGAGGCTAGTGTAGGATTATTCATAAGCCTAAAAGTCTCTACTTCTTTGCTTATTAGTAATTGTTCACTTTGCACAGATTTGAAATGATCTAGTGCTCTGTCAGCCATTTGAACCAAACTGGGCCATGATCAATTCACACCCTAAATTTGGGGACAGATGCTACAATGAATGGCCCCAGAGTCCACATACACATCTTAGGACACGCCGATCCTCAGCAATAAGTAGCCTTGACATGCCAGTGTCAACAGCCAGATGGTCCTCCCTGGAGAAATGAGTGATGGATGCTTCTATGCTCTCAACTGCCCTATGAGTTGCTGACTTTATAAATCTATGATTCCTATGAATGCAATTCACCCTAGAGCCCTGTAAATCATCTGACTGGGGGAGGGGAGGTCCCAGTCCTGTCTGTGAGGTTTAGTGAGGCTCAAAAGGCTTGTGCATGTGACCATCAACCAGCTGCTCTGTGTTCCCTAGAAAACCTGAGCAGCTCCTCTTCGGCAGGGGTTACCATGGAAAGCACAGTAGGACAACAGCAGTGGAAATGACACAGTCTGAAAGTTCTCTTGGTTCCAAATGAAGGATGCAGATCCTCAGGCCTGCACAAAGCTGCAGGGACACTGGTGAAACAGTGACATGTTTTGGAGCCCTAGGAGAGCTGTGGTCTACCACCTGAAGAGCACAATAATCCTGTAGTAATCACGGCCCAAAATGCAACGCTGTCGAAACAGACCAGTCTAAGAATTACGCGTATGTCTTTGATGAGTCAAGTTCTTAGAACATATTTCTAGGGCAGATTCACATCCATGATTTGAATGTGGGATCAAGTTTGGGTCCCCATCCTTAATCCTATAAGTAGACTGTGCTATTAGTTAAAAAATCTAAAAATAAATAATAATTTCTTAACTTGGCAAGGAAAATGGCAAATGAAACCATTCAGCCTTTCAGAATATTTGAAAAGATGACGCTGACATTGACTGGGCATCTGGTAGGGAGGGAAGGAGGCCACACGACTCAGCATCATTCTAAACACTGATGCCACCTGACGGGACCTCGCCTGGGGGGGCGGTTTCATCAGTCCTTACGAAGAAAAGATGATGGCTGGTGTTTCTGGTTTCCTTGTAATTGTTTTTGAAATGAAACAGAGACTATTAAGACTGAAAGAAAGGAAAATAAATCCTACCAACCAGAGCTAGGAAAGCCTGCAATTGATTTTTTTGTGTAAACTTCCCGAGTTGTTTTTGTGAAATGGTCATTCCTTATACACGTCCTAAAGGTGCCCTGAGAGCCCAGTAGAGGTCAAGGCCAAAAGACGTTTCAGGGCTCAGGGCTCTTCGCCAGCCATCTCTAGCTAAGGAACCTGTGAGAGACGCAGTCAGCATCCCTGATGGGAAGGGCAAGGAGCCACGGCCAGTCACTTCACCCACATACCTGGAGTTCTGCCATGATTTTGTCTCCTTCTTCTTCTTCCTCCTCGTCCTTTGAGGAGCAGGTCCAGGCTGAGGCAGGCTCTTCTGCTGGGCCTTTTGTGGCTCTAGCCTGCGAGCTTGGTCCAGCATCTTCACTGCTAGCCTATGGAAGATTCAAACCACAGATATTGGCTTAACACCCCCAGGCGATGACAAACGGGGGAGAGAGCAAAAGAAGATCTCACGTTCCCTCGCTGCCTAGTAAACCGGCTTCCCAGCTCTTCAACTTGAGCTGAACGGCTATTTTGCCCACTTGCACTGAATTTCAGGTTTTGTTTATCCAAGTTACCATTTTGGTGAATGGATTGAAGAATTACAATACAATTGTAATTCCTCAACAATTCCTGCAATTCAGTGCCTTTATGAAGGGACCTCCCATACTCCCCCTCCTTGAAACTTGAATTTATGTTGAACATAAAAGACAAAACTGGTCAAGCTAAGTACAAGCTAAAGCTCATTGAACATCTTTCTGTATGGTCTCCACAGTTAGCTAATCTCAGTTATCTTTGTAAAGTGGTCTTTTTTTTGCTTCACTCTCTATCCTTATTTTCAATCATACGATGACCTCCTGGGGAAGTAGCTTGTGCTCCGTATTTCACACAGTTGCAGCTAAAAGTCAAGTAAGGATAAAACTTGTGGTGCTGAGTCTAGCCCAGTAACACTGGCTGATGTTTTCCCATCTGTGGTACTTCCTGGTAGTAGAGTTTATTTGGTTCTCCGCTTCTCTTCTCTGCCTCACCCCTTTTTATGTTCTAAATGAGAACAGAGATGACCTTGTCTAAGGGGATCATCCAAACCCAGAGACCGGTGTGCCAGGGCTCAACCCGTCTGACCTTGGGGCTGGCGCTCTCCTTCCTGCTGGTGTAGACCACGTCGCCGGACCTGGTGGTGGTGAGACCGGACCCTGGCAGGTAGCTCCGTCTCGGGGGTGGGGGAGGAGGCGGTGGGGACTTACCCCCCCGCTTGTCCAAGTCCTGTTCTGAATTTGGAGAGTCTTCTGGAAAAAAGTGTGCCTTTGCATAAAAATCGCTTTTCAAGATGAGGCCCAGAAGGTCCACTGTATTTCTATAAACTTGATATATTCTGTCTTAAAAATTTCTCTATTCTCTCCAGATTACAAAAATTAATGTATAAACCCTGAAGCCCAACTCGTTTGAAATCCCGGAAAGACCTTACACAAGTTCCTTAACCTTTCTCTGCCTTGACTTCCTTATCCGTTAAATGACTATTGTAATGACCCTCTCCCCACTGGGGTGCTTGAGGACTCAGTGATTTGATACACATAAAGCCTTTAGAACCGTACCGGCTGGCTTATTATAAATGCTATGAAAGTATTAGCTGTCATTATTAAACAAAAAAGCTGAATGTTACTTGGAGAGATGAAAGATCAGGCATAAAGGCAAATCCAGAGCCCACTGCATGGCCTTCAAAGCCTTTATCCTCCTAGTTTCAGAGGCTTTCTCCGGAGGAAGGATTCAGACAGGGGTGTGTGAGAGTGGAACAGAGCCAAGGAAGGGACAGGGGGAAACCAGGAAGCCAATGGGAACAGAGAACAAATTCAGGGGAAAAGTAGAGTTTTGGTGTCATGTTTATAGGCTTGGGAAAGGCTTGCTGCTAAGGAAGAGAGACAGCAAATGCAGTAATGAGAATTATAAATTCATATTGACATCATAGAGTAGGAGACTGCTCAGCATTCCTCAGAAAACTGCTCAGAAAATGGCAATTCTTAATCAAAACTCAAAGAGCCTCATTCCGGTCCTTGATCAACCTTCCTCAATTCAGCCTTTACAAACACTCTAGCCAACAGCTCCTGAAAGCCCGGCTCTCCTCAACTCTCCCTAGGGACTGCAGTGCTGTCTTTTCTGAGACAGAGTTCTTTAGAGTAGGTGCTTGGGGAGTTCCCATTTAAAGTTGTGGTAACTTGGGCATGTCATCAGGGTGACATGCTAGTGATTGTAGGGGGCAGGTCCTGTCCCCTGCGTGAGGGTTACAGGGCTCCAGCAGCACCGGGCCATGGCTCTGGTTTCCGTGCCAGCAGTCTGGGCTCGGGGTGGTCGCCTCCACTCTGGGTCCCTCTAGGGACTGGCACAGGCTGGCCGGCCCAGCTCTCGCCTCAGGTACGATGACAGACTCCCTGTTTGACCAACGCATTCAAGCTCCTCTGAGCCCTCTTCTTGGCTAGGCCTTGACCTTACTCTGCTGAACTGAGTTTTAGCAAAGAATCCAAGTTAGCAAGAATCCCCATCCTTGATATTTGACCAGTTCTTCATTCCCCAACCTTGACACCTAAGTCCTTGGCCTGCCTGTCACGGGAATCCTACTACCCTCAATAGGCTGCATTCAGAGCTGAGTTCAGTTTCTCTCCACCTTTGCAACAGTCTTGAATAAAGTCTTCCTTGGTGTTCTTTAACTATGTCTTTGTGAATAACTTTGCTTTAACATTGACTGAGGCCAAACCCCCACATTTTCCGTTCATTTTGGGGGAGCTATCCATCTATCCCCATTACTTAAGTAGTCAGACAATACACACAAAAGGGAATACAAATGATCTTTTAAAACCCCAAGCTTAGAATTTTACCTCATTAGTATACAAAAATAAAAACTATAACATCCATGATGAGTAAGGAAAAATAGTAGAAACAAAGCTTGCGGATAATGGTGATGCCCTAACCCACTCCTGGCGGCCTAGACCTTAGTGGACTCTTTCTGGTAAGAAACCAGGCCATGTGGTAAAAAAGAAAAGCACAACAGTAAGAACATCTTAACTAAGTAAAAATATTTTGGAAAGTAATTTAAAAAATAATTTATGCAAATGTCTTAAATCTGAAAGAATAAAAGTTCCAAATGAGGTTAATAAATTGTAGTCATTATTTTTTGTTGTACAATCAGGAGAAAGGACAATTATACTTTATTTATCATTAAAAAAGCCATCGTTGTGAGAGCGAAGCAGCCTCTCCCAGGGCTTGTTGCTCCCGGGTCTCGGTGCCTGACCCTCCAGGGGCCTAGGCAGGCCTCGCAAAGCCAGCAGTTAGCGCAGCAGGTGAAAAACACCTCTCAGCGCAGACTCAGTGAGTGTAGGAGAGAGCAGCTTTGTGGAGTGAAAACCTGGAGTGTTACAGTGGTTTTACTGTGGCTGTAAACTGGATCCACTTTCATGTCCCTTGACATGCAACTCAAGATGGAGATTCCTTTTCAAATTAATTTTTGTTGTTGGACAAGGCCTCGTTGAATATGACTCTGAGATGCACTGGGCCACACGTGAAAAATTATATTTTTTTTTTAGAGAGGGGACAGGAGGGAAAGAGGGACAGAAACAGCGATGTGAGAGGGAAACAGTGATTGAAGCCTTCTGTACATGCCTCAGTTGGGGACCAAACCCGCAACTCAGGTATGTACCCTCACCAGGAATCGAACTGGCAACCTTTCAGTTTGCAGGCCGGTGTCCAACCAAATAAGCCACATTGGCCAGGCAAAATTTGAATATTAGAATAAGGCACATGGTTTGTAATTGGAGATTTAGTAGGCTACGCTTTTTAAACAGTTATTTTATATTACTGTTGACATGTTGATGTTTAACTTCTATAGCTTATTTGGTTAAATACACAATTAATAATTTTGACTTTTAAAAAATGCCTTTTTATCTTATGATCTACTATCCCCATGGGAGCTCATAAAAGCTGGCATTTTCCTTCTGCAGCATATGAAAAGCTCTGGCTTCAAATGCAGGCCTTGTATTCTCCCAGCTGGTGCTGTGAAGTGCCATAAATTTACAGGAAATGCAGAGCCTGGGAAACCTACATTTTTCCTTATTGGGCATTGTTCTAGTATCTGAACATAGAACAGTCTCCCTACTACGGTTACAGTAGTGAGGCTCTAGCGACTCCTGCGGGATTTGCTCTCCCAATTTTTCCATTTTATAAGATTCTTAAGAAGCGAGAGTTTGGCCAGCGTGTGCTGACGTCGGGGGCTCCACACTGACCCGAGGGCAGCCAGGCACACAGCTCTGGCAGTAACTCACCCGAAAGTTCCAGCTTGTCCACGGCAGCCTCACCCTTTGGCTGTGGGCCTGAGGCTGGTGACATCTCCAGGTTTGGAATTGACTTCATGATATTGGCCTGAGCTTCTTCCAGGAGCTTCTCAAACTCTTTCCCATTATAGTGGTCTAGATTTTGTCTTTTCTCTTCCCACTTCCTCTCTGCTTTCTGAAGGAAAACAGCAGGTAAAGAAACATTTTAAACTAGAGTGAAAAGCTAATTAATTGTTTAGAGATTTCCTGTTGGGTGGGAGGAGTTGTAAACAATTCAAGCATAGGTAAAATAATGCTCTGGCTTCTGTGCGGAGGGAGACCGCACGTCAGGGAAACCTGGCCCCTGTGCTGTTGGCTCCGTCTTCTAGAGCTAAATGGGCTGCATGTGAGCTCCAGGGATACTCACAGAGAAGCAAGCTCAGAATCCCATGTTCACTCATGAAATGACGACTGAGCACTTACTGCATATTTCTACCAACAGTAAATAAAAAGATGATTATCTATAAACAAGTTTTTGAGTTTTCATTGTAGAGATGTTCAAGCAAACATCAAAACACTCACTAGGAGCAAAGACTCCTTTCTCTTCGTGCACTCGTGGCCAAGACTTGCTATGTGGTCACGGGCCACGTTTTCTTACTTAGAAAATGGGGTGGGGCGTTTAGAAGATCTGGGAACTTCATCAAGTTCTACAATAGGGAATATATAAGATGTATTCTTAAATATTTGTGCATTCTCTTAAGGACATTTGACTGTGATTCTGAGATGGCACATGGATCATTCCAGGAGGGCAGAGTGGAAATCCGCACCAGGATTAGTGGAACCCCGTAATGTTGAAATTAGACGTGTCCCAGGTTGTCAATGACTGAATCAATGCATGAGAGCACTGGGCCCAGCGAGGTGAAGGACTTGCCCAAGGTTCACCATAAATCAAGGCCCCCACCATCACCATCCTTTGCGTTTGCCTTCCTAGCATTTATCACCGCCTGGCATATACTTGTTTTATCTCTCCCTACAAGCAGGTAAGTTTCTCAAGGGCATGGACTTCATGTCCTTTGCTCACTGCCTACCCCAGAGCTTACGAGGGGCCTGGTGCGCAGTGGGGCTCTGTGACGTCTGCTGAGTGAATGTGCTCACCCCATTTGTCAGTGGCATAGCTGGCAGAAAGGTCCAGGCCTCTTACTGTGGGTTGGTCATTGTCAGAGCTAACTCATAACTTAAAATATACCCATAACAGTGATAATTGTGCCCAGTGGGTTCCCAATAGATATCTGTTCTATAACAGTTGTCCCTCTGAGATCCTTTACATATGGGCATGTTTGAAGTGGCAAATCCATTCACTCTCAGGAGGAAATGTGTTTTCAGTTCTCCACCTCGCCCAATAGGCATGCCCTAGGGGTCACCGTCAGCCAATGCACTTTGTAGGCGCCGACTTGGATCAGGGGCATAACCCCTGACTTTGGAGCAGGGAGCAGCTACCTAGTGTTCAGAGGTGTAGTTGCCACAACCATGGCCTTAGCAGTTACAAGAGGTCATCTCCTCTTGAAACCCAGGTTATTCCTTGCTCACGAGCAAGAGAGGCTTGGATGCTTAGGGCCAGGCTGCAGAGGGCGCCATGATGAGCGGCGAGAACAAATGGGATGAGGGGAAGGAGAGCACTAGGGAAGCAAAGTGCATCATTTGAGCACCGATGCCAGCTCTTGATCAAAAGAATATTTAAAAGATAGCATGTCTTTTTCTCTATATTTTGTGATGTGAAGGCCTAGCTTTTTCTATTCATTTTGACTGCTTCTGCCTTTTCTTCTGAGACTACTGTAATAACTTCCCACCCATCTCCCTTAATTCCAGACCCAGCACCTCAATCAGCTCTGTATATAGTGTCCAGATTAATTTTCCGAAGATACCATTTTTATCGCTGGTTCAGGCTGCAGCATTCCTCTGATGCCTACACAGTCAACTTTGGACGCCTCGGGCTGCTGCTCAAGCTCTCCCAAGTCAGGTTGCGGCCTGTTTTGCCAGCCTTATCTGCTCTTTCTCGTTCGTGTTAAACAGGTTTGCTCACGGTTCCAGCCTTTGCTCCAGCATTCCTGTATCCTAGAATGCCCTCCCCAGCCTTCTCTGCTTACCCAGATTCTACTTATTTTTGAAGATTGGCGGCATACCCTCCCCAGGCCTGCTTGGGCTGGCTCCCACAGTCTCAGGAGAGCTGATTCGAATGTCTTCCCAGCTGAATGTTCTATGATGTCATGTTGTGACTCGAAATTACTGATGGTGGGCGTAGTGATGGTTTCACATCACAGAAATTGGCAAACGCTACAAGCAGGACTTTTCCCACCAGAGAGCTGGTTGTTAAACACTTACCATCACTCCGCTGCCTCACCTTCCTCCAGGTTAGGAATCTTATGCTTCTCTGCAGTCTGATGACCCTTCCCTCACCCTGGTCATTGAAACCCACTTATAGTTTTTAAAAATCTATCTTTCATTTATATGTTATTATATATACATGCACATTTTTAAAATAAAAATATAACTCTGATACATATATGTCTTATCTCTATAGGCAGACCGTAAAGTCTTTGAGGGAAAGGACCATGAGTTACCCTCCTTCAGGGGGTTACAGAAGATGGAAAAAGGACTCTACCTCAATGGACACCGCCCTGTTCTTGGCACTGACACTGTGGATTTCCTCGATGAACAAGCTCTGCATGGAGGAGCCGTTCACGGGCGCCTGCGGGCAGTGTGCTCCCTGTGCTGACTGCAGAGCAGAGGTCACTTCCTGTGTGGCAGCTGGAGGGCTGGTGGGCTGAGGACCAGCGCCCCCAGGCGAGTGCTGGGCAGGGGTCGGCAGGGCAGAGGAGAGCTGGGAGGGCTGTATGAGCACGGGAGAGCTCTGTGCGCGGTGGACTGTCAAGGGTACCACGTCCGCCTTCATGTCTCGAGGGACTGCTGTGCCCTGGGGGGGCTGGCCTGAGGCCTGCGGCACCTCCTCCTGGCCCTTCAGGAACTCCGCGGCGGTGGCCTTTTCCATAGCGACATACTGTGCGGCCTGGGCTGCATCTGTGCCTTTCAAGAGCCCATCGGTGACGTGTCTAGGAGAAAGCACAGAATTAACTACTGAAATGGGGAACTTCCATTTCGTATGAAAGTATGGTATTGAATGCAGTGCCATCCCAAAGCCAGGCAAGATTTTGTTGCAAAATTAACAACATTCTAAAACTCAGAGTAGCAGCTCAGGATTGAGGGTTTCAATAGCAACTTTCCAATGCCAGTGATTTACCCCCCAGTTATCTCTGGCAGCTGCTTTTTCAGTCATTTTATCAGGAGATGGCCTGTTTTGCTCTGTCCACGAACACTGGTGTGCCCTGACACAATCCCGACACTGTCTGGGGGGAGATGGCAGCATCAAGTGATCACATGATTCTAACACCTCCACTCAATCACAGCCTGGAGAGCTCTCACAGATTTTTAGTTCCAACCCCCAAAGCTTCCTAATACCCCACACTCTGTTCCCTTCTCTTCTAAACATCTTGGGAGGGCAGTTCATGTTCTAATTCCTTCTGCTCGCTCCTCCCGTAGCTTAGCCTGGTGCGATCCGGCTTCCCCACCTGGCCTTGACCAAGCTGCTGCAGTGGCAACAGTGACACCAAATCAAGCAGCTGGGCTAGTCCTCATCCTCCTTTGCTCTTTGGGTCATGTGATGCTATTTGTCCACCTCCACCCCTGGTGCAGCGAGAAAGACACGGCCTTTGGAGTCAGACAGGCCTGTATCCGAACATCAGTCCTACCATATTCTACTGATGCAGTGTCAGGAATGGTACACTGTTCTATAGGGTGTGATAACAATGACGATGGCAACGATGTTGCTGATGCCTTCCTCAGCAGTGGTGGTTAGGATCAATGCAAAGTCATACATGTCAGACAATGTGAAACACGGTACCTGACCTATAATTTTTAATCTGTCTCTCATTCCCCTCTTATTCAAATGCTCTTTTTGATTTGAAAAAAGACACTGTATCCTATGACTCTCTTCTGCTACTCACTTCTCTATTTCTTTTGCTGTTTACTTTTCCTACCCTGTCCCTTCTATCCCCAAGGATGCCCATGGATCTGTTCCTTCCTTCCCCTCTCATTCTACCATGGCCATCTCTTCTGTTTTTAATAATCATCTTCATGAAGGCAACTTCTGATTCTAAATCTCTCCTCCCTTCCTTCCTTCTCTCTGCTTGTCCCTCCCTCCCTCCCAGTTAGGCAGGGACACCCCTCTGTCTCCATCTCTTGAACATTTCTAAGTTGCCATATTTCTAAGTCTTCACATTTCTAAGTGCCTAGTGGGCAGCTATGTTTGATTATCATTCCAGCACCTCAAATTCAACACATGTCAAAACATTTCAGCATCTTCCCGAGCTGCTAAGTTGCTCTGAACTGTGACTTTCACCTGCTTTATCTTCTTTGCCTGTCCTTGGGGTGCCGTGCACATTCCTGTCTCCTTCACAGTCTCTCCAGTGCCAAATACAGCACATTACACACAACAGATACCAATATAAAGTTAAAAGTATAAAGGCTTGTGATGGGCAGCCCAATGGCAGCTGGAATTTCTTTTAGTTTTATTTTAAAAGTTAATTACCTGGGCTTGTCATTCTGACCGCTGAGCATTATGGGACAAAAAGTTCTATCACATTCAAAACACAAATCACATCTATTTTTAGAACTTGCATTCCCTGGAGATAAGGCAAACACTGAGCTTCATCACTGTGCTGGCTCTAAAACTTTCTTTTAATTGTTTTTCAGAGAAGAGAAGGGAGAACGGGGCAGTGTGAGGTGCCAGCTCTCTATTGCCACTGAACAAGGGTGGTTTGTTCTAGGCTTTGCGGATGGGTTACCACATTTAGGTAAGAGCTTAATGAAGAAATTCCTTTAACAGATTTTTATCCTACTGGAAGGAAAGGTTCCTTCTGGCAACTGAAAATGAGAGAAGCTATGCGGAGGTGTAATTCAGGCACAGTTTCTTCCTGTGCCCGGCCAGGTGTGGTCTCTGCAGGAGGAGGCCGCTGCTGGTGCCCGGAGCCCCTGTGGCCGCCTGGCACTCGTGCACGTGATGAGATGTTTCCATTTCAAACGAGGCTCTATCCTGAGGTCCTTGTTACCGAGAAAAATCTCACTTGTTCCTATGGCTAATAATTCATCTGGAAGTCAACTGCACATTTAATATATTTCTTTTATAAATTTGATCAAATGATTACACTTAGTTGTTAAAATTCTCCTAAGAAGCTGTCTTACACGTTACTTCTGTTTGTGACCTGCTCTCAAATCTGGTCTAGGAGCTGAAGGGTAACGTCTCTGCAACTTCCTAGTTCTATTAAAGAACTGAAAACTCAAGGACTGCCACTGTTGGAAAATGGTTTAATTTGGTGGTTATGTCTATTTCCCATGTGAGCGAGGAACTTTTATAAGGGCAGGGCTCCTATTTGTCTTTATTATCATGTTCTCAACACCCAATACCAGGGTTGGAACAGGTAGAAAGTCCAAATATTACTGACTGCCTGGATGAGAGATCAGAACTAACTCTGGTCTCTGGAGTCAAACTCCCAGCTCATACCCCAGCCCCACCTCTGACCTGAAGTGAACTCCCTCACAGCTCAGATTCTTCCTACACAATGGGAATGACAATGCCGGCTTGGGCTTTGAGTTGGGACTGAGTGAGACGATACTGACAGAGGGCTTAGCTCAGTGCCTCCTCCGTAGGAAGTGCTCACAGACAGAGGCTATTGTTACGATTGTGCTGAGAAGAAAGAGTTCTACTGGCCACCCAAAGGCATAGTAAATAATGGCAGATGAGACGGCATTTATAAAATGCCTCTGGCTGCACAAGTCCTGCACGTGTGTATGTCATCACTTTTTAATGTGGGTAGGGTTCAAGGACTTTTAGTGAAAGTCAGGGACAATTCAGTGATTTATACTGTGACCCTCGTTTATGGGCAGGTAAGGGCGATGGGGGTTTGTTTCTCTTTTCTAGGAGGGATTAACAATCTCTCAGATACTCTTTCAGTAGCTAACTCAAGGAAGGCTCTATCTATTTCTACTCATTTTTTTTTGAACTGAAGTTACATAATATATTTTGATCCATTCTTCAACTTCAAAATGTTACTGAGAAGAACAACCTTCAGATGATTTTTAAAAAATGTTTACTACCCTGGCTGGTGTGCTCAATAGATTGAGCATTGGCCTGCGAACCAAAGGGTCGCCGGTTTGATTCCTAGTCAGGGCACATGCCTGGGTTGTGGGCCGGGTCCCCAGTGGGGGGTACTTGAGAGGCAGCCACACATTGGTGTTTCCCTCTCTCCTTCCTTTCCCTCTCAAATAAATAAATAATAAAATCTTAAAAAAAAAATTAAAAATGTTTACTGTGTTTACTAGCGAATTTTAAGCCCTAGCACATGCCAAATGCAGCAAGCCTGTGCTGAAGAATCAGGACCTCAAGCCCTATGTACAACAGATGTTCCAGCCAGGAAGAGCCATGGCTTCTTCTCAGGACACTGGAAATAAGATGTGGTATGTCACAGAAATGGAGACCGGTCCCAGGAGACGGAGGAAGCCTGGGAGTCCAAAATGTGCACCCCAACCTCCCCAGCACACACCCCCCCACCCCCCCGCTCTGTGCGCCTCACAGGAAGCCCGGTCACCTGCGCAGCACAGTCAGGATGTCGGTCACGCTCCGCACTCGCTGCAGGAGACTGTCCAGCCGGTGAGGCTCCTCCTTCAGAAACCGCACGGCCTCCACCTCTATGCGCAGAATGGCTCGCATCTTGTTTTGTAAGGTCGGAAATTCTCCTGCAGCCAAGAGCAGGGGCTGAGTTGTAGGGGGAAAAGTCAGAACAGCAAGCTCCCGTCCCGCACCCGACACTGGATAGGGTCCAGCGCATGGGGTTCATCAGCCACAGTGCCCTTCAGACATCTTCAGGTGGCAGAAGCGTGTCAAGCAGAGATGGGTTCAAAATGACCATGGGCAAGGGCAGGGCTCCTCTAGGCCACACGTCCTGTCTGTACATCTGGGATAAGGCCAACTGTCCCTTAGGGTTGTCTGTAATGAATCTGGTGCACTGTAAGACCCCAATGAGGAACAACTGTTATTATCATTTCGTCCTAAATCTTATAGCGCTCATTACAATATAAGCTTCAAGAAGATGGGGACATTTGCCTATTTTGTTCAGTGGTGGATCCTGTGCCCAAAGCAGTGCCTGACCCATTGTTTGATGAATACTTGCATGCACGAGTAAATGAATGAATGAATGAAGCCCTCACTGTTTGGCAGATTTTTAATAAACCTGGGAAATACTCTTCAGACTTCTCCCTCCAAGGAGGAAGCTCACCTTTCAGGGAAGCTACAGCTTCTCCCACTTGTCGCAGGAGGAAAGCCCCATCTTCCACGTCTTTCAGAGTGACCACTCGGGAGGCCGATGCAGAGTCCTTCTTCAAGTCTTCAACAAGGTCTTCCAGCTCACTGGGGGAGCGAGCAGACCACAGATGGGCGTCAACACCGAGGGCCTCAGAAAGCGCAGGTGCAGCAGCACAGGGCTCACTGGGGCTCCCATTGTGTACTGGGTCCCAACCCACCTCACCTTCCACCTAGGTGGTGGGGACACCTTTTACAGGAGTAGCATAGTCTGGCTTAAAATAATGTGCTGAGATTGAGATGTCAGGTGAGTGCAAGTGAGTTTGTCCATGGCCTTGACAAAGGACCCACTTGTTATTTTTGGTGGCAGTGCTGCCAGCTAAGGGAGGGATGTGTGTGTTTTGTGACATGACAGGGGGTGGGGGGTGGAGAGAGAGAGAGAAGGCTGTCATAGAGCAAAATGAGGAGCCGCAGATCAGGCTCCTCAAACTTGGCATTGATGTTTGGACCAGATAATGCTTTGTAGTGGGGGGCCTGTCCTGTGCACTGAAGGTGTTTAGCAGCACCCCTGGTTTCTCCCTACTAGGTGCCAGTAGCTCTTTTCCCACCTTGTGATAAACAAGAAGGTTTCTAGGCATTATTAAATGTCCCTGGGGGAAGGGGGCAGACTTGCCCCTGATTGAACCTCTGGTTTATACTGATTGTCCCATCAATAGGGATCAACTTTCCTTCCCTAGCTACAAAGAGAGGAAATGATCACAGAACTGATTACACAAACACATACATGCATACACACAGACACACTCGTATACACACTCACATGCACACACACCTTAGGCTACTGCCAGCTCCTAAAGAATTAAGGTCTTCTACTTCAGAACAAATGAACAAATAAACAAACAAGCAAACGATCCTGTCACTTGGTCACATTGATAACCCCATCCTAAATATATTTGTATCATTTCAGTTTGCCTGTAACTCCAATGGAAAAACTCCTATGGAAGAAATAGGAAGAGAACTTTGAGAGACAAAGAGCCACTAGATGGCAGTAAGTGAGCAGAGAATCTAATGCTGGGATCCTGAGTCTGCAGAGGAAGAAAAAGGCCACATCTGCAAAATGATGGTCTGCCAAGACCCTTCCTACCAGGTGGGCAAGTGAAGTTCAGGATGGCGTTGAGAGCTGCGAGAGGGATTCAGGCAGGGTGTCCTGCGCGTTCAACAAGGACCACAGGGCAAACAACAAATTCATCCACCTCCAAGAAGTAGGGTGAAGTTTTTGCTGATGTCTTTTGTTCTGTTATGCAAACTGGACCAAAATTGCCTAAGATCCCTTCAGATGAAATGTGGCAACTTCAGGACCAAAATGGAAAGCCAGCCTCTCACTGTCTACATTTGCCAACTGTAGAAAGACACGCAGTGTTATGTGAACCCAGCGGAACGTTCCTACAGCTCCTGCACCCGAGGCAGAGGGAACGTGTGCCCGCTCTCCCGAGAATTCTAAATGTGTGTGGAAAGTTCCTCCCATTTGATAACGAAACAGAATTATCTGAATGTGCAGACCGAATACACTGTCCAGTCCTTCTAAGCTTTGACGGAAGAGCTAAGACCCAAATGTTATCATGGTTCCATTAGCGATCCTCCCGCCGGCCAGGCTGCAATGGATACTCTAAAGAAGCTGTCATCCGACCCAAAGTCAGTCGGCCTGAGATTCTATTTTAATCTCAGCGACGCGACGTGGCTCTTGGGTTTCATACCCGTGCGCACAGAAGCCCCGTCACAGTTTTCCCTCTGTGGGTCCCCTTTGTGGATCACGGGACGTGTACATATGCGCACTGACACTATTCGTGCGCACCAACGGTGCCGCCCTTTGTGTACCTCCACCACAGATAAAGCATTCAGATAAAATTTGTTCATCCAAAATATAAAAAGAAGCAATGGAACTAAAATGAATGCTGCAAATAATTTTTTAAATATTAATCAATATGATTTTCGAGATGTAAACTCATCTCAAAGGAATGTCAGGTGTTCACAGGTGCTGTGGTTTATAGGTAAATCCATTCTATTTGTCGATGTTGCTTTTCCTTCTATCTTGGTTAAGAAGCATTGATTTGTTCAAGTATATTTCATTTGATTGTTATGAGAAGCCCAATTATTATTTCTATGTAGAAACCAACCAAAGAGAATTACCTTAATCCAATTTCTCTCCATAGTTTTAGAGCCAAATTTTATTTTTCTGCCATCTGAATGGCTCACCAGCAACTTACCCTAACATGGCCCCCAAGGAAACGTATTTTCCTGTGTGTGTAAGGAGAGAGGCGTGTGTAAGGCAGTGTGAGAGGAGAGGCAGGGGCAAGAGAGAGAGAAGGGGGAGTTGAGATACAATTGTTTTCCTAATGGTTCAGAGTTGAAATTTCCAGCTGTCTTTTGTAAGCTGTTCTTTCTCACCGCTCCGATCCACCCAATCTGTCCCTTCTGCGTGTGATTTATTTTCTCATTCCTGTTTCTACTGCTTGACTCAGGCCTTGATGACTTTCGTCTGAGCTGTTAAAGTCAGTCCTGATAGGATTCCTCAGATGCCAATTTCTTTCTCCCTCAATCCGTCCTGCACGTGGTGGCCCGAGGGCCCTAATGTCTGAAATATAGCTCTGAATCTGTTACTTTCTTGATCAAAAAGCTTCAGGGACCTCCTCATCAGGCCAGGCAGTAACTCTTAAGTGTGAAGATGCTTCAAAATCTCCCCTGTATCTTTTAAAATATACATTGCTAAGCTCCATCCAGAGAAATTCTGAATATTGGGTTGGACCCAGAAACTTCCAAGGAAAGCCAGAAATCCAGTCACGTGATCTTCCAACCTCAGTAGACACAGAACAAACAGGCATCAAGCAGTCATGCTGGGCACGGGTCCAGTCACAGGTATGGGCAGGCACCACGCAAACAGAAACAGCGCAACCCAGATCCGAGGCATGATTAGTATCTCGCACCCACTCTCCCCCAAACAGGACTACTCCGATTTTCCAAGGGTGTCCTGTGCCTTCCTGGTCCCAAAACTTGTTGGTTCGCAGGGATCCTCTACGTGGGAGGCCCCCCTGTCTAACCTCCATTGATGAAACCCTACCTGTCTTCAAGACCATTTCAGTTCAGTTGAACAAGCCTTTGTGAGGCCCTATTAAGCACGTGGTACCGTGCTTGGCCTGGAGGCGTAGGAAGAATAACTTATTTCAGGTTAAGTCTCCCTGGTTCCTGGGGCTAGAGGCAACCTCTCCTTTGTATAGTTAACCTGGCCCCGTACATCGCCCGTTTTGTGCCATATGCATACTCCTTCCTATGTTCTCCTTCGTCAGACTAAACTCTCTCAAGTGCCCCGTGCACAACTTTTTCACGTACGGCTGTCCCACAAAGCCACTGGGACAGTCCTCTCCTGAAATGTCTGCCCCACTCCCCTCATATCTCATTCCTAGGCTTGTCTACAAGTCTCGGGGTAATATTGAGATTAAAGATACCTTTTTTAGTCAAGAAGCAAGAGTCATCTCAGCTAACTGATAAATACAATTTTTTTTTTTAGAGAGGGGAAGGGAGGGAGAAAGAGAGAGAGAAACATCAATGTGTGGTTGCCTCTCACGTGGCCCCCACCGGGGACTTGGCCTGCAACCCAGGCATGTGCCCTGACTGGGAATCGAACCTGCGACCCTTTGGTTTGCAGCCCGCGCTCAATCCACTGGGCTACGCCAGCCAGGGCTTGATAAATACAATTTTTAAAATGAGGAAATTTACTTTCATAATTTAACTTGAAAATGTATAAAATATTATTAAAAGGCTACATATTTTAAAATACCTTTTCAAGAAGAATCCTAAGATCTGCTTTTGAAACACTTGAGCTGTTGCAAAAACATTTTTGACAAATAATAGCCGTATTGCCTCGTGGTGAATGATTAACTATAAACGCATGAACTATATAAAATATTTTGAGACGTCGATGAACGGGAGTCAGATTTAAATTTTTGTAAAATAAGAATTCAAATTGATTTCTTTTTTCCCTAGACTGCTACTGAGCTGGACAAGCTGATTGTAACCAGACCCTCTGGGTTGGCATCTGGGATGCGAAGGCGGCTCCAACGTCAGACATCAAACAGGAGACAGAGCACAGCGCTTCCACCAGGAGACCTCGGTGACTCGGGGCATGAAAAGAATTTAGAAGCTCCCTTACAGTCCCAATGCGGAAGGTTTAAGCTTTCCCAGCAACAAGAGAATCACCAACACTAGGAGGAACCGCAAGTTACTATTCATTATACTAAAAGGTGAAATAGTCCTATGATAAATCTCTGTTGCATAATGAAACATACATTAACATAAAAGATGCGCTAGCCCTAGTGACTGGGGAGTAATAAAACTCTGCTCATTTCAACAGGGGGACTTGATAGATGCTTTCAATAAGAACCTCATAGAATCTGGGAACATTCAAGGAAGCATCTTTCATTCAGGATCAGACATACTTTACATTTAAATTCTTCTTTTGCAATTTAACTACAGTTGTATAATAAGAAGATAATTTTAGCTCTGTGTTATTTTGACTATTAGTTTTCATTTACTGAGATTAAATGAAGACTTCCCATTTGTCACTGGGTTTTGCCACTTGCTCCTTTTAAGTCTGTGTTGCCGAGCCCTGCAAAACAGTATGATGCTTCAACTTTTAAAGAGACCGGCTCAGTTCCCTGAGTATCGCTGAATTTCTTGGGCCTGGACAGAGGGATGCTAAGGGTCCAGGGACACCCAGACCAAGCAGAACTCTAACTTGTATACAGTAGGTGCTCCATGAAGGGGGAGGGAGAGAACACCATTTAGGAAGGACCTCTTCCTTGGCAAAGACAAGTTTTCTTTTCTGGTTAAACAGCTCTACACACAAGTGACTTTTGGCACTCACCATAACTTCTTGACGATCTTCTCCTCTTCGTGCAGGTATTTCTGTCTCTCTTGCTCCACCAGGACACGCTGACGTTGCACCGGATCCTCCAATCTCTTCATCGTTTCAATCACTTTGCTACTGATTTCCAGCTCAGCCTTCTTCATCATTGCCCTCAGCAGCTCCTGGTTCTGCAGCTGTTGAACAAAGGAACTCAAGCTCAGTTGGTTCTGCCTTACTGATACGGTGGTGAGTACCGGGCAGTCTTCAGAAGCAGGTTAAAATAATCAGCCTGCAGCGGATTCTTTCTTTCTTTCAATGAAAAAGGCAAGGACCAAAGGCTGTATATAATATTACTTCTTTAGCCAACATCTGAATTTTAGCGGCCAACTGACAACCCGACTTTCATGTCTGAGCCTGCGAAAAATAGGATCCTTTCTTTCCTCTGGTCAATGCATCATGGACAACAGGCATAAACTCTCATTGGCGTGTTTTTATAGGGACCAGCCAAGAGTGCCAGGTTTGGATCCAAGCAGATTTTGGATCAAACCCTAAACCCTCTCCCTCACCACTGTGAGATTCTGGGCCTGTTACTCGGGAGATCTTGGTCTCTGTTTCCTTATCTCTAAGGATGAAGATTCACTTCCCTCGGCAGGACTATTCTGAGGATTAAAGGAGATAGTGCTTAGCACAGAACAGGTGCTCAACAATGTTGATTCAACTATGGACTATTTCAGGGTATCTGTTAAAAGAGAATTGTGTGCCTCTTGTTTATATGGTTCACGCACCAAATACCCAGTAATCACAGACCCTTAAAGCAGTGTTGATGCTGATGTGGCAATAATGATTCCAGATGAACCCAAGGCTCTTGGCAATTTACTTCTTTCCCTAGATTATAAGCAGGCTGCTTGCATGCATAAGAGCACAATTTCCACATAATTTTCCAACATTTTCTAGAGCACTGTTGTTTCTCACCCCAGAGAGTATAGGGTGTGCAAGTTTGCATACAGACTTCACAAAAATCTAGTTAAACACTCGAGTCCTATTTCCAAGAAGTTGTTAAGTGTTTCCCTGGGGCAGGACAATTTTCTGACAGCATATACGTCAAGTGAATTCATTTAATCAGCCTCAAAAATAGTAAACAGTAATTCTTATACCTAAAGTTCCCCTGAAATTTCAATTAGCTGTTATTGTTGCCCCTGTTTTCTGGTCCTGTGGACTGTTCAATGACTCCTGCATATCACCTCATCGGAGTGACGGTGTCTTTTCAACTGTCCATTATCTGCAAATTGAGGGAAATGCCATCTGACTGTGTCACCACCTGCTTGAAACGTCCTGGCTTTGACTGTCTCTGAATAAAGAGGAAGCATTTCAGTGTGAGCCAGAGGCAGAGCCGCCATCTTGGTTCACCTCCAGCACCGCGTCCTGACCAACTGGCCACTCAGAGAGAGGCTGCTTGGGTTGAACTTCCAGTTTTCCCACCTAGTGGCGGTGTGACTGTGACCAAGTTATCAGTCCCTCTGTGTCCACTTATCTAAAAAAGCGGCAATAGTTCATATTTCATAGGCAGGTCATGTGGAGTCAGTGCAGCGATGCGGTGCTTACAGAGGGGCTGGCACAGCCCTAGCTCTCAGTATGCACCAGCTATTGTTTCCAGGGAGCCTAACTCGGGGGCAGGGCTGGTGGCTTTGTCTGGGAGGGAACCAGATAACAATGTGCCACCCTTGGGTTACCTCCTCTATGTGACTCATGGTCATGCTCGTACTGCTTTTTATTGTGGTCTTAAAAATAGTATATTGCTGAAAGCTACCACGTTTGGAGACAATGCACAGGGGCGACTTCTTCTCGTGCTCTCTGCAGCTTGGCCCACGAGGTGCAGGGCGTGCAGGCCATTTCCAACACGCCAGCCTCCTCACACTGCAATCGGGGCAAGCTCTCTGCTCCAGCCACGTGAACATCCTTTCACTTCTGATTGGCCAAGCTCCTTTCTGCCACAGGGACTTTGCACATGCTATTCCCTCCACCTGGTTAACTTCCGTTCTCCACAGAGTCTCCAGGACACAATGCCTGGCATATATCAGGCATTCAATAAATACTAAGTGAATGCATGAATTAAGCAGCCATGTTGGTCATAACAGGCAATAAAGATCTAAAAACTCTTTCCTAGGTGACAGAAATAGAAGGTGACCCCTGGGCTCGGCTCTAATGCCCTACCTTCCTCGCTCTGACTGCAGTGGTCGTTAAATACACAGCAACACTACCTACTATCCAATGGTACACTCAAATTCAGTGCCATGTGTCAAATCCCACAGAGCTATGTCCTTTGGGTCTGGGGAATAAATGGTAATGGGTATGTAAGGGGCGAATGAGAGATGATTAATTGTGTCTAAAAGTGGCCGATGCCTGGGTCCATCCCCAAGAGATTCTGACTTAACTGGTCAGAGGTGCTGCCGAAGCAGTGAAAATTTTTAAAACTCCTCAGATGATTCCTGACGTGCCACCAAGGCTGAGCAGCACAGTCGAAGCATAGGGCCCTGGAACGGGCGGTCGACTTCGCTGTGCTGCGGGCTCTGCGGCGCAGCCCTCGGCCCCTCTCGCCTGAATCTCACAGACAAGCTCCAGTAAAGTTATGGTCCAGTGAGCAATGAGCTGACAGCTGGAAATTACTGAAAGGCTATTTAAAATTCTTAAAGCTGAAATTCAAAAGATGGGGAACGTGAAGCCCAGAGAGGAGAAATGACTTATTTGGAGTCGCTTGGGCAACTGCAGGGCAGAATCAGGGTGGGAACTGGGTCGTTTGAATTCGCCCCAGTAATCTCTCCACCACCACCTGCTAGGTAGAGAGCACTGGTAGCGTGGCAGGGGGCGTGTCTGCTGTATTCCAAGGCACGAGCACAGTTTCTGGCACACAGTAGCTGCCCAGCACATATTTGCTCTATGAAGGACTCTCAAAATGATGTTTCTGAGAAGCCTGCAGACATATCAGAACACAAGTGCATGTAATATTCAAATTATTCAACTGATAATGAGACAGGATAGTAAGAAGCTATTCCTTGGCAAGTGGAATAGGGAAACTGAGTCAGATAGTGGAACACAATAGCTGGGCAACTTACAGCCAGGTGCAGGCAGTCACCAGGGCAGAAGGCCCCTAGTGCCTGGCAGGAGGCAAGACTGGGGAAACAAGGACCTCACCCCCAGGGTGACCTTTCCACCCTGGCCTTTCCTCCTAGAGAGAACATTAGGCTCCAGGCCCAGAAAAGCAGCAAAACCAGGTGGGCGATGCCTGGATGAACTAGAAAGACTAAACCACCCCTGCCCTGGCACTGACCAATCAGGAGAGACCACCACCCTGAAAGGGTACACCTGGAGAACCAATGAATATTCTACTGAGACCCTCCCCGGAGACCTCTCCTCAGATTCCCACCTGCAAGAAAGAGATAAATACCTCAAGACAAAGGACTCAGTGTGCACTGTCCCTCTGGGGAGCAGCCTGTGCCATTCTCTTTCCTTCCCCATTTCTTTCTTCACAGGCACGAGTCTCCTGAACTCTAAGGCAATGGGCAGCTGGCAGCTCATGCCAGGCTAATCCCCTGAATCTGTCCCCAAAGCCCCCTTTTCTCTGACTGCCCAGTGAGCTAAGGCAGCCCAGCCTAGGCTCTCCCATTGCTTCCTCTATGCCAAGCCCTTCCTTGTTTCGCTGTCCCAGCTTTACTAAATGGATCCTCATAGTCACCTGGACTTGAGTTGTGAAATCTTTCCTGTGCGAAGTCAAGAACCCACAGGCTATGGATTGGTCGTAGGCAGACCTGCTCAGGGCCAGGCCCCTGTCCAGTAACAGTAACACGGTCAGATCATATTCGAATTCTTCCACCCAAAGAGGAAGGGAGGGAGAGACTCCAGTGGAGTTTCAGGCTGCACAACCATCCTTCCCAGAGAGAGGGGCTTATGGAATTTTCCATGCACACTGGCTGGCACAAGGGCAACACTGAGTTAACCATGAGGGAACACATGTGCACAGGTTGTCTCTCTACTCTCCTCTAGTCCTGTCCCACCCCACCCCGCCCACCTGTCATTCTCGCCATTGTCTCAGGACTTCATCCTAACAGTGTGTGAAAAGGTGCTGAAGGCGGCATGTGGATCAACACCCCCTCTAAATGCTTCCCATAAATTAGTCATCAGCATTTGAAGTCATTATATTTATTTTGGCTTAGCAGAGATGTTTGCAAACAATAAAATACAGACGCTCATGTGGACCTGGACAACAGGGTGGGGAATGACTGGTGGGGGGTGCTGGGCAGAGGAGGGCAAAGGGGGAAAAATTAGGACAACAGAATAACAATAAAATATTTAATTAAAAAATACAGATGCTCCTCAATTTACCAACGGGATTAGGTCCCCATAAACCCATCATAAATTGGAATTATCATAAATTGAAAATGTATTTAATACACCTAGCCTATTGAACATCATAGCTTAGCCTAGCCTACCTTAAAGGTGCTCAGAATGCTCACACTAGCCCACAGTGGGGCCAAATCACGTAACACAATGGTTTTGCCACCAAGTGTCAGTTCACCTTCATGATCACGTGGCTGACTAGAGGCTGCCCGGCGTCACGAGACAGGATGGGACTGCATATTGCTAGCCCAGAAAAGATCAAAATTCAAAATCTGAACTAGTTTCTACTGAATTTGTATCGCTTGCACACCATTCTAAATTGAACCATTCCAAGTAGAGGACCCTCTGTACAGCCATTTAAAGTGCACAAGTCAATGAGTTGTGACAAATGTATATACCAAAGTAACCGCCATTAAAAAGAGAGATAATATTTTTATTACCCTAAAAAAATTTCCTTTGTGGCTTTGCAATCAATCCCCCAACCCCCAGCCCAAGGAACAACCAATCTGCTTTCTGTCCCTGCAGGTTTAGTTCTTCCTGTTCTAGAATGTCAAAGAAATGGAATTACGCAATATGTAATTGTTTGAGTCTGCCTTCTTTCAGTAAGTATATTGTTTTTGAGATTCAGCCGTGTTGTTTTAGTAGTTTTTTCTTTTTAATGCAGAGTGATATTTCATTGTATGGATAAATCCATTGTATGATTTTATACATTGTATATACTAAATTTTTTTTTAAAAAGATTTTATTTATTTATTTTCAGAGAGAGGAGAAGGGAGGGAGAAAGAGCAATGTACGGTTGCCTCTCACATGGCCCCCACTGGGGACCTGGCCTGCAACCCAGACATGTGCCCCGACTGGGAATCGAACCGGGACCGTCTGGTTCCCAGCCCGCGCTCAATCCACTGAGCTACACCAGCTGGGATATATACTAAAATTTTTATATTTTTATTTATTGACTTGATTCTGGTGATTTTACTAAAATTCACTTGTTTTTGGTAGCATTTTAGAAATAGATTCTATTTGACTTTAGATAATCAGGTCATTTGTGAGTAAGACCAATTATGCTTTTTACCTTCCTATCTGTATATTTTCCTTTCTTTTTCTAACCTTGTTGTGTGTGGTAGGGTCTTCAGTACAGTTTGCAGTAGGAGAAGAGCCACCCTTGGCCTTGTTATCTATTTCATGGGGAATGTGCTTAGAGTTTTACCATTAACTATAGGATCTATAGATTTTTTCCTTCTCCTCGAGTGTTGAGTGTTTTTATCACAGGTATTGAATTTTGTCTTTTTTTTTTTTTGTATATTTATTGAAATATTTTCCTCTGTTATTCTGCTTATAAGATCAAATACATTGATTCATTTTTTTCATATTAAAACAATATTGCATTCCTGGGATAAAACCAAGGATACTATGTCTTTTTTGTTGAGAGTTTGCTAAACATATTTTCTTGAGAGATATTGGTCTATGGGTGTTTTTTCTTATAATATAATGGATTGGCTTTGCCCTAAGGGTAATCCTAGCTTCAAAAAATGAGCTGGGAAGTGTCTTTTACTTTCTGAAAGAGTTTTTGTCTTTCAATACTTTAAATTTGTCATTCCATTGTCTTCTGACTTAACTTTTGTCTCTGAAGAGAAGTCAGTGATAATTCTCATTTATGTGTCCTTCCCCTCCTCTGTCTGCTTTGAGGATTGTTCTATTTACTCCTGGATTTTAGCCACTTTATTCCTTTGTGCTTGTCACTCTAGGGTTTATTGAGCTTTTTTGGTCTGTGGATTTACAGTGTTCATCAGTTTTGGATAAATTTCAGTCATTATTTGTTCTAATGTTTTTCTCTTTTCCCTTAACCACTTAACATTTTTCTACAAATCACTAAATTTTGGGTTATTTTTCTCAGTCTTTTTTTCTTTACACTTCACTGGACAGTTTCTACTGTGTCATCATTTTGAATGATGTTTTGTTTCAGCAGTGATTAATTTTCTGCTAAGTCTATGCAGACATTGTGCTTTTCAGTTCTTTAAAGTTCCACTTAAATATTCTTTAAATCATCCATTCTTGTCTCGCTGTGTCCATGTTTTCTTTTAAACACCTTAGAATAATTATAATAGCCATTTCAAAGCCCTTGTTGCTGATCTTATTATTCCTGTCATTTCTGGCAGATATCCACGGGTTGATTTCTCTTAAGGTTATGGGTCACGTTCGTCAGAGTCATCACATGTCCAGTAATTTTTTTTATTGGATGCTGAATATGCAGCTCTGGATTCTGTTGTTTTCCTTTATAGAGACCTTTCTCTGGCTGTTGTTTCAAAGACTTGTGGATTATTTTTGTTCTTTGGAGGCTTGTTCTTAATCTTTGTTACAGGGCATTAAGGGTACTTTTAACTCTGGACCTAGTTTAGTCCTAAGACTGAAACATGGCTCTTCTCCGATCTCTATTGAACGTCCCAGGGGACCAATCACAACACTTCACTGCTGCTTGTCAAACTGTGAACATCTCGCAGGCCTCTGTGAGCTCTGGGAATTTTTTAATTTTACAGCCTGCCATGGTGTTTTTGCCTTGCTTAGTGGTCTTTCACGCTGCACACACTTGGTTTATTGTTCAATAGCAGACTCACAGATTTACGTAGTTCTTTCTGCACAGAGCTCCCTCTTGTTTGGTACTCCGCAAGTTCTAGCTGCTTCAGCTCTCTACATTTATACAGTATCTCCTCAGCCAGGAGTGCCAGTGTTACGCTTGGGTTACCCCTTTCTGTATTATAGTCTGACAAGTGCCCCCAGGCAGAAACCTGAGTGAATTGTGGATACAGATCCATTGTTTCCATTCGCCTGAGGATCACAATCCTGTGTTGCTTGTTGTCCAAGATTTAAAAATAGTTGTTGCATACTTTTATTTCTTTCTCAGTCGTCTATTGTCAACAGAGGGAAGGCAAGTATAGTTGCAGTACCCCTCATTGCTGGAAACATATGTTTATTGTAAATGCCATGCCCCGACATTTTTATGAAAATAAAGAAATAATGTGCTTGGTCATTAACAATGTAATTGGACCAAATACAGTATCCATATCAACTCAATCGAGAAAGTAGGAACATGGTGGAGTGAAAATGGAGACAACTGTACTTGAACAACAATAAAAAAATAAAATAAAATAAAGAAAAAGGAAGTAGGAAACCACTTAAATCTAATTCCACCCACCTCAATATAGATATACAGTATACCTCATACACTCACTCTTGATTTCTTAGGTAAAATTTAAGACTGTTGGTCTTGCCCATCACAGGGTTAAACTAAACTCATTTTGCCGCCTAGCAGTGACACTGAACAGGGCCTCTACCACAAATCAGGAAGTTTTGTGATGACAGCCAGGCCCCACAATGACTCCTGGCCACCTGGGAAAGTTCCCTAGGTTGTCGGGACAGGTAACGGAATACCTGGTCACAGCTCCATGTTATCTGGGAGAAGTCTCCCCATCTTGGATGGCCTCTGTGTGAAGATCTGACTAGGATTTAGCACAAAGTATGACAGTCTAACTGTCAAATCCAATACCAGTTTCATTTGCTGGGTCTTCTCAGTGTGGGCTGACCTCTAGTGTGCTCTTCTCAGGGATACACACTTTCACGACCATTATTTTGGATGTCAGAGGGTAAATGATACTCCTGCACATTTCTGTGAAGCACTCTTATAAAAAAGACACCTTAAACCCTGACCAGCATGCCTCAGTTAGATGGATGTTGTACCACAAAGCAAAGGGTCGCTGGTTCGATTCCCTGTCTGGATTGCAAACCCACATGTGAGAGGCAACCAATCAATGATGTTTCTCTCACTCACTGATGTCTCTCTCCCTCTCTTTCTCCCTTCCTTCCCCTCTCTCTAAGAATACATAAAATCTTTCAAAAAATAAAAATGGAGTACTAAGTTCAGAATAACCCTTTTTATTTATAAGGAGCTAGGGATCAAGAAAAAAAACTGTGGGAATTAGAGAAGGAAGGCTGTATCCATTCTTTAGCCAAGTCTCATCTGGCGCCCACCAAACTTGTTCCATCTCTTCCCAAAGTTTATCTCTCCCCTCAGCCAACAGAGAGGGGAAGAACTGCGGTCACTTCTGCGAATACAGGATTAATTGGTAAAACCAAAGTACTGTGGCATTTTGGGAAAAAGATGTAGCTCATAATTTTTTCTCCTAAATCAACAGAAACAGTAATAGGCAAAGGTAATCATCTTTTGAAGGGAGCATTTGTTAGGTATAAGACTTTCACCTATCCACTTTAATATTATTGCCACCTAATGGCAGACCCAGCTGCGACCTGAGAATGGGAACACAGCAGTATAAAGTTCTGTACAGCTCTTGTAACAATTATAACTCAGTAGAAAACACACATGATTAGCCACTGGGAATGAGGGGCATTGCTTAAAGTGAGGGCTTTAAAGCCAGTGGGTGTGTCTTTCACACTTTAGGGGTGGCAGAAACCCCATTTGTTTCTGCTTCACCCTGTGATAGCTGACTGAGATCTCAACATTGCCAAGAGGCATCACAATGAGCTGAGCAGTCTTAATACATGAGAGCAGTTCTCATTGTGGAACACTCTAGAATCAGCAGTGCCTGGACCACTCTGGAATCTCACCCTGGTACATTCTAGAGTCACCAGTGCTTGGCCCCTGGCCCACACCCCTGGTCAGACTCTGGCAGTAGTGCTTGAGCACCAGCATTTTTGTTGAAGACCTCAGGTGGTACTCATGGCAGCTGGGGTTAAGGGCCACTCTCTTACACTGATGGTTCAAGCAAACCTGAACAGCAGTGATGGCATAAGCAGTTCAATGGTTTTCTTCACCTGTTTAGGCTCCTTTGCTTCCACTGACATTGTTTTTGCCCCATTTAAATCTACCCACCCCACTGTGTCTGCATCATGTCTTTCTTTTCTTTTTTTAAGAATAATCCATCAAGTCTGAAAATGAAATGCTCAAATAGGAAATGCTCTGCAGTTTAGGATTTTCCAGTGATTTAATTATCTAATTACTGGAGCTGACTGCCAAGCACAAATGATTTCATTCAGTTTCACTATTTTATAACACAGTTCAAAGAACATTTGAATTTCTAATTCAATTTTTGTTCTTTTGAGACTATTCTACAGAGTTTTGTATATCTCTAATGATAGCTCCATTATTGGACTTATAATCACTTTGGGGTTGTACTTCATTTCTGGAGTATATAACACATATGCTGAAGGAGAACTGGTGCTGAGATGGCTTAATTATTCTAACTTGTTTTGTCTTCAGTAGACTCCCCTGATGGAAAAGACAGGAGTTCGAAGGGAAGGAAAGTTGGCAGAGACTCAGGATCCAACGACTGAGGCTACCACAGCAGCCGGCTCAGGAGACAAGCTGCTTATCTTTTCCATGTGACTTCTCTTTGGAATTGCAAACACTTCTAAGCTCCAGAACACGCCTGCTCACTGTTCTTCACACCCCCACAGCCAGAGAAAAGCTGGGCATTTCTGGGAAGTAAAGTAACTTGTGTGGTTAAGACGGCATTCCCAGACCTTGACTGGAGAGCTGCTTTGTTTGAGAAGCTATGATTCTGCAGCTGAGCCTCCACAGTTCAAGGGTTGCAAGGAGTGGCAAATTGTGGGAGGCTCCTCCCAGCCAGCCAGAGGACCAAACAATGCCAGCCACCTATAGGGTGATGTCACAGCCACACACATCACAACCTGGGTATCAAATTCACCACACTTCAGCGATGTTTATGCTACAGCAATTCCACCCCTGCCCTCAAACCTACAAGTGTTCAGTTTTGAAAGCAGTAGGCACTACCATACAAATGATAGATTTAGGAATTGTTTTTCTTGTGAGCATCCACTGAGGAGTGACAATTTCCAAATGGCCAGCAGGTGGCAGTACAAGGAAGGAGCAGTGTGAGAAGAGGCTTGCCCTACATAAACTCCAGGTTAAGAACCTGGGAGAGGACAGACCCTCTGGGTCCTGCGCATGCGTTGTTTGGCTTGTAGAGCACTAAATAATTGGGTTTTAATTATTTTACATTAAAAAATGAATACAGATATTTCATATAAAATGTATGTTTCCTGATCTTCTTGAAATGCTGAAATGTCTAGGAACATTAACTCCAATTCTTTCAGGTTAAGAGGTGGCTGGGGTTGAGTGGTGACTGTTCTTTCAAGGGGCCACCTTGCTGTTGTCTCTCCTCTGCTTCACTTGTTAAGTTGCTGCTTGGATGCCACAGGCATTGGACTTTGTCACCAGGTGCACACCCTCAGCCCAACCCATACACTTCATTTCAGTGCGGTCTTTACAATTGCAAAGCAAGGAGAAGCTAATGCAAAGGATGGGGAACTTCACAGGTGACATGATTCAGAAAAGGATTTAAATGAATTTGCATGGGACATCCAAGGTGTGTGGGACATGCCTGAGGGACAGAGTAGCCTTGGAGACTGAGCAATGGGGCCATGTTGTGGGGTGTACTGGACCTTACAATCTCTGACAGGGCCTCTCAAGACCGCTGGCTTTCTGTTTATTTTCTGGTAGGTAGAGAGGGAGGGGAAATCTTGGCTTAGGTAGGTGCTGGAAAACGTAGGGCTCATGCATCTGTGAGCTAAAGGGAGGAAGTGCTGCCCTCTGAAGCCCTTCCTTTATTGGACCTCTCTGGCTGCAGGGTGACACCCCATTGGCTACTGTTGATGCCACACCCATGTGCCTGCTCCAGGCTCCTGCGTGCTTTCATCTTTTACTGATGTTTGAACTATGAACTTCTCAAAGTTAAGGAAGCTGCCTGAGTAGAGTCTGAGCTACGTCCTCAATGATCAAGCTCCTACTGAATGCAGGAGGTGTGAGGCTGGCACACAGAGCAGACACATGACCTCAGAAGAGAGGCACCACCCCAGCTGCTCCGTACCCACAACCAGGAGGTACATTACTCTGCTTTGTCAGATGTATGGGATTTGCTCCCCAAGATTCATGACACAAAGGGTCATTTTCTCTCCCTTTTGGTTCCCACAGAGTGTACGTATTCCTGGACAATGGAAAAGGGTAAGTAAAATATTATGGAACATACTATCCAGGTAAAATGCAGATGTTTTTCTCAACAAAATCATCCATGATGGCTTCTTTTCCTTGTGGATTAATCTTCTGGTTTACACTTATATTTCTAAATATATCATAGTTTCTTGCAAAAAAAAAAGGTTAGCTGACTGTCTGGCCACTGTGCCTGCTTATTGCGGAGAAGCAAAGAGCCGAAACGTTAAGCAGGAAGTCTGAACTGGCTGTTTGAATGCTCCAAGTGCCCCACAGGGCTCCTTTGCTTTCAGCTCTCCTCAGAAAAACAGACTTTTAATGGACTGTTCATGTGTAAGGGCATGCAGAGCTGGAAAAAGTGGTTTTATGTTGACGGCGGTCGCAGTGGAAGGCTCTAGACTAAGACTGTGTGTGTGTGAAGGAGGAAACCATGCCTTTATGGTTCTACTGTTCCCGTCTTCAGTTCACCTTTAGGAAAGGATGGTGGAAAGAACCCTAGGAAGGCACCTGGGGCTGGGGATGTGGGAGGAGGAGAAAAGTGACTTTGGGCAGCTAAGACAGAAGACATTGCCTACAAGGAACTCCGCCTGTACCTGGAGCTGTCGCATCTGCTGCAGCTGGAGCTTGAGTTCCGCCACACTCCGCCGCATGTCGAGCAGGCTCAGGTGGACGGCCGAGGTGCGGGGGGGCAGGGGCTGGCTACATGGCCCCGTGGACTCCAGGGCACCAAGAGTCTTCCCGCCGGAGACGTGGGGAGTTCCTATGAGAAAAGGGCAGCAAAGAACCTAAGAAAGCCAGAAAGGAAAGTCTAAGCTAAGGCCCATCCCAAAACAGATGACTGGGTAAATCTAAAAATGCCCATTGTCTTCATTATGAAAAAATGATGTTGGTCCTCTAAATGGCAATATACGGAATTAAGTTTAAAGAAATTACAGAAACTTCATGCAGTGTTATAGCATATGGTCTGTAAAAATCATGTTCCTTAGTGCTGAAGGGAGGCAGATCAGTGCAGTATTTAAAGCCTGGTTAAGAGAGCTAGCTGTCTGTCTGTCTGTCTACGTATCTTCTTTAAATGTACAAGTTTGCACAGAGAAAAGATGAGATGTATATGTAGGAAAGAATTACCAGTATCTCTAGCTGTTGGTATTCCATGAGTTTTATATTTTTTATATTAGTACTTTTTCTACTTCTAAATCTTCATAGTGAATATCTGTAATTTTATAACAGAAAAATAATTTTAAAATTCTGGGACCTAACACTGGTGCTTCCACGGCTATTTCCTGCAGGCAATATGCACCTCGGAACCCCAGGAACACACACTTCGTTCTGAGCAGAGGTTTGGCTGATCACTGACGGAAAACAAGTGGAAGCTGAGTATTCTGAATTTTCTCAGCTTTCCCAACCAAAGGAAG
Organism: Micronycteris hirsuta; assembly: GCA_004026765.1. Classification (NCBI taxonomy): domain Eukaryota; kingdom Metazoa; phylum Chordata; class Mammalia; order Chiroptera; family Phyllostomidae; genus Micronycteris; species Micronycteris hirsuta. The sequence goes on along the minus strand of PVJI01000240.1, from coordinate 123,207 downwards.
CAGGACCTCTACCTTTATCTTGTTTAGTGAGAAAATTAGATATAATGCGAAAATCCTTTAGGAGAGGAATCAAGGCAGCAGAAAGAAACTCTTCCTAAATAGTTTCTAGCTGCTGTAAACTTTGTTTCCTTCAGTCTGACTTAAGCCTCATAAGTTCATCTGGGAAGGGTCTGATTTAACTACATTTCCTTTAAAAGTGACTCAGGCTTGTCCAGGTAGTTCAGTTGGTTGGAGCGTTGTCCCAATGCACCAGGGTTGTAGGTTTGATCCCTAGTCAGGGCACAAACAAGACTCAACCAATGGATGCATAAATAATTGGAACAACAAATCAATGTTTCTTTCTCCTTTTCTCTCTCTCTCTCTTCCTTTCTCTCTCTAGAATCAATAAATAAATTTTTAAAAATGCGTCAGAAGTGATCCCAAGTAGCACTTACAAGATGAGCAAGGTACATGGAAGCTATTTATTATTTATTTTTGCACAATGCATTTCTATGGAACTGGCCACCAGAGTGGAATTCTCATCTGTGGAGGATCTGCAATGGACCAGGCTGGCCTCCCACCACAGAACCCTGCTGTGGCTTTGCCTACGCTGCAGTGGTTTCAGTGTGGTGGTCTGTCTTCCTGTCTTGGCTCAGCACCCACGGGAACCTCTCCTTTTCCAGCACGAGCAGAGCTGCTGCCCCGAGCGACAGGAGGAGCGCCAGTGAGCGAGGGGCTGCCTCACAACTGTCCTCTTAATGCATGGCCCCAGCAACACCGATGGAGAGCTGATGGCTCGCCAAGTCCCTCACCCAGACGGAACTGGTTGCTCAGCCCTCTCCTGGTCCCCTTGAAGAAGGCAGGGGAACAGATTGGAAGGCATTTTAAGGATTTCCTAAGGAGCCCCAATGAGCAAACAATGAGTTTTTTGTTGTTTTATGAGCCTAACAAGCCACTGTCGACATCACTGTGGCTCTGACCAGATTTTGGCAGTCTTCCTGCCCCTAAGTCAAAATCACCCTCGTAAAAGCAAGATTTGTCTGTAATTGTTCCACAGAATATTCTCCAACGGTGAAGGGTTTCAGTGAAAGTACATCCAGTAACATTTCCATTAACAGCAGCATGTCAGAATTAACAGCACCTTCAAGATCAAGTATTCTGAGGGAGTTGCAATACACAGGAAGTTTTTCCTTTAGAATGGGTCAACTTACTTTGTCATCACCCGATCCCTCCTTCTGTTTATACTCTGAGGGCACCAGGACACCTTCCCAACCTCCTGCACAGAGGAGAGGCACGAGTCTACCTGCTGGTGGTTACAGTTGAATGCTGGTAGCTAGCCTAAAAAATATCCTTCATGACCCAATTTTTTTATGGAATCTATACTCATTTGTAAAAAATGTCTACATCTATAACATCTTAATCCACTAAATTTGGTTTCTACCTCTACTTTTCATTGTAATGGCTCTTTATAAAGTGGACAATGGTCCATTGTCAACCCAACAGACGTCTCCTTGGTGTGATGCTGGACTTTGTTAGTCACGTCTTTCCTTTTTAGTCAGCTGGAAGTTTCCTGTCCTTCCTCTTCTTACCTCTCTGCTGCTCCACTTGGTCAATGTCTTTTCTAATTTCTCCCTTGGCCAACTTTTAAAATCCTGGCCTGTTCTGTCCTGGGCCTGTTTCTTCCCTCACTGGGCATTCTTTCCAGGGAGGTCATTTCTACCACCACCACATGCCAAGGTCCCCCACATCGTGTCTCTAGGACACAATTCTCTTCAGATCCACATACCAGTACCTTCCTGTTGCTTCAGAGGACTTCTCCTCTTCCCTGACCTCTTCATGTCTCTGTGGGCCTGTTCTTAGCCAGTGGCACTATCATACACTCAATTACTTAAATAAAAACCTGGAAATTATTCTCAGCATCCACTTCCTAGTTGTGTGACATTCGCTGAATAACTTAACCTCTCTCCCTCTCAGTTTCCTCATCTGCAAAATGGGTGTATAGGTTATTGTGTGAGATAATGGAATCAACACGTGCAAACTGATTAGCCTGGTATCTGGCACAGAGGCCCCCACCTCGCCCCCAGCCAACTGCAATTAACTGTGATTATTTCTCTCAGCTGAGTGGGCAGGAGGAGCCTCGGCCCAGCTTCCCCTCCTCATCTAAGTGTCAGCAGGTGCGGAAGGCTGGGGGCGGCAGCAGTCGACTGAGATCTATAGGGAGGTGCCCTAAAATCTATGCAGGAAGCTGGATCTGGTGGGTGGTACCCTGAGTGATAAGTTTCCCTTAAGATTAGGTTCCCCGGACCTGGGATCTGCTCTCTCCACCCACAGGCAGGGTGGTCACATTCTATCTTCCTTATAGGGCTAGGTGTGTAACATGATATAATACCCGGTATATAATACATCGTATAGTATGCCTTTGAAATGGCTGGGGCGGTGGCGGGGGGGGTCCTTCTGTTCTCTTATACTCACAGAATCAAATATTCCTAAACTAACAGGAAGTCAGGGTTTTCCCTTTTCAGTTACCCTCGGACAAACGAGCTCCTTGACTTCTATACAATTCCATGTAGCGCTTGTCTACAGAACAGGCATAACAGCCCTTGTCTTACAGCTTACTTCCTTGGATTCTGGAAGAATTAACATATTTTGTGCACTGTACAAGGCTGCTATGGCAACGAAAACCCTGTGGACCACATCTAGCCCTGATACATTAGAATGAGAAACACCAAACTCAGCAGAGATGCCGAGGAGCAAACACTTCGCCTGCTGCTGGTGGCACCGCCAATTGGCCCAGCCTTTCAGAAGAGAAAGCTGGCAGTGTGTTGCTGGAGATACTCAATTGTCCTTCCCTTTGGACTTATTGATCCCACATTGGGAAATACATCCCAAGGAAATTACACCTGCTTCTTCCCCATGCTCCAAAAAAGACATTTACAAAATTTTCCAAAACAAAGAAACAAAAAACCTATGTATCTTTTAAAGGGACTGGGGCACCTTAGCACAAGACAGTGGCAAAAACGACAGGTGGTGGACCGTGTGGACGTGTCACATGTGTGGAAGTGTGTTCAGTCTTCTCATTTGGGATGTGGGGACAATGAGGATGTGCCAGGAATAATGTGCATGGAAAGCACCCAGAAGAGTGCCTGGCACATTGGAAACACCAAATGCTTCTCTTGATGATGATGATGATGATGGTGTCACCAAAAGTGAAAGGAATAAAAGGAGAATTACAAAATAGCACACACATATTTATTAGAACAATTATATCAGGTACTAATCATACCAACACTAGAGCTCAGAGGATTGGACAGTCTGAGTGTGCGGTAGTTTCCTCCTGTTCCCCCCAACTTTGCTGAGACACAATTGGCATGCACCCTTGTGTAAAGTGTACGGCATGTTGATTTGACGCACATGCTGCAATGTGATGACCACTGTGGTGTTAGCTGACACACCCAGCATGGCACATAATTACCATTTCTTTTTTACGGTGAGAACACTTAAGATCTATTCTCTCGGCAACCTTTAAGTATATAGTTCAGCTTTGTTTTTTCCTTTTTATTGAATTTATTGGTGTGATATTGGTTAACAAAATTATAGAGGTTTTAGGTGTACAATTCTATAACACATCATCTTTCTATTGTATTATGGGTTCACTCCGAGTCAAGTCTCCCTCCATCACCATCTATCCTCCCCTTTCAACCTCTTCTCCCTCCCCTCACTGCCCTTTTCCTCTGGTAACTGCCATTGTTTTCTGTGTCTGTAAGTTGTCTTTTTTTTTTTGCTTAATCACTTCACCTTTCTCACCCAGCTTCACAATGCCCCTCCCTTCTGACAGCTGTCAGTGTGTTCTCTCTGAGTCTGTTTCTATTTTGGTAGTTTATATTGTTTTTGATTCCACATAAATCATATTTTACTTGTCTTTCTCTGACAAATTATTTTATCTCTAATCACAATGCTGTGCATTAGATTCCCAGAAGATACTCATCTTCCAACGGGAAGTTTGTATTTTTTGACAAGCCTCACCCCTCGTCCCTGGTAACCCCCACTCTGCTCTCTCTTTCTGGGAGTTCCATAGTTCATGATAGATCAAAAACTAAATGAGTGAATAGGTATCTCCAAAACACTTGCTCAGAAGGCAAGTTTAGCAATTTCTATGAAATAATTCTCTGGCTGCAGCCAAAGTCATTGATTAATTTCTAAGTAAACCAACGAGCCCCACCAGGCCTGGGGTGCTGGAAGCCCAGCCAGGCTGGCTTTCCAGCTGAATTGCCTGTACTTAGCCAGAGTGGCACCAGGACTAACAGAGGTCTCAGCTGAAGTCTCAAATTCTGTCCATTCTACCATGCTGCATAACACTCTGTGGCTTCCCCAGATTAGGGGTTTCACCCAACTTGCCACATGCTTCCTGTGTAATTCAGTAGCTGAACATTTTCCTGGCAATGATTTCTATTTCTAACCCAGTGGGAAGGAGGGCGACCTCATATTCTTGAGAGAGGCCGGCCTTGAGCCTGCAGGATGAGATGTACATCACATATACCTGGACACTAGGAAACCCCACGTGGGATTTAATTGGGGCCATTTGAGGGGGGATATCGGCATTTAAAAGCAGAGCCTGGTCCAAGGATACTTTCCTCTCCCGCCTTGGCCACTGGGGGCTCCCTCTCAGCTCACTCCCTTCTCACCCATTCCCACACAGCAGCCAGGCTTCGGTCCCTCCCCAGTGTAGAGCCTTCCAATGGCCTCCCTGTGCTCTTAGAATATTACCCAAATTCCTCACCATGGCATCTACACATGCTTCCTTCTCATCCTGCATGGCTCTTCCCTCCCCCCTTCACTTACCTAAGTCCTATTTGTCTTTCAGGCCTTAGTTTGTGCCACTTCCTCAGGGAAGTGCCTCAGGCCTATGTCAGACCCGTCAGTTAAACATTCATCCTGCACTTTTGCTTAACGCTCAACACTCATATTAATTACTTGTCCCACATGCATTTTGCCCATAGGATTAGGAATTCTGGGCAGGCAGCCATGTCTGAATCATTCCCACTGTCCTAGCCCAGTAACTGGCACATATATGTTTGTTGGATGCATGGCCATATAAACGAACGAGTGAATGAAGAGGGAATGAATGAACAAAGACTGAAGGGCGACTTCCAGTCAAGATGGTGGCGTAGGCAGACATGACTTGCCTCTTTGCACAACCACAACTAAATTACAACTAAAATATAGAACAATCATTGCTACGAACCAACAGAAATCAAGTTGAATGGAAGTCTTACAACTACAGAATTAAAGAAACCATATCCATCCAGACTAGTAGGAGGGGTGCAGGCACGGAACAGGCTGGTCCCACATCCACATGTGGTGGATAAAAATCTGGGGGTGATACCTTGGGAGCAAGGAGTCCCAGCCCTACACTAGGCCCTGCAACCCAGGGTTCCAGTGCCAGGAAGGTAAGTCCCCATAACTTGTGGCTGCAAAAATCAGTGGGGACTGAGTTGGTGGAAGAAACTTCTGGAGCCCCAAGCAATTCCTCTTAAAGAACCCACACATGGACTCACCTACTCAGACTCACTCCCTCTGTGCTCCAGCGACAGGGTGGTGGCTTGAGGGGCACCAGTGGCCTGCGGAGGGAGGCTGAGGTATTTGGCATCAGGGTGAGCAGAGGCTACTGTCCCTTTTCTGGGCCCTCCCCCCACAGAGCTGGCAGACTGGTGCTATAACTAAGATTCCATCAACCTGGCTAACACTGTTTGACCTGCATGGAGATTCCTAAAGACTATGCCCCACCCAACTTACAGACCTATACAAGCTGCATTTTCTTTTCTTTTTTTTAAAAAAGATTTTATTTATTTTTAGAGAAGGGAAGGGAGGGAGAAAGAGAGGGAGAGAAACATCAATATGTGGTTGCCTCTCATGTACCCTGTACTGGGGACCTGGCCCACAACTCAGGCATGTGCCCCAGACTGGGAATTGAACCCGTGACCCTGTGGTTAGCAGGCTGGCAGTCAATCCACTGAACCATACCAGCCAGGGCCCAACCTGCTTTTCCATATGAATGGCAGGTCTTGGCTCATGCTTCACAACTTCCTAAATCCTCTCAAACAAGCAGCAGCTGGTCTCAGTGAGCCCCAGGCCCAGAACTAGCAGCCTAGATTCACAGTTCGGCTTTGCCTGGAAATCTCCAAGCCCAGCACAGGTAGCAGACATCTCAGATTGCTTTATAACTCAGGCAGGGTGGCACTGGGCAAAACACAGGTGGGGGCTGATCTTGGCCTGCACCACCCGGGAAACCCCAGGGGCAGCGCACCAAGTGGACAGCTACAGACCATGTAGGAGTACCACAACTGTGCCCCTGATTCTCCACCAGGGTGGAAGTTGGTGGTAAGTGGTCACAGCCAATCCTTGCCGCTCACTGGCCTGGGTAAATCCCTCCCATTGGTCTGCCAACAGCGATCAAGGCTAAACGACAAGAGGAGGGCGTACTCAGCCCACATGAAGGGTACCTTAAGTACTTAGCTTGGGTGATAGTTGAGACTGAGCCACTGGATCCTACAGGACATTGACTATACTAGGCCACACTACCAAGACAGGGAGTCAAAGCAGCTCTACCCAATACATAGAAACAATCACAGGGAGGCTGCCAAAATGAAGAGGCAAAGAAACATGGCCCAAATGAAAGAACAGAACAAAACTCCAGAAAAAGAACTAAACAAAATAGAGATAAGCAACCTATCAGATGCAGAGTTAAAAACAGTGGTTATGAGGCTGCTCAAGGAACTTAGTGCCGATCCTTAATAGCATAAAAAAGATCCAGTCAGAAATGAAGGATACACTAATTGATATAAAGAACAATTTACAGGGAAACAACAGTAGAGTGGATGAAGCTGAGAAACAAATCAATGATTTGTAACATAAGGAAGCAAAAAACCACCAATCATAATAACAAAGAGAATCCAAAACAAAAAACAAAAAAAACAAGGATAGTGCAAGCAACCTTTGGGACAACTTTAAGCAATCCAACATTCTTCTCATAAGGGTGCCAAAAGGAGAAGAGAAAGAGCAAGAAATTGGAAATCTGTTTGAAAAAATAATGAAAGAAATCCTCCTTAATCTGGTAAAGGAAATTTACATGCAAGTCCAGGAAGCACAGAGAGTCCCGAACAAGGTGGACACAAAGAGGCCCCCTCCAAGACCTGTCATAATTAAAATGCCAAAGGTCAAAGATAAAGTGATGGGGGTGTGTGGGGGAGAATGGGTGAGAGGTGAGGGGATTAAGAAGTACAAATAGGTAGTTACAGAATAGCCATGGAAGGTAAAGCACAGTATAGGAAAGGGAGTAGCCAAAGAACTTACACGCATGACCTGTGGACATGAACAAGGGTGGGGGCATTGCCTTCGGGAGTGGGGCTGCTGGGTGGAGTGGGGCTAAGGAGGAAAAATCGGGACAACTGTAATAGCATAATCAATAAAATAAAATAAAAAGACTTAAGGGCTTAGGCCCTCTCAAATTGATCATGAATCTGGAATTTCAGCATTAAGCAGGGAAAGTGTGAGGGTGCAGGGTGTTATCTGGGAAGCCTCTGAAGTCACACCAAGTCAATGACTTAGGGGATGGTTATACACTTCTACAATAAGCCAAGGTCATCAAAGGCAGCCTGCAGGCCTCCGGGAGCTCCAAGAACACTTACCTGCACTATCTGTGAGGTTCTTACTGGCTGTGGTTTTCATCATTTTCTCGCTGAATAAAAGAAAAAGAAAGTTAGCTATATAATTTCTAAAACACCCTTTTTTTTTTTTTGCCCCCTCCATTCATTATTCTAAGCAATGAGCAGCAGGTAATGAGGGTATCAAGCAATGAGGGTTGTTTGGCATCAGCATCACTATTGGCCAGGACGGTAAAGGCTTCCCAGGTGTGCATCTGACACCGCCGGTGGAACGCAGCAGGTGGGCCCTCGCGACTTTCAGATGATGGCGGATGTGGACACGAGAGGATGGCGACTGCAGGCACTGCGCAGTGGTCCATGAAGCCACATGCATTGGGAAGCCCATTTACCCTTCTTGGGCCAAAGTGTTACCTTCGACCAAGAATTACCAAAAGAAAAAACAAACAAACAAACAAACAAACCATGATTCAGAGAGATGTAAATATTTTCAGCCTTGAAATGATTACAAGAAAACAGATTTGAATGAATGAATTATCTTAATGATTAGAGAGAAACAGATTGAATTATTTTTAATTGGTTTGCTTTCTTCTTTTTACCTAGACGCATCTTTGCTATTACTTGTGAGGGACCCTTTAAAAAGCGCAGACTGCACAAGGCCAGTTAAACTGGCAATCTGTTTCTCCATGGCTTGCATCCTCTCTCTGTAAAACAAGAGAACTGTTTGTTAAAGCTCTACTGACCTTCGGACAGGTTTGTCCAGGTGGATGATCACCTGAGGCTCATAAAAAGTACTACCTAGTAGGCGGTCGGAGCGCACCCTGACCTGGCGTGGGGAACCTGAAGAACCTGCAAAGCCCTGCTGGGCTCCAGAGTCAACGATCTGGATCTGAGTTGAGTGCTAACCCAAAGATCTCACTGAAAAGACTCTGCACAGACCTGCAGAAGCCTCCTAGAAAACTGAAAAGCACCTCCCTCAGAAATAAGTGTGTTTGCGTGCAGCGATTTTGAGCCTTTCTGCCCTGTTTTTGCAATTTCACCTCTGGCACCAGTGGCGCCCTAGGCCACCTTTGGCCCAGTGGCACAGGTACCCAAGCTGTATTCCTCAGCTGGGGGGCTGATGGCTGGTTTTGGTTTAAATGATGGCGATGTTTGCATATATGAGGGAAAACTTATTGTATCGCCTGAGAGGAACACCAATGAACATCTGAGCCCAAGGAAAAATATGACTGAAATCAATGCCTGACTTGCAGGTGAGCTGTGCTCCATCTAAGGACACAGCGACTTTAACCTGGGGCTTTACAGGACCAAGCAGAAAAAGAAATATCCCTAACAACTCAGTCATCTCAAGACCTAGAAGGAAAACCTTCCCAATTATTTACTGTGCACAGATACTGCACCTCTCTCTTCAAGGCTCTCTAATGCTTCACCACAATTCATTCGGCTGGCATTTCTGTGTCTGAGACACGGGCAGTTTCACAGAGCTGTTGCTGTTACTTTCAGGACATACAGACATCTCAACGAGTGACCTTCCTCTACTGGCTGGGTGCGGCAGACACCATACACATCACGGCATGCAGATTCAGTAACACTTATGGGGGGCTTTGAAATAGCAGAGGGAGGTAGGGGAGGGCAGTCTGAATAGTGTGGGCACCTGGCCTGCCACCGTACCCTGTGAGCAGGTGTCCCACATGAGCTATGACAGAGAAGGCCCCCATTCTTCGCTGTGGTCAGTCCCACCAACCTCTCATAGTGGCGATTCCTGTGCTACAAACAGCAAGTTCACACAGGGTGGCCTTTATGGACAAGCCAACTATTGTATCTGGTGCCCAATGGGAAGAAATCGTGGTGGCCTGTACATTCCCTGGTAAACAGTAACTGATGGAGTTGGACTTACTGAGAGATGCTGTATCTGTATTTTATACTTCATGGCAATCAAGAGGACTTTCAAGGGTAATTTTGTCCATACACGACTTTTTGGCCTTGTGTTTTGCCTTTAGAATATAAAACATTGAGCTTAGTTTCACAATTACAAGCTTCTGACTTCTGAATTCCATGCATTTTCTTTAGTTCAGTGGTCCCCAACCTTTTTGGCATCAGGGACGGGTTTCGTGGAAGACAATTTTTCCACAGGTGGGGATTATAGGGAGGGAACAGGGGGGCCAGGGAGGATGTGGGGCAGGGGAGGGGGAACAGGAGGCAGAACTCAGTCGGTAATGCTTGCCTGCCACGCACCTCCTGCTGTATGGCCTGGTTCCAGTCCATGGCCTAGGGGTTGGGGACCCCTGCTTCAGTTTAAAATGGATGGCTCTGTCAGAATACTGAGTTTCTTGGACATGAGTCATGTAGTCTAAATAGCTAATGGCTGTACATCAACTAAGGAAAAAGAAACAATTTAAGTATGAATAATATGATTTCTTTGCTCCAAACTGTGGGAAGGAGAAATCTCAAGCAGTGAAAGTGGGAGTGCATCCCCGTCTCCATGAGGTGACTTTCCATGTGTTTCCAGGTGTAGCAGTGAGCGCTAAACCCCTGTGCTGCAGAGCATTTGCAGTCACACCTGTGCCCCGGTCTCCTCTCTGACGAAACACAGCGCATGTGCCAAAGAGAAAATGTAGTAAGAAACTCCACTCAAGAAAGCAGGTTAGGAAATACCCAAAGGATAGCCCAAGTCGCTATGGCACCTCAGGAATGACGGGGTGGTGGCTGGTTTTGCTGCTGCCGTGTGGGAGACACAGACTCACACAAACAGGCTCTTGGAAATGAGTGAGTTCCTGGGCCCAGCTGAGCACCAAGCAAATGTTGTCCAGTGCCCTGCTCTTCCCATGGTAATGCAGGAACTAATATACTCACGGCCCTCCGAGTCGAGGTGCGTTCAGGGCCACCTCAAGATGTACTAGTTTACTGCTCTTAGCCAATTGTGGGCAAATGCAAAGGATTTCTTTCTTTCTCTTTTCTTCCTGCCTTCCTTCTGTCCTCCCTCCCTTCTTTCCAAAAAGCAGCATGACATTTTTAGGGTCTAGACGGCTTTGGTTAGCAAGTAGCTTCTTGGGTTCCATGAAGCTGGAGTGTGGGATAGGAAGGCATGGTGACAACTAACTGTACACAGATGACAGTACTACAGAGAAATGGAAGAATAGGCAAGCCCACGGCTGTAGAGAGTAAGTGAGACTCTGACATGAGAGAAATGGCAGAAGGGATTCCAACATTGGCTTTAGGCACAACCCAGATTAGAGCTAAATCAGCGTTCTTTCTGATCCCTCTCTGGCCAACAGTTTTCATTACCTTGTTTAAGAAAGGAGAGCAGTAGCATTAAAAACCAAAACAAAGCGTCTGGAATGTTCCAGATTCAGGACGCTGATCTGCAACAGATTCATCACGGGGGTTGGAACTGCACAATGCTACAGCACAGGCTGGGCCGTCTCCCCATGGCGTCCATAGGGCGGCATTTTCCTGGGCTCAGTGAGTCCTTGGTTTTTGATGCACTTCCCCAGATAACGGTTTTAAGGTGCAGAGAAAGACAACCCCCAAACTGAACCCACTCTCCTCACTCCTCAGTGATCATGCTGACATTGTTGCAGAACCTCCAGGGGCGAAAGTCTGGATGATTTGAGGGAAGGGCCCTATATTCAGTCCAGGTATCTACACCCTCGGGTCTCCTCCATGGCACCTGTGGGGATGGAGGTAGACGCTCCCTGGGTGGCCTCTTCCGGGCTGTGTCATGAGCTGGGCCACCGGGAAGGAGACGTGTTCTCTCAGAGCCTTTGGAGGGTTCAGAACACTTGAGTTTGAGAGTCAAGGGGGAGCAGTTCTCTCCCATCGTCCAGGAAACGGTGGGTCCTGCACGAGGCCCAGGCGGTGAGCACACCGATTGCGCACGTGTGTTCCATTGCCTCGGCCAAAACCACGTCACGAAAGCACAATTCTTTGACACATGGGAATGAGAAAACTTTTTCCTTCCTATTTAATCATCAAAGTGTTTTGGTTTCAGGATTCATTTGAGGGAGATTATCTGATTTATAAATTCATAAATAAGATTGTCTTTCCATTTCATGGTTGGTAATCTGGAAACAATTTTATGGTTTAACTAAATTACAGCAACTGGAAACTTATGCAGACTTTGCCCATGATGAAATGTCATGAAGTAGATTTTAATGTGAAAGGAAAAAAAGCGAAATGCAGTGGAAGAAGAGAAATTACATACGACCCTGTCATTTTATTGCAGGGGCAATTTTGTATAATACTCGTCAGAATATTAAAGATGCTGAAATTAATTCTTGCCAATATCGCTTGGTTTAAGGTATTACAGGACTGGTATAATTACTGTTGAAAAGATGGTTTAATGTGATTTCATAAACCATTTTCTATCATTCCATAAACCATATTTATGGGATTACTATGTATGGTTAACTAGTCATTTAGTGCCGTAAGTCAGCCTGTTGAATGAATCTTTTTGGGACCCAAGCATAATATTAATAAAAATTCAAGTCCAAATCCAGGTAAAGTGCTGATCCTAGTATTTAAATTGCTGCTGCTACAGTGGGCTTTCCTGTGAGCCCCTGTCTGTCTGTGAAGGAGACAAGCAAGACCTAGACTGTGTGCAGTCCCTTCTCTGTCTTCAGAGTAAAGAAAAAAAATTGCATTCGAGGGAATAATGTTTGGCAGTAACTCCATTTACACAATGTTTTTGATTCAAGTGTTCACCTTCAACATTGAACTTGTCTTTGTTCTGACTGAGGCCTTATTAAGCCTGAATTAAGTCCTTATCATTGCCTATCTGAGTAAATTAATGGCTATTAGAAAACAAGTCAAGGCTGTAACAAGTATGAGACTGGTAATTCCCTTATAATGAAGCCCTTAGGCTATGCTTTTAAATATCCAAAGCAAGCACTGGGGAGCTGGCTGAAACCAGCACGCCCAGCTGAGGATGGATTAGCCCTCCCCGTCCCTCCCCCCCCCCCCCCCCCCCCGCCCGCCACCCCCACCACCCCGCAAAGAGGTACTACCTTTGAAACCCAGTGGTGCAGGATGGTCAGTAACAAGGATGATAACTACGGCTGGCGACCTGAGAGTACTTTCTAGGTGGTCGATCGCTAATATATTTTCCACCCGCTGCTCGTCCCTGTCATCCCTCCCCCCAACACGTTATCAGCAAATGTTTGGGGGCATTTAAGTTGTGTTGGGCACAGTGCAAGCTGCTGTGGACACACCAGTGAATAAAGTACCATTCTTAGGCAGTACCCTCCTTTCACAAAGTGACTTTCTTTTTTTCTGGGAGGAATCTACGTGAACTAAAACCCATGAGTCTTGGCAGTGCCAAAAGCATTTTCCAGAAGTGAAAAGTGAACAGGCTTAAAGCGAGGCTGTGCCGTGTTTGCTCATGCCCTGACTCTCCGGTATGAGAGAGAAAAACCCACGTAATTAAAGACACTGTTTTCAGATGAGTTCAACAGAGCACTGGAATTCAAATTATGTGAACTAGTGGTAAAGCTTCAAATAGGACTCTGAGCAGCAAACTTTCCATTTCTGCCCCACTTCATCCTATTGGTGAAAGAACTATATAACTGAAGACCTTATTCCCAAAACTCCCTCCCACACATGTAACTTCTCATTGAAACATCCAGATTTACTGAGGAGCTACTGACGGAGCTGGTGGTGACTGCAATGGGCTACAGTGTTTTGAGTGCATCAATGCTGTCCTTCTACCCTGCACGCCCTGAAGGTAATGGCCATTCCTTGCACTTGTCTTGCATTGGCAGTCCTTAGATGAGGACTGGGTAGACAGAGGGTCACTAAGAAATACCGTTTATAACCCCGACCTTGGAGGCAGCTGTCCGCCTGCCCACTTCTCCTGGAGAAAGAAGATTGGGTGTGTTTTATGTTCCCTATTGCCACGTCATTCCGTCGCCCATCCCACCTCTCAGCATCTCACCTGCCTCCGAGTTCTGAATCGCTCATCTGTAAGTTCCTAGTGCCGTCAGAGACCAAGGCTAAGATCGTCTGCACCCTCTTATTCCCAGTTACTGTGTACAGAGGCGAAAGTTGGACAGCAAAGAAGACTGACAGAAAAAAAAAATGATTCCTTTGAAATGCAGAATTGGAGGAGAGCTCTGTCGGTGCCCAGGACCACTAAAAAGACAAGGAAGCAGATCCCAGAGCAAATGAAGCCTGAAACATCACTGGAGGCAGAAATAATAAAACTGAAACTGTCTACTTCAGATACATCATGAGAAGGCAGGGTTCTTTGAAAGGGACAATAACGCTGAGAAGCACAGAAAGGCGGCAGGGCAGGGGAAAGACCAAACATGAGATGAACTGACTGCATAAAACAAGCCTCAGGCATGTGTCCACAGGAGCTGAGCAGGACCATTGAGGATAGGACACTGTGGACATCACCCATTCACAGAGTGGCCAGGAGTCAGAGCTGACTCAGGGGCAAGTGACGCACTTAAGTTCCCTACAGCATCTAGAAAATCCCTCACATTCTTAAAAACCTTTGGCCTGGGAAGACAGCCTCCTGTCTCTCACACCCCATTTCATTATCCTCTGTAGCTTCAACATCTGTGCTGATGGTCCTTCCAAAAGTCTGGCATCATAGATCTTCGAACTCTTCTTCGCAGACATACCCTGACCTAAAATTCTTGTTTGGTATAGTTTCCCCGTCCAGATCAGAAACTCCCAAATCCTCTTGAAGTGTAGCAATCTCCAGTTGTTTTGGTTCCCTTTCCACACAAACCAGCTCTTTGCCTGCACCCTTCCCTCCTTCATCCTCAGCCACCAAGACCATCTGGAAATTCATTTTACTATTCCTGCCCCTCACCCAGGAGGGCTGCACACACGCTCTTGCCACCCTGACTGGGTTCTCTTCCGGTTGGCCCCTCTCTCAGCCTTGCTGTTCCTGTGCTGGCTGACTTCACCTTCTGACTGAGGATGGAAATACATGAGAGGAAAGGGCCCCTTTGTGCCCTTCTATGTCTTCCCCCATCAATTCCTCCTGGTGATACTTCGAGGAGATAGAGTATGGAATCCTCTCAATGGGGATCCAGGTTTTCCCCAAGTCAGGAAAGACAAAGGCCAGAGCAAACTGTCTGTTCACCTGGAGTGCTCTGCATTTTATGTATGGCCCAGAAAGATGCACATTGGATGATGACTGTAGAAAAATAAGCAAGCCCTGGCCAGTGTGGCTCAGTGGGTGGAGCGCCAGCCTGTGAACCGAAAGGTCATTGGTTTGATTCCAATTCAAGGCACATGCATGGACCCCCCGATTGGGAGCGAGAGGCAGCCGATCGAGGTTTCTCTCCCTCTCTTTCTCCTTTCCTTCCCCTCTCTCTAAAAAAGAAACAAAATCTTAAAAAAGAAATAGGCCCAAAATGGAGCCCCATTTACGAGGATCTGGGGAAAAGCTATTTCTAACCCTCATGAATTTACCGAGGCATTGAGAGAATGAGTTGATAATGAGAGGTGAGAAGGAAAGGTGTGGGATGATGGTAATTAATCCCTGCAATAAATAGTCCTTCACATACTCTAACTGCGGCTATTTCCCCTAGTGCCAGGTGACCTCTGATTACCACCAACCTCAACTAAACAACTGCTGGAGAGTGTGATAGCTCTGGGGGGTAAATGCTGCCAGTCTTTCTTCTCGACCCAGGAGGCTTCACATGACCCAGCTCAGTGGCACAGGTGGCTGGACTCTGCAGGGTACGTGTATTCTCAGCAGTCAAGTGGTCCCGGATGGCAGAGTCCGAGGTGTCAGCTGGGGAACAGCTACTCCCTCTGAGAGGAAACATGTGAAGGAAGCCACACAGAATAGTAGGATTTAGCCAGAGAGGAGAGGAAGATGAAGAGAGTAGAGCAGCGCGTTCTAAGTAAGGAAGAGTTCCAGGCAAAGCAGAAACATTAGACTAATACAATTTAATGGAAGCAAAAACAGTGGACTAGGAATTAACCTAGATCTGTGCTCCGACTCCAGAGGTGGACAGAGACAGGGCGGGGGGACCAGGTAGGAGGCCACTGATGCAGACCAGGTGAGAGTGGCAGTGGCTCGGACCAGAGTAGTAGAATGAGACAGAGAGCAGGGACTGGACCAGGGAATCTTTGGATATAGAACTGTGTCTGGGTGCCCAAATGTGGAGTGTGACAGACAGTAATCAACACGACAGCAAGGTTTTTGGCCTAGGCAATGGATAAAATTGTTATACATGAGATGGAAAGACAGGCATTCATTTTTGGACATGCTGATTTTGACTTGACCAATAGACATCCAGGGAGAGATACAAATTTACACTCATAAATCACTTATTATCTCTGAGTCTCAGTTTCCTCAACTGTCAAACTAGGGGAAGAACTGCCTTCCCTGTCCCACAGGGCTGTCATCCTACAGAGACGTGGAAAATGAGTGCTAGCCAGAAGATGTACGTGCAAGAACTTCATAACCTGCAGTATGTCACGGATGTGGAAGGCTTCCTTTCATCCCTTCAAAAATATTTTTCTGGAGTAGGCTGTGTGCCAGGCACAGGGGCAAATGCTGGAGCTACAGATGTGAATCAAATAAAGGGCTTCTTACCCTTTGAACTTACATTTTAGGGATTAGGGTAACGGTACAACAAGCTAATTAAATAGAGAAATATATGTATGTAAATATCATACCATTTCGTATCTGTGTGCATGTGCGTGTATGATGGCTTGTCGGGAAAGGCCTCCCTGAGCAGATGGCGTTTACGTGAAGCCCTGACTTTGGCAAGAAGCCAGCCAGGTAACCAGACAACTGGAAGAGAAGAACAAATGCAAAGTCCCAGAGGTCGGAAAGTCCCAAGTTCAAACACAGGAAGCCAGTGTCTGTGGAGTGCAGCTGGTGTCAGGGAGTGTAAAAGGCCGAGTGAACTCTCTGCCTGCAGAGGAAACAGGGCCTGTAAGGTCCCCACCCCTTGTTAAATACAGGCGCCCATTCGCGAATGTCCAACACCCAGAGGTACCACGTCTGAAATCCTGCCAGACTTAGACTTCCACAATCACACAATTTTCTAGTTGGAGGGAACTTATTTAGGTCCCAGAGCTTTCTTTCCATTCTAATTCCGTGATCTTGACTGAAGCAGAAAAAAAGAACAAAGGTGTGTCAGCTGAGCCACGCCCGGCCTGTGCTCCCAACATGCGTAATCATTGATTTCCAGCATTCTGACAGCATCCTGCCCGTCTCAGCAAAAGCTCCTGGGAACGCTCTGGGCAGCCTTTCCTCTCCTTCACAACTCACTTCCTTGGCCAGCTGTGTTCGGCTGGGACCAGACGCAGTCCCAAGTCAGGCGTGAGGACACACAATCTCTCAGATCCAATGGACTACACATTTCTGCTCCTTTGGGCAAGGGACTACGGCGTCACAATTTTATGTCAATTCAGACTCTTATTTATAGAGAACTTTCCAGTTCACAAAAGGATTTTATACCCATTTCCATTTAAACTGCATGGGGCCCTTAAGAGGTCACGGTTATTGTCCGGTACTGGCAAAGGGCCCCGAGGCGTAGGGAGGAGGGTTCCCCGAAGGAAACGTGGCTGGTGTATCTGCAAAGACACGGGCACACCCAGGGCTCCTCCGTGCAGGGCTCGGAGCTGCCGCCTCGTGACTCACCAGCTGGGGTGAGGCCCTCCACTTCCTGGGTGATGAGGGCCTTTGCTCCCCAGGGCAAGCCTACGCTCTGCTTGCTGGAATTACTTACTTTGCATTTTCTTTCTCTCCCCTAAGGGTAACTTTTAATATTCATGCTCTGGAGTGACAGCTCATTTTTTTTGTACAGGTACAAACCAGTATGAATAGCTGTTTGTTCAGGTTCTGGCAACCTGAACACAGACGGGCCAGTAATTTACCTTCCAACAAGAGATGGTGTCAAAAGCTGTGGAGAGACAGTCTCCTGAGGGTCCGAAGGGAGCCTTGTAACTAAGCTCCCACTCCTCCCGCTTTGGATCTGCAAAGCCTCAACATGGACTCAAAAGAAGTAAGATAATGCCTCTTAAGGAAAAAGAAGGAAAACGTTTCCTATACCTGGCTTCTGTCGTGTGTTTTAAAATTTTGTCTTCTTAGATGACTGTGCTTGTTGGAGGTGTTAGGATACACAGCCTTTATTAAAAAGACAAAAAAATATTGAGGGGGAGGGGAGGGGAGGGGATGCAGATAACTGTAACTGAACAACAATAAAGTAATTATTAAAAAGAAATATTGAGAAAGCATAAGAGTGAAAACATCATTTGACTAGTGGCTCCAGTCATTGGACCTTTGGGAAGTCACCTGTTTCTCCTTCTGTGAAGTCACCAATTAGGAAGGACAGTGTTCTCTAAGGTCCCTTCAGCTCTGAAGATGGACGGGGGGAGAGGAGGTATTTCCTGGCCATGCAAGCTGGTCCTACAAGAGTGTTGTGAGCAATACAGGCTTTTTAAGACCTGAAGTTTTTGCAAGTTTAAATTCATGCTTAGATCTGACTATATTTTTGAATCACTTCATTCATGAAAAGTAAAGTCCAAAAGTCAAAACAAGCACAACCTACACGGTCTTCATCAGACAGAAGGACAGCTAGTCATCAAAGAGGCTAAAATGTAGCCTGGACATCATGAGAGCCCAGGATCATCCAGGCACCGGGCTGTGGGACTACTTAAAGGAGCCCCATCTTCAGTCTGGGCCGAACCCACAGTGAGTCTGCACTGAGTCTTTCAAGGAGGCGGAAGCTGCACCTAAACATTTATTCACCTTCTCTCTGAAGAAAGAAGTTCCAGTCAGCAAGGAAAGGGGCTTGTCTGAATCTCACAGTATTTAGGTTCCTCAAGCTTAGCTTCTGTTTTCAGACCCAAGGCAAGTGATTGACAGCAGCTCATGAATATTCAAAGAAGATACAGGGGCATATTTAAATTTCATCTAATTAGTGACAGATGATGGCTTTTCTTTTGAGAAATTGGTTTGAAGTAACACAGACCTTGTGACAGTCATTCCACTGGTATTTTTGATAGGATATTCCTGTGTAAGAGGACGGCTATCTTCAAAATTTGTCAGGTAATTAAGTATCATGTTTATCAGTTCGCTGTTGCCTGAACTCAGCAGTTAAGAAATAACTACCAAATATTACTTAACTATGAAGTTTATATTCCTGTGACTGAAGTAATAATTCAATTTAGCAGCCTTACTTGACTTCTGATACTGGCAAAACATCATATTCAGATGTCAATTTTTAGGCACCATAATGGTAGAAATACAGAAAATTTTGGATAAAGATCAGTCTGACTTCCCAAAGGGTACCTTTTCATTCTATTATAAACACCGCTTACATTCTAGTTCATCTCGACATTCTCATGAAGGCTCCCAGACCAGTACAGATTTAGGAAAGCTCTCCCTTGTCTGAATTCATAGCAATTATTATCTGTCACTTGTTTGGAATGAATTATGTACAAGCAGTCCCCAAATTAGGCTTATAATTAAAAGTTTACTTGTACTTTCATTGTTCAGAACTTAGAATAAATGGTGGCTGAATTTCCAGCTGGCCCGCGGAAGCCTCTACAGCCTACAATGTATTATTAGAGTTCTCATTGTTCCTCATTGTTTGCAAGGAAAATGTGGCCTGACTTGAAGATGCTGGGAACAGAGAACTCCTCCAGAACGAGGCTCCAGACTCCGGGAGAGCCACTCTTTCCCCTTAGTGATGTGGCGTGGCCTCCTCCCTTCTCCGTGTGTCACTAGGAAAGACTGTCACTGTCAAACTCACAAGAAGAGAATCCCTGAGCATCACCCATGAATGAAATCCTATTCTTGTGGTTGTTCCTGCAAAACTGTTATTTAATGGACTTTCAGAGTTCAGAAACACCCCTTCTTACATTTATGTTACAATTTTAATATCTTATGACAATGTTCACAGTTTGTCTTTCTTGTGCATAGGGACCACATAAGATGTTCCTTTGTGTCCTGCAAAGCATCCAGCACACAGCTAAGTGCATAAGAGAAGCTCAAAAAACATGTATTGATCCTTAACTAGAGCTACATGGAAAGTAATCGAGACAAGAGCTGAATCAGCCAGGCACTATTCAGCATCAAGACAGATAACCTCATAATCTCAGCTGTACCTGGTTAGGCATCTTCATCTTCAGTCACATGGCTCAGGTGCCCCTTTAAAAGGATGCCCTAATCCTGGCTTATCTCTTTGCTCCTGGATCCAAGATGTGCAACCATGACTACTCTCCTGAAGTGGATTTAAACATGGCTTTGATATTAAACATTCTAATTTGGATCCTGAAGCCTAGCTGATTCGATTGTCTGTTCACACTTAATTTTACTGTTCCTATAACCTGCTCCCCTGCTTTAGGTCACAACTGCTACCAAGTATTAGACTGGGATTCGAACCCAAGCAATCTGGCTTTGGAATCCATGTTCACAAACACTGTTGTTACTGCCTCTCAATAAGTGGTTGCCAGTAGATTTTGTGCAATGAAAGCAATAATAGCAAGTTAGGGCAATAATTTAGTTCTTTACCCGGAGGTAAGAACAGAATTGTCAAAATATTGTGATCTGTGTTTTATGAATGTCCCCATTTACATTCCTTAAGGTTGGGCCTTCTTTCATTTTTCCACTGCATTAAGTAGAAAAAGTCCAAATTTCCTTTAGAGCAGTGCTTCTCAACCAGGGGCACTTTAAGCCCCAGGGACATTCTGACAGCCGTGACTGGGGCAAGGCTGGTTGGGGGACTAGTTTGCTGCTGGCATCTAGTAGGGTGGGGACTGAAGACGCTGCTAAACATCCCATAGTGCACAAGGGAGCCCCCGCTCCCAAGTTATCAGGCCCAAAATATCAATAGTGAACAAACTGAAGAAAATCTTGCTTTAGAAAGATGCCAACTCTAACTACTCAGGATATCTCTGATATGGTTCACTTCTAACAATACATGCAGGAAAAGGAAAAAAAATCAATCATTCTATTTGAATCATTCAGCTCACCTCTCTAGCCGGATAAAGCACTGTTTAGAAAATCTTCAAAGGTCTGCCAGTCCTTGTGAACATGTTTAAATGACATAAATTTGAATTTAGACTCACTCCACCAACTGCTAAATGAAGGAGGCATCCCACCCCTCAAAGCTACCAGCACAGTAACTTTCATCCTCAGAGCATGAGAAAATGATTAAGAACAGACACAAGCTATGAGTTAGCACGCAGGCTTCCTTTTGCACACAGAATTTTTCTTTTCCCTTCTCTCTAACTGGCTCAAGACAAGAGATTCTGGTTTTTTAAATCTGTGGCATTCTACAAACCATAGTGGGATCTCATGGGGCTTCTCTGTCTCCAGATAAGCATGCCCAGACAGGGCGAGAACTTGCTCCTGTGTAGACTCTTGACTAGTTGGTTGAATTTAGCTACTGAAGGTGAAGAATAATAAAAAAAACCGATCTTAGTTCAAGTGTACCATGATTTGAAAAATATTATACTAGTTACAATATTACAAATGTTATACATTTGGAAGGAGTTATTAATCACTTTGAAATGAGCACCCTTGAATTTTGAGTGTTATTTCAATAAAAATATTGCACGTTATATGATCCAAGCTATAACTAGAAAATAACAAAACATAAATATCTTAGAACTTTACAATTCCTAAGGGTTGCTTTATGTGCCAGGAGTAGAAATAATGATGTTATTTAATGACGTAATTTTATAGCTGAGGAAAGACAGGACATCACACACTAAGTCACCTGTCACACACCTACTCCACTGTCATTCCCTAAGAGTCACAGGCACCCACACTCTTCTTGGAGTCCCAGCTGAAGGGAAGTCACCTGAGTAAAGCCACTTCATCCCTCAAGGTCATTTTTTCTTTCTAGATGCAGACACAAGAGTTGCTATCCTGGAGTCAAAGGTCAAAGCAGTTCTGCTCTCCTCCTCTACGCCCGAGTCCAGGGCCGTCCTGGGAGGAGAGCCCGCTGACATATCTGTTCTCCTAGATACACCCTTTTTTGAAGATCTTCCACGTATAACTTTTCATTACTCAATACTTTGTGGCAGCATCTTTGTAAGAAAAGAGATGCCAAACTCATTAAATCAAGGCACGTGACTAAATATAAGAATCAAGATGAAATTGCTTTGAACTCATTTTCAAGTTAATAGAGCTCTTATGAAATCATGTGCCCTCAAAAAAAAAAAAAAAAGAAAAGAAAAAAAACAAACAAAAAAACCCCAGCTACCTTTGGAAGTTTCCTGACTACAGATGGAAAAGAAAGGACTTTTCTCTGTGATTTCAAACATCCCGCAGTTATTTGGGCTATTTCACAGAAGCGGTCTTCTGAACAGCCGCTGAATCCCGCCATGCCCAAAAGAAAGCATCACGACAGATCTCTCAGTCTCCCTCCTACAGGTTTGTAGCTTCATATCTTAGATGTAAAATTTCACTTCAGAGTTCAATATAAAAAGTACTCTCAGATTTATTTGCTTTCTGACATCATGAAGCTGCAACAGAAACTGGTTTGGCATGTCATAGGACCCTATACTCATGAAGTTAGACATTTAGGGGTTGAAGACTCTTTAAAAATACCTATATATAGATTAAATATATCTAAAATAACATGATATAGGTGAAACAATGAACTATAATTTTGTGCTTCAGTAATTTTTTATGTGCTTGTTTTTTAAAGTTTTCATTGACATAGTACTCACATTCATTTTTTGAAAATAAAATCTACCAAGAGTGTTCTCTATATTTTTTCCTTATTTCTGCATAATTGTGCTAATTTATTAGCCAGGGCAGTTATATTTTAAATGACATGTATATATTTAGCAACATAATTATGCAAATTCTACCATGTTTATGATTGTAAATATGTAAATATACTTTAGGAGCAGTCACTTAGCATCTACTCCTGACATGATTTTTGGAAAATTCTTGTTGAAATGCTCAGAATTTACTCCTGAATTAACTTCTCTTCTCAAGGTGGGGTTCATAGTTCTTACTCATCGGGCAGAATATTACATACTGGTAAAGGGTATGGATTCTTTAATGGACCTGGACATTCTATGTCACTTAGTGGCTTTCTAATCTTGGGCAAGTCACTTAACTTCTCTGAGCTCAGCGTCTGCATTTGTGAAATTGGGATGATGATAATACATACCTCACTGGGTCATGAGGATTATATCCCATGATGTATAGAAACAATTTAACACAGTGTTTGGCCCATAAAAGGCTCTCAATAATAATTCTTCTTCTTAAAGTAGTAGTACTTACCAATGTAGTGCCCAGCAGCACTACACTTCAGTCCAGTCATTCAGTCTCTAAAGGAGTTCAGAACTGTAGTGGAAGAGGAAGTATGACTAGCTAGGTAACTATGGGGTGATAGGTGGCAGTGCTGGTGGCAAAATTTCCAGACTCAAGTTCTTTATACCAGAGAATCATTCTATACACACTTTATCCATGTGCCTGGGTTGAGTCAGTGAGGCTGGTTAGGCATTTCAGTAACGGGAGCTCTCGATGTTGAGGGAGGTGTGTGTGCGCACGTGTGTAGGCCTACAGAAGAAAGGAATCTAGCCTCATGTACATACAAGCTCTCCAACCTGGTCCTCCAGAGATAAGCCGATTAACAGGTGAGGAATCACCTGGGTGAGGTGTGTGAGATAAAATTCTTCCTCTGCTATTTCACATTTCAGGGACAGAAAAAAGTTGCAAAAATATAAAACTGTCTTCATAATTATAATCATATGCCAGAATATGTGTTGATAATGACAGCGCAGTTTAGGTGAACATTAATCTTTTCAGTTGATTTTTCTAATACTTGTTATCCTAGAAATAAGATAATTTAGAGTTTCTAAAAAGGTTTTTAACAGAAATCCACAGAACTTTTCTGAGTTTTGGTGAAACAGAAAACCTAAAGAGGAGGCAGAGGCCCTGAAAGAATACTGATGCTACTTAACGCTAAGACTCTTCAAGACTTCGATCCAACACAGAGCAGATTCCACATATCAGCAGAGGGTTCCTTATTTTGTTCCCTCCCGTAACCAAATCCTATAAAAAACTAGGTTCAGTGATGCTCATTAAGTTATACACACACATGTGGAAAGTGCATGCATGACACCGAGCTAGGTGCTAGGGAAGAAGTCAGCTGCCATCATTGACCACACTGTGCCTACACTCCCAGCAGCGTGGAAATAGCTTAATATGACCCACAGTGGAATCAAGCTCTCAGTGCTCCTCAACCTACGAGGTGAGCCAGCATGGGGGTGTGTGGCGATGGTGAGGAGGACAGGTTCTGGCCTTCACATTATATCCTGGAAATGAAGTTTTGATTGTTTCCTGTACTAAATTCTTAGGACTCTTAAGTCCCAACCTCTATGTCCCCTCTATGACCCATTTTCCCCAACAAGCCCCTTACAGCCCAAAGCAGAGTATGCGTAGCAGTCCTTTCTTTGAAGCATAGGGCACGAGCTTCTGAGACTCAGGCACGTCGTGGTAGATTTCCCCCCCAGTCGTGACATTGGTCTGTTCCCATGAGCCTCAGTATCCATCCCACACCCTCGGTTGTCCATGGTCACAAGAAGTATCCCTTTCTTGGATTCTTAATATTTCACTTCCTAAAGCCTTTCGAAAGGATGGAATAAATAGTTTTCCAATCCTTAATTTTTCTTAGTCCTACATAATCAAGCCAGTCACCACTGCTTTCTCTTCCCCAGTTGTGCGAGAGGATTAAAATTGTCAGTGCGTTAACGATGCCCAAACTTCCACATTCGTTCTCTTTCCATCCTCCAGGAATCTGTCTGCTGTGACTGAACAGATAAGGAGAGGCAGCCTTCGCATGACAAAATTCTGCTAATTAGGACAGGGCTCTCTGATTTGGGCGTGAAAAAGTAAGATAGACAATTCATACTCCATTCACAATTTTGGCATTCTTTTTATAAGATTGTGTAATAGCAGTAAGCGATAGTGCCGTTTTTAGTGAAGAGCAAGTAAGACTAGTTCTTACAAGGTACTGAATAACTAAATATCTAGATCTTATTTTTCATATTTCTGAATTTATATATGACCGCTGGTAGAAGGCTTAACCTTTTTTGGACTCAATTTCTTTGACTAGATTTTTTTGTGATTATAATTATTATGTTGATTTTCTTTAACCAATTTAGGCAAGAGAAATTCCCTCTATAAAAATTAGCTTTTCTATTACTACATGAAGTTTGGAGAGTTTTTAAGATGTAGTAGGAAGGTTCTGGACTGGCAAACTATAACTATATATATATATTAAAAAAGAAATTAAGCCCTGGCTGGTGTGGCTCAGTAGACTGAGTGCCAGCCTGTGAACCAAAGGGTCGCTGGTTCAATTCCCAGTCAGGGCACATGCCTGGGTTGTAGGCCAGGTCCCCAGTAGGGGGCGTGAGAGGCAACCACACACTGATATTTCTCTCCCTTTCTCCCCCTTCCCCTCCTCTCTAAAAATAAAGAAAATCTTTAAAAGAAATTAAAATGCCCAGAGTGTGTCATTCAATACATAATTTTGCTGATCTCAGTACTTACTCTGGAATGAATATTAAATCTAAACCATCCTATTTTTATGCAAACTCATGTTTTGTCACTCTAGATGACAGTCAGTAATACATTCTTTCCATTTCCCAAAACCAGATGAGAAAACAAAATTTCACCACACAAGCAAAACACAAATCAGCCTCTCAAACAGCTATACCTTGAAACCACTCACTCCTTGTTTTCTGTGGCAGATCAATTATAAAGTCTTGATTTCTTTTTCTGAATGGTTTCTGCTAATCACAATTTTCTTCCAAATTGTTCAGATGTAGGTAATGGTGACGCTGTTTGACCCACGCTCAGGAGGCTCTCACTGACCACTCTTGGTGTGTCTACCCTCCTTTACCATGGCCAGGGGCTGCCTCACTTGACCCCCCACCACATTAGAAACTGCAGATGAGGGTGGCTTTGATCCTCCCTGTGTCCTCAGCAGCATCCACAAGGCACACTGCATGAGGCTGGGGCTCAGCCAACATCCGTTCTCTTGGTTTGACCTCTGAAGAGCAGTGCTCAGCACCACCCAGGCACACACCCCCTCGGCCACCCTCCCCACCTTACCTGGTCTCTCTGTCTTTGGGTATCGTAGCCGTGCTGTAAGCAAACATTTGCTTCTCCACTAGAGGAGGGCCAAGGTCCACAATTCCCGATAGTCCTGGAGTCCGTGGCTTTTCAATATACACCAAGGTGCCTGCCTCCTTTTTGTAGGCCTGGCGGCTGGGCGAGACCCGGTCTGGCTGCATGGTGTGAGGGGGCCCGTGGGCGTTATGATGAGTGTGCATGTCCATTCTCATGTCACTGACCCGGTGAGGAGAGGCAGGGGGCGTTTTGGAGCCCAGCGTAGGCAAGTGGCTATCTGGATACTTCCTTGATTTCTGTCTGTACAGTGACTGCTCCATATGCATTTCCGCTTGCAAAGGGTTGCAGTAAGCACTCGCTGACCGGATTGCTGTGCGGTGATATGCAATGATGTGATCAGGGACATCCAGTGGGTGCCCGCCATGGGAAGAGGCTATGCTCATCCGTCCCTCGTGATACAAGTAAGGATCAGCGTAGAAACCCTCATTTCGGTACATCGCAATGTTCTTGCCACTCATGTCTTCATCCGGCTTTACATCTCTTCTTTCCAAAATGGCGCTTGGGCTGGGTGAGATGGATCTGGAGACTGGCAGGCTGGAGAGTCTGTCCCTGGGGATGGTGGCATTGCCAGGAACAAGCATGGGGCGGGTGCCCCCATAAGGAATTCTGGATGGGGAGGGCGGCATGGAATGGGGGACAGGAGTGGAGGGTGGAGAATTTGGAATGGCATGGGGTAGATGAGCTGTGGATCCAGGTCGAGAGGCACCAGGGCCATCTCCTCTTGCATAAACAATTTCTCTCTGCATCTGAAAATAAGAAATTAGAAAATCTCCTTTGATATTCATGTTTTTAGAGAAGACTCCATGTGACAGTGTGGCTTCCCTGATGTGGTAGGCTGAATAATGGCCTTTGTAAGATGTCCCTGGATCCTGTAACTATGTTCCCTTACATGGCACAGGGACTTTGCAGGTGGTCCCCTCTAAAAATGTTGAGGTGGGGGGATTATCCTGGGTTATCCCGATGGGCTTATTGCAATTATAGGGGTCCTAACATCTGAGAGGGAAGCAGAGGGAGATGTGATGACAGATGCAGGATCAGAGAAACACTAGAAGATGCTACACCACTGACTTTGAAGATGGAGGAGGGGCCATGTGCCAAAGAATGCAGGCAGCGTCTAGAAGCTGGAAAGGGCAAGGCAATGGATTCTCCCCTGGAGCCTCCAGAAGAAGTGTGGCACTGCCAACACATTGATATTGGCCCATGAAACCCATTCTGGACTTCTGGTCTCCACGACTGTTAAGACAACGCATCTGTGGTGTTTTAAGCCACTACGTTTGTGGTGATTTGTTACCGCAGCCACAGGAACCAAATGCACCTCACCTTATACAGAACTCAACGTTGTGGGGAAAAATAGTGCAGTGGTTTAAATTTTGAGGTCACAGCTTCTTAATTAAAGACACTGAATAAATGTGTATCAAAAGTGCTAAAATTATGTTTTCTAAAACTTGTTCTGGGCATATTTTCTAGTATTAGCCCTGGAAAATAGTTAGGAAATATCTTTCCCGTCTCTCCAAGCTGGTACAATCTAGGGAATGGCCGGAGAAGAAAAGGGCATGCATGGGGAAAAGCTGAAGGGAAGTTTCACCGATTCACCATCTCCTTACTTGAACTGAGCCAATGGAAACCAGGCTCTGAGAGGTTGGGAGGAAATACCAGGAGGTAAGGGTGCAACAGGAGGCAAGGGAGTGAAGAGGGAAGGGAACCTCAGGAATGGAGGGGAGAAAGAATTCCAACAGTGCATTCTGTGGGGCTGCCATGTGATGACAAGAAGCCTGCTTGGGTTGGCCATCGTGAGTCAGGTACTCCTTGCTCAGGCAGCAGTGACTTCTGGGCTGTGTCATTACCAGCAGTTTAGGAGAGTGGGGACTCCCACAGGGTCTTCCATTAGCTCTCCTTTAGAGGAAACAATGACTAAAATCAATGACTCAAGAATCATAATTACAGAGATCAGATAGGTGGTTGCCACAGGCAAGAGGTGAGAGGTGGATGAAGGTGGTCAAAAGATATAAACTTGCAGTTATAACAACAAATAAAATAATTAAGTCATGGTGGTGTAATATACAGCATGGGGACTGCAGGTAATAATACTGTATTGTATATTTGCAAGTTGCTAAGAAAGTGATTTTAAAAGTTCTCAGTACAAGAAAGGAAGATTGTAACTACGTGAGGTAATGGATGTCAACTAGACTTATTGTGGTGATCCTTTCTCAGGATTCACATAGGTGGAATCACTATGTCCATCTGAAACTAGTACAGTGACACATGTCAATTATATTTCAGTAAAAAAGGAATCAAGTTAATGGGGAAAGGAAAAACTGATTTGCAATTACACTGCTGTGTTTAGAAGGGGCAGAATAAAAAAAAAAACAAATTAATTCAGGATATGAATGTTTGATACTTTTTGTTTTGGTCAAAGCCCAGCAGGGTGATGCTCACCGAGATTTCCAAAGGGATATAAGGGAAGGGACTAACATCTGTGCTGTCACAGGAGCCCACATTCCCACCCAGACTCCGGGGAGACATGACAGACAAGGGGGACATACATGGTTGGGGTGGGCAAGGTCGGGGAATGAGGAGGGGGGCGGTGGGCTCAAATGGATGAGAACTAAGATGAGTAGCTGAGACACCCATAGTGTGGGTGATGGGGAGAGAGAAGAAAATGCAGAGGCAACCAAAGAAGGTTGAAAATACAGCAGAGCTGAATGCCCTGAATACATACCAATTTCTTATCTTATAAATTCATTCGGTTAGTAAACGGTATTTACCAAGCACTTGCTGAGAACCAGGCATTATTCTAGCATACGGTTCTAATGAGCCCCCAGTCCCCACCCTTAAGAGGGGACTCTTGTGTACATTTCTTAGATGAGAATTCCGGGAAGAATGGTGGGATTCCCACGCTTCCTTGTTCTGTCTCTCCAGCAGTGCGGACCCCCTGACCCAGGAGTTTTACACATAATGGAGGATTTCATAATAGGAATGACCAATAAAAAATGCAAGCAAGATGCAAATATGTACATAACAACTACAAGGAGCCCTTTCAGGCTACCTTATCTGAGCACCATTGGATTGGCTCCTTAGCCCTATTAGTGCTGGGGGGAGCTACTGTTTCTGGAAACCCCAAAGTATGCAGGCTCCTTACTTGCAGTTACAACTTACTTCCACTCCCTCCCTCATACACACACACACACACACACACACACACACACACACACTCCTATCACCACTGACTAGTTGGTTGCCCCTCTAAACTGAATGTGGGATATCCTCAAGCTGTCTTCATCCTGGGGACTCTCTCCCCATTTTCTAGTCCTTGTAGATCCAAATGGAGGCTGAGAGTCAAGGTTGGGCTCCAAGTGCCTTTGCTCCGAAGGCCAAGCCAGTCCTCTCTCAGCTCACTCACTTGACTTGTCATGACTCAGTTGCTCAAGGGCACTCCCAAAGTGTGATGTTATTGCTCTATGATAATGCTCCCAACTTGTGTTCCAGAATGGTTGGAGCAGCCATGTGACAGAAATTTTGCAGCAGAGCAACGTGGATCCTCTGTGAATACCTTTCCTACTCTATCTGCCGCAAGGCAGGTAGGGCTCAGTAAAAAGAAATAACTGCCCGGCTCGTGTAGCTCAGTGGATTGAGCGCAGGCTGGGAACCAGAGGGTCCCGGTTCGATTCCCAGTCGGGGCACATGCCAGGGTTGCGGGCCAGGTCCCTAATGAGGGCCATGTGAGAGGCAACCATACATTGCTCTTTCTCCCTCCCTTCTCCTCTCTCTGAAAATAAATAAATAAAATCTTTAAAAAGAAATAACTGCCAACTTAAAGTCTAAAGACTTCTGGGCTGAGTCTGATGACAGTAACCCAGAAACTGAAGATGCTTTACATCCTAGAAACAATAACACATCCACTGGTGATTTTGATGACTAATAGCCTATAACAGCTGTTGATATAAAGTCTTTAAACAAATTGGAAAAAAGAATAAGGTCTGGTTCAGTGGTAAGCAAAGCAGGCCTTCACAGATGATCAAATACAAGAGGGACTGGCTCAGCCAGCAGGACATTTCTGGCCAAATTGCCCACGCAATCAAACCACACAACACAATAATGAACCCAAACAAATGGAAGGATAAGTTTATCACATCAATTCAAACATGCCACTGTGTGTAAAGTGTGACACAGGGCTTAGGGTGCATCAGGTGTAGTAAGTGGTAGGTACTATTATCATTGCTCTTAATCTCAAAAATTAAAGGGGATGTAATATGCCCAGAACCAATTTAAAATGAATAATAACCTGAACTGGGTTAGTCTGAACTGAGTTACTCCCTGTTCCTTTCCCTCCTGATCTGGCTTCAGATTATGTCTTGATTTGGGAGATCCTGACCCCAATTAATACACATCGGATATACCCACCCACCCCCCAATTTCTGGTAAGAGAGTAAAAAGAGACATCAAGATTCTGAGGAGTATAGAATTATCTAGAAGGATAAAGAATATTAATAAGAGAAAAATGTAAACTTAACTTTATTTCATGAAAAGTTGAGTAAATTTCTTTTAAAACAAAAGGATGCTTGCATAGGTGCTTTATTTATTTATTTATTTATTTTCTGCATAGGTATTTTAAAAACATGTTTGGTGAAGTGTAAAAAATGGTTAGGAGGTATATTACATAACTAACTTTTAAAATAAAACATACAAAGCATTATTAGACTTTCTTGATGTCATGTATAGATGAATTCAGAAAGACATGTGAAAATTAACAGTAATCCTAATATGCAGCGCACTGTATTGGGAATGTGGGTGATTAGTCAAATTTTTTAACATTTAGTAGCCAGAATCACATGGGTACCAACCAGACAGAATGGGAACTCAGCCAATGAGGATGGATCCTAGCCACAAACAATCAGTATCATGTACCTGATGGCAATGCTGTGTATCACCCCTGCCTTGTCCACTTCAAAATAATCTTGCCATCATCCAACAGGGCCACTGGAAGAATCACTGTCCGCCTGAGTTAACCACAGTGCAGGTGAATACAAACATTCAGCTACAGAACAGGTAGGTAATCTAAGGTTGAATGTCTCCATCAGCACAAATGACTTAAGAGGTTGGAAGCCTTTGGCAGAATTCTTACATTGGTTTGCCAACTTATGACTGACTTTCCAAGATTGAATTCTAAAAAGAATCCTGATAATTTCATCCTTGGCTCTACAGAAAGCCCGAGGAGAGAATGACATGATGTTCCCATTATGTAGTGGGAAATATTTTAAACTTACACCTGGAATAACTCTTAAGATTCCAAAGAACACGGATCCACCAAAGGTAACTCTCTCTCATGATGAGGTGGAAGGTTTGGATGGGGAGGTGAGAAGAGCGAACCCTTTTCAAGCCTTCAGTGTGATCTCCCACGAAGGCTATTTGTTGTTCTAACAACACGTGGACTTCATATACGCCAGGAAACACTCATTGTCTGATTCTATAATTCAGCAGCCCCCAACCTTTTTGGCACCAGGGACCAGTCTTTCCATGGGGGAGGGGGCAGGGGAGGACAGAAGGCGGAGCTCAGGAGGGGCGGGGGTGAGCGGGTCAGGAGGCAGAGCTCAACCAGCTTCCCTCCAGGCAGATTCCTAGCAGGCCAGGGGCTGGGAACCCGGCTACAACTCATAGTTGAAAAAATCCCAGCCTTTTACATTAGCGTTTTTTCAATGGAGGTGTCTTCCTAGAATCAGGCACCTACACAGCTTCCTTTTGTTTTTTAACTGTTTTTTGGCAAATGAGTAAGAAAATGGCATTAAATACACACTGGATTTTTCCTGCACTACTACTCAAAGTCAGTCCTTTTTTGAGAAAATTACATTAAACTTTAAAGGTACAATAAATAAGCAAAACTCACACATATCCACACAGTTGCTATGCACCTTAACATACTCAAATCCCTTATTTCCCCAACAATCTCTCTGACGCCTCTGGACTAACTATCATCTCGCTTCTCCTGCTACGTTAAACATATCTGAATATGTCATATCACTGACCCTTTTGGCCCACAAAATTTTAACAGTAATGTTTTTTTGTGAGCTCTAAAAAATTTCATTTTATATCAGAAAAGAGATGACCTACACACAAAAGTAAAGGTTCTTTTAACACCTGACCAGAATACAACAGAGATGTTCCTTTGCCTACACATCGGCCCAAAGAAATTGTTCCTTTCTGTGCATCAGATATATTGGCAATGTTTGGAGAAGGCAGTTCTCCATTGTTCATCTGCTGTGTTGGGCACAGAATTTCCCTCCTTCCATCACTGCCCAAACCACTGCTGCCTCTGGGTTGAACCCTTCCAGTTCTTGTAAACAGCATGGTTTCCTGCAGAGCCCAGCACCACGGCCCCAACTGAGGCTGCTGTCCCTGACCACAGCTCACAGCTCAATATGCTCTTTGGCCTGAACTTCTTAAGACCGGAAGAAATCTGGGGCAGTTTCAAATGAATTGCCCACAAAGTTTGAGTTAGAAATCCTAACATGTACCTATCTATATTTTAATTCCCCCAAATGTTGTAAGGTAAAGCAACTATTACTCATTGAGAGGTTTCTTGAATGTAGGTTAAGAGGGGGAAGCATCTTAAAATTATTTCTGGAAAAAAATCTAGCATAAAAAATGTTTATCTTAAATCATTCTGGGAAACAGTCTCATGTAATCATGTCTTTTGTGGAGTATTTAAAATACATATATTGTTTGTAGAAAGGGAATATTATGTACAGTTTACTTTATTTCAAACCCCACCCTTTCAAGTCTAGAATTTATAAACATCCCACTCAATCAGACTACACAATGAAGTAACCGGACAAAACTGAAGAGGATTCTAATGAGAGACTCCCACCCACAAAGAATTAAAGCCACTTACTTTCTCTTAAGGAAATCACCTGTGTAACTAACGCCGTGAGAAATCACATTGGCTCAGCTCCCAATTACACAATTCCTTTGTTTGCTGCTTCATCTAAATCCTTCGTTCCACACTTGAATGTTTTAGACAGTTTTCAGAGAAGAAATCACAAAGAAACGTCCCCCAGCTTGAGTGTTCGCAACCAGTAAAAACCATCTTGTTCTGCTCAGTCTTCTGAAAGAAGCCGCCACAGGCATGGATAAAACGCCGTCCTCCCTGTGATAAGCCAATTTCTCCTCCCCTTGGAAATTAGTCACTAAATAACCTCAGCCCACATCCAACCACAGGCTACTGCATGGGTGACTCAGTCCTTTGACAATTGCTTACATGGAAAACACACACCGATGAACAAACTCTGAGAGACCTAGGCAAATGGGTTAACAATGAAGGAAATAATACAAAATAGATTTAACTAAGGCAAACATGATCATTAAAACCAGCAAACAACCAGCCACCAACAACGGAAACCATCAGAAAACCCAACATGCTAATTACCCTCAGGACCAACGCACAGGTCAGTGCTCTGTGGAGAGAGGGTGCGACCAGCACCCCACACCTGGTCTGCTGCCAGACTTTGGAAGTCCCTGGATTGGCTGCAGAAGGAAATGTGAGCCAATTCCCCTGGTTTATAACACCGGAGGGAAAACACAAGGGAGGAGGCTGTCTGTCTACTCATTAACCAGACTGGTTTTACCAAGCTGAACTTTGGGTAGCAGCCATTAATCAGTCTTACACAGTGCTGGGCAGGCAACTGCAATCATTCTGGAAAACATACCTGAAAGGAGAGGAAAAGACAGACGGTGGCAGCCAACGCTTAAGCACAGAGGAACCGTGAGAAAGGAAACCAGAACCTTTCTGACCCGCCCTCAACAAGATGGGGGAGAAGGCCAGGGCAGTCTTCAGACTTCCGTGGGCAGCCGCTGTCAAGGCAGCTGTTCTCTTCCCGGCGAACAGGCACAGGGACGGGTGTGTTCCCAACAGGAAGGGGCTTGTGCCATGCCCTGCAGGTGACAGGTATGAACACACTGCTAACAAAAGAGGAGGGAGAAAGAGGCATTTCCCTTGCCTACAGGTAGGCTCTGTAGTCGCCCATGCTTCTGAGTCCTCAGGGCCTGAGTGGAAGGAAAAGCTATCAGAGTGCCCCTCAGCCAGAAGTCACCCAGCGCTGGGCTGGAAGCCTCCGGGCCTCAGGCCACACCCCGTGACCATGCTCTGGGCAGCCTGCACATTTTTCAAACATTTAAGGCTTTTAGAGGTTGTTCTTGCTGACCAGAAGCATTCCATGACGTCTCTCATGTTCAATTTCAGTCAGCAGTGCAGGTTTTCCCAAAAACTGTTTACTGCCCTCGAGACGCTTTGTGGTTATTAAGGGAGGGAGAAAACGGAGCACATGACATTGCCACCCGGCTAGGATGTCGCATTAGAAACAATGGTTGGATGCAGTGGTTGTTAGAGGTCGGGCAAGAGAAGAAGGGATATGAAAACCCCTGTTTGATTTTTAATCTAATCAGCCGGAGTTTGTCGTTTCTTGCCAGCATGTGGGAAGCGCACACTCTCAGCCCCGACGCATCTGGTACACGTGGGGCAGGGGCTGCTCTCCTGTGTCTGGTTAGGCCATGATTCCACCGTTACCACATCCCTAAAGACCCTGATTTGGGCATAAGACATCCTAACCATCAGGCTCTTGTACTAATTTACCCACTGTGATCCACGCAGGGCTGCTTGGAAGAGGGAACAAATGTGAAGTGTCTGGGCCATGTCCCCGTCCCTGGGAAACAGAAGCTCTCAGCTAACCGCTGTTTGGCTAAGTGCATCATGCAGCTAATCTAAAGAGAGGTGGCTTCTGTCAACCCTGATACAAGGTAAACGGAAGGTGAAAGGTGAAAGAAGATCTGGTTCACCTCTCCCTCTCTTTCTTCCTGTTAGGTTCAGAACAGTTTCCCTTTACTTTCAAATTGATCCTGGGTACCGTCTGCAGAGTACATGTGGCTCCATCATTACCAGAGCCGTAATTCACCGTCAGAGTTTGAAGGCTTGCCCAATTCTGTGGTGAATCAGGACGAGTTCAATGCCCTCTAGTAAGAAGCACGCAGCTCACCCAAGAGAAAGAGAAGGCAGTCAATATCCTAAGTGCTGCCTGAGGGACGGGCAAGCTGATTTCCTAAACACTATCCTGGTGCCATGCAGGCCTCTGCTCCCGCTGAGTGGCGGCTGCTCTCCAGAGAAGGGGTCCTTTCAGCTAGGTCACCATAGCCAAGCCACTAACAAACACCCTATGCTCTGGCTTCCTGACATCACCAGACCCTCCTCAGCAGGGCCATCCTTGGATGCTGCAGCCTCTGCGAACCTGCTCTTCCCAGTCAGGTGTAGAGCCCTCCTCTTCATTCTCCCTCTCCCTTTCACTCACTGACTGGCCCTTTAGCAAAGTGGAAGCAATGGATGTCTTTTGAGTTACCATTAAGCAAGGACATGCCAGAAAATCCAGCATTACCTCAACAGGAAATACTTTTTATGCTCTGGTAAGGTTAAGAGTCTTGAGAAATTTATTCCTATTTCCCTCGTCTTTTTATTCATTTCTTTATTGGCTTCAACAAAATTACATATGCTAAAGGAAAATCTAAAATGTGCTTATCAACATGAAAATGATATTGTGATGGGAAGTGATCACGATGTTAAAAAATTTTCAAGTTCATATTACTGACAAGGTTAAAATTGGAAAGATGGTCATTTGTGAGGTCTTAGCGAACCTATTAATATTTCATATGATCATAAATGGAATGTTTCCCAGACACAAAACAGACTGTTGCCAAAATTATTTAATTCCTGGGAAAGAGATGGTTCCATCAGTGGTTAGCATATGGGTATATTTAAGGTAATCATTATTTGCACAAATATTTTGACACGGGGAACTCTGCTGGGCCTTCCAGTACCAGATCTGACTGACTTAGTATTTTGCCCAATTGTGATTAAAGATCTCAGTCTGGAACACAGTAAAGAAGTAATGTTGAATCAATCCTTTAACTTCCACAACCAGTCACTGTGTTGAGCTGTAGGAGAGACAAAAGAAAATTGTTCTCACACCGATACTCAATCTCTGTTGGGCTACTCCTGCATTCTCCAGGCCAAGGCCAACCCTCCTTTTGTACCTAAAATAGTTGCAGTTTGTAAAATGATGTCTTCTTTCCACCACTTGCAACAGATGGTGCAAATACCTTTCTCATTAGCTACCTCCATCTCTGCACATCACCCATTTCCCGGATGGACACTGTTTTTTTAAACAGGAATCCCTTTTGGTGTTCTGGATTTGTTGCTAGTGGCAATTCATCTCTTCCACTCAAATATAACTTTCAGTGGCTTAGACTGTATTTTTCTTTTTATGACAGTTCTCTAAACTCCTACTTAACTTGTCAACATACATTCTGCAAATATAACATAACTGCTTTATTTATTTATAACATTTCTTATTCTACAATACAAAGGATTTATTTGGCACTCCCCCCGCCTCCCCCAAACACACGATAACATCTAGCAGCTTGCAGCTTGCACAGCACTTTCGATTGTGATTTCCTTTCCTGGGGCTCAGAAAGGTTAGGTTTACTACCCCCATCTAAATGGATAGGAAAGGGACATGGAAGGAGGTAAGAACCTTGCTTAACATCCCATCACTACTAAGGAGCGAAGCAGTGAGAATGGCCATCTCCAGCCAAGCCACAGTGTCACTGATCCTTTTGTGTGTAAGTGTGAGATTGTGTGTCCTCCAGGACACTGGGAGCTGCTCTGAGAGGAATCGTGTCCCCAAGCCCTCCCAGCTGGGATCACTGAGGGTTAATCTGAGTTTGGACCTGCTCTGTGCAGCATGGTGAATTCTGTGGGAGAAGTTCCTCATTTACTTCACTCATAGGTTGAGGTTTCCATGGCAAAGGAAAGAGTAACTGGACACAGGGAGCTTAGGATCTAATTAGCTAGGTATTCTCTTGACTTACTAGTAGGTTTTATCATCTTGCCTCAAAATTAGCTATATTAGTTATATTATTAATTATACATTCTACTTAACTAATATACATATGCTTATATATTATACTTACATATACTTACATTATATATTAGTAATTATCACTATATAAATATTTCATCACTACTGATACGTGTAAGTATATATATATACACATAGATGTTTGCATTAGTCACAGACACCAAATTACTTGTGGGATAAAATATCTGGGCTTTATCTGCTAACACTTGTTATCATTATGAGTGCAATCCTGCTACTGGGTGACATTCCCGGGTCTACACCTCTCAGAGATGCTGAATCACTGCAGAGGCATTACGCCTCTGTACCTGTGCCCAATGTCCTTCTTACCTGGCATTAGCGGAAGTGATCAAGGTGATTATGTTATAAGTGAAAAAAGTTGAAACTTCCAGTCAAGATGGTGGGGTAGGTAAACATGGTGTGCCTCCTCGCACAACCACATAAAAATTACAACTAAACTATAGAATAACCATCATTCAGAATCATCAAAAATCAAGCTGAATGGAAATCCTACACTTACAGAATTAAAGAAGAAAATACATTGAGACTGGGAGGAGGGGAGGCGGGCAGAGATGTGGAAGAGGCTGGTCCCACACCCACGTGTGATGGATAAAGATCAGGAGAGGTATCTCAGGCGTGAGGGATCCCAGCCCAATACAAGGCCCCCTCCAGCCCAGCTTCCTGTACCAGGAGGATTAGTCCCCATAATTTCTGACTGTAAAAACCAGTGGAGGTTGAGTCTATCTGAGACAAAAACTGCTGG
Source organism: Micronycteris hirsuta (assembly GCA_004026765.1). Lineage (NCBI taxonomy): Eukaryota > Metazoa > Chordata > Mammalia > Chiroptera > Phyllostomidae > Micronycteris > Micronycteris hirsuta. The sequence continues at coordinate 85,707 of PVJI01000240.1, read as the reverse complement.
AATCTCAGGCAGTTCCTCTTAAGGAACCCATACACAGATTTATTTGGACTCACTCCCTCTGAGCTCCACACAGGAGCAGCAGATTGAAAGGCACCAGGGACATACTGGGAGGAACTGAATTGGCCGGCATCAGGGCAAGAGCTGGGGAACAAAAGTGCTGGCAGAGGCCACTGTTCCTCTTATGAACCCTCTCCTGACCAGAGCCACAGAGCCAGCAGGTAGTTGCCATACCTAAGACTCCATCAACCTGGCTCACACTGCTCCCCCCATTCTGGTGATTCCCTGAGGTCCTGCCCCATCCAACTTACAGACCCATTCAAGCTATTTCCAGTGCCTTTTCCATGCATATGGTTGTCTTGGTCCTTGCTTCAAATTTTCCTAAATTCTCTCAAACAAGCAGTATCTGGCTTCAGTGAGCCCCTTACCTCTCTTTAAGTTGCCCCAGGCCTGGCACTAGCAGCAGCTGGCCTTGTTTCACAGCTTGGCCTTGCCTAGGCACTTCCAAGCCCAGCACAGGTAGCAGCCATCTGCAGATCACTTTGTGGCTTATGCTGTGTGACCCTGGACAGAATACAGTCAGTGGCTGACCTTGGACATGCCAACAGCAATCAAATCTCAACTACAACAGGAGGGTATACATAGCCCACATGGTAGGTGCATCTTGAATACCCAACTTGGGTAATAGGGGAGCACTGTGCCACTGGACCCTACAGGACACTTCCTACATTAGCTCACTCTACCAAGTCTAGATGTAGCAGCTCTACCTAATAGAAAGACACAAACATGGGGAGGCTGCTAAAATGAGGAGACAAAGAAACATGGCCCAAATGAAAGAACAGAACAAAACTCCAGAAAAAGAACTAAACAAAATGGAGACAAGCAATCTACTAGGTGCAGAGTTCAAATACTGGTTATGATGCTCAATGAACTTAGTGAGAACTGGAGCCAAGAATCAAACCAGCAATTTGGAATATAAGGAAGCAAAAAATATGTAATCAGAACAGTAAGGAGAAAAAATAATAAAAAAAATGAGGATAGTGTAAGGAGCCTCTGAGACAACTTCAAGCATACCAACATTTGCATCATGGGGGTGCCAGAAGAAGAGAGACAATAAGAAATTGGAAACTTTGAAAAAATAATGACAGAAAACTTCCCTAACTTGGTGAAGGAAATAAACATATAAGTCCAGGAAATAAACAATGTCCCAAATAAGATGAATGCAAAGAGGCCTGTACCAAGACACATCATAATTAATATGTCAAAGGTTAAAGACAAGAAAATCTTAAAGCACCAAGAGAAAAGCAGTTAAGTTACCTTCAAGGGAATCCCCATAAGACTGTCAGCTGATTTCTCAAAAGAAACGTTGCAGGCTAGAAGGGATTGGCAAAAAATACTCAAAGTCATGAAAAGCAAGGACCTACCACCAAGATTACTCTACCCAGCGAAGCTGCCTCTTAGAATTGAAGGACAGATAAAGAGCTTCCCAGACAATAAAAAGCTAGAGTTCGTCCTCACCAAACCAGTATTATATGAAATGTTAAAGGGACTTACGTAAGAAAAAGAAGAAGATCAAAAATATGAACAATAAAATGGCAATAAATATATGTCTATCAACAACTGAATCTAAAAAATGAAATAAACAAGCAGAACAGAAACAGAATCATAGATACAGAGAACGTTTTGATGGTTGCCGGATGGAAGGGGGTCAGGGGAATGGGCAAAAAGGTGAAAGAATTAAGAAGCACAAATTGGTAGGCACAGAATAGTCACGGGGATGTAAAGTACAGCATAGGGAACAGAGTAGCCACAGAACATACACGTGTGACCCACGGACATGGACATCGGCGTGAGCATTGCCTGAGGGAGTGGAGGAGGCTGGGTGGAGAGTGGAACAGGGAGAAAAATTAGAACAACTGTAATAGCACAAGTGATAAAATATAATTAAAAGGGTCAAAATAAAAAAGTTGATACAAAATTATTCAGCTTTAGGATAATCATCACAATGTAAGACTTAAAAAATATATACTAGGTTGGTGATATGTCCTCAATATATCTAAACTTAAACAATAAATTGATGATAATCTATATAGACTTTTATGATCTACAACTGCTGCTTTAAAAAAAATAGATATTTCTTCAGAGACTGTTGCAGAATATGGTCGTAAACATTGATGAACGGTAGGTGCCAAGCTGGAAAACAAACGGCCCTTTATTCGTGGCCTATCACTGTCCTTTCACAATGCAGCCACTCAGATCTCAGGACTTCCTTTGGATCCTCTCATCAAACCCTTTCTCATGCTTCAAGCAGCCTCAGCTTCTTAACACCAAGCGTCCCCAGGAGGTTTAACCCCTTTGGGTTGGCTCCTAGTCTTCTCCGCACATCTCCTCCTTCTCTCTCGGAGCCTTTCGAAAAACAACTCTGTGGACCTGGGTGAAAATAGCGGCCCTTCTGCTGCAACCACCCCATTGCCTGCATTCTGCTCTGTTTTTATACCAATTGCAGTAGGATACGTGCCGGTTCTACACCGAGTAATGGAACACACACAACGCGTAGTAAGCTCTGTCGGCAAAGTCCATTTTAAATGGAATTTTATTGATGGCTTCTGATGAAAGGTTTTTCAGTTGTGCCATTATTTTGATCCTTGGCTGAACAATATTAGCCAATGTGTCAAAAAAAGGAAAGGTTGTGTGAGGGAAGAGCCCCAGAGGATATCAGTGAAGGACAATAATTCAACGAATCCACCCAGTTCCATTTTCCTTCAAAATAAACATGAAAACACAATGAAGGAAATCCAGATCAAAACAGTCCTTGTGCCAACTCTTCCTGGGTTCAGAAGAGCCACTTACTTTCCTCTTTACAGCAACTTTTGAAGCCAAAAGAAGTTCCATGGGTATCCTAGGTGTATTGAATTAGTAAACCGGGAAGAGTTGTGTAAGACTGGGAATAGATGTCATTTGTTTTATAATTGTATAGGATCATGAACTTTCCCAGTTCTCATTAGTTATAAAAGAATTTAAAGGGTTCCATGTTAATAGAATAATGAAGATACCTTTGAAAATCCATTTGTTTTCCCTGAGTTTTGCTGGAGTCTGCGGCAGAGAGCACAGAGTACCTGCTAGTCTGGGTGAGGTGAGCGGCCCCGATGCCCCCACTCAGGGTTCTGTCCGCAGTCAGTGCAGCATCGGGAAGTGGAACAAACACTAAGCAGGGAATCGTGGAACTTGCACCCCGGTCAACAGCAGGTCAACACCAGATTTTTAACTATAAGCAAGAAGTCTGATCTAGACTGTCTCTGAGGCCCATTCCAACTATAACGTTCTGTGGGGTCACAAAATACTTATTGAGTAGCCACTATACATGCAAAGCCCAGAGTTAGGCTGATGACAAAAAAAAAAAAGGATCTATAAGACTTAATTCCTACCTATGACAAACTAACATTCTAGTAGAAAAAAATGAGGCATATACATGAATATTCAAAATAAGACAAAGCAAGAATTCTCTGGCAATTATCAAATGAGTGCCATAGCCAAACACTCTCAGAATCTATAGCAGAGCAATATTCTTCTGGCCAGAAGAGTTGAGGAACACTTTTCTGAAGAGGTGAGATTTAAGTGAGTCCATAAATAATGAGGAGAATTTGAATAGGTAAGAAAGAGTTTCCTCTCTTAGGCATGCAAGGCCAGGAGTAAGGCTTCATCAGGGACAAGAGGTGGGGAAGTGCCAAGCATCCTGGGGCAATGGGTTGGCTTTAGACCCAATCAGTAAGCTACTGAGGCAGTGGGGCCCAGGGGGCAGCAGCTCTCTAACTTGAGCATACATCGGAATCACCTGGAGGGCTTGCTTAAACACAGAGCAATGGGCTCCACCTCCAGTGTCTGATTTAGCAGGTCTGGGTGGGGCCCAAGAATCTGTATTTCTACATAAGTCTCCAGGTGGTGCTGACCTGATGGTCCAGGGGCCACACTTTGAGAACCACTTCTCTAAGGATTAGAGGGAAGGGGAACCTCACATCAAAATCTCCATTCAACTGTGGGCTTAGTTAAACCCTACTTTAGAAAGCTGACCTTACTAAACTTTGGATGGCAATCATAATTACCTAGAATTTCTTTATCTGTAAATATTTGCAACAAAACCTGCTAGGAGAAGATGAAAAGAGGGAAAGGAAACTCATATTTTTGGATACTTCCTGTTTGCCAAATGCTTTCTAGAATTCCCTCATTTAATTCCCAGCTCGTTCTCACCAGGTAAACTTATAATCCACATTTTACAGATGAAAAAACTGGGGCGCAGAGACTTCAAATGTCTTACCCAAAGTCAAGGGACAGGGCAGGGATCTATGAAAGGCCAGAACACTCTTGCACTCTAATGTTAAGAAGTCAGAATAGAGGCCTGACCTTCCTTGAGCACTCTTCAAAGGAGGTCAATAGTTCAGGGATCACTAAGACCAATATTATTTCTGTCTAAAATCAGGTCCAGAAATATCTGAACAGAGTCATCCATATTGAATGCTGCAGGAGGTACAAGGGAAGTAAAGCAGACCATATTACTGTTATCTACAAATTTGGGAGAAACTGCCTTCCAAGCTACCCATAAGCCTCACAAGAATGCTCCATTTCAAAGAAATACCTTTGTGTTATCAGTTCAAATATCAAGTCAGCCAGCCAGCCAGCCAGCCAGCCAGTGGACAAGTCTCAGCTCAGAAATCTGAGCTGGTCAGCAAAACCACCACTTCTCCTTATTTGGATAAATACCAGCCTCAAAAACAGGCAGTTTGGGAGTCGTGCATACCCTGAGGCCTGGTTGGCAAGCTTCTGGCTGGCCCTGCCTTCCCATGCTGTGTCCATCAGCCAATCACTGCTTCCCCACAGGTTCCAGTACTGCCAGGAGCCTCCTCCTCAGAGACAAGATCTGCTTTCCTGCGTCCTAATGACAAACTGCCAGGCCTTTGAGCATTCCTGAGTCAGAGGAGCTCATAAGAAAAAAGATAGCTAGCTACTAGTTCAGTGACTCTATGTAAAGAAGTCACGCTCCATGTGACAAAATGCCCACACCCAGCACAGGGGCAGCCATGGTCTAGTCGCTTTCCCCAAACACTACCACTGACAGGAAAGAATCCGCTGTCACATAAGAGGTGACACATGAGAAGAAAATGCTTTGGAATCTGTGAAGCGCCTTTGAAAGTTCATGATCAGTAGCAACAGCTTTCAAATCACTGCAAAGAGAAACAAGCTCCAGTCTGACTCCAAAGTAATTCATCTTCCTCCACTGCCCAACCCAACCTCCAGTCTTTTTTCTTCTTTACATTATCCTTTCTTTTATTTTTCTCCCCCTCTTTGACAAGCAACATTGGGGCAAAATTTCTCCCAGAGGGGACAGGGATATATGGGGTCAATAAACAGACAAAAGAAGTTTCTTAAAATTAAGGCAGGAGACAATGGCTTGATGTCAATGACCCTCAGCTCTCGAGTTCTCCTTCAATATACTGAAGTCTACAAAGTAGTTTCCAGTTTTTAAAAAGGGTTTGATCATCCTCTTCCATCAGTATGCCTCCCCACCTGGTGCCCAAGGGAGGCCGTAGGGTGTGGTGGGGTGAGCACCGGATGAGGATTGAAAGGCGTGGGTTCTCCTGCTGAGGATCTCCTGGTCATGACTGTGGTCCTGCCACTGAACTTTTCTGAGGCTCTGGTTCAGGTGCTAAGTTGGTTTAGGGATATTTTCTGTACTTACCCTCCTGGTGCTGTGGATCTCACATAATCTAAATTATTCTTTTACGACTTTATATGCAGAAAAGTGTGATCAACGTATGTTATTAAAATCACTAACAAACATTCATGGGCTCACTCAATGAATTGTGCGAGCAAAACAAATAGAGTGGACAATGTCCACTTTAATATTATACTCCCAGGAGGATGAAGAGAATGACACAATAGCTTTTTGAGATATAAGATCTCACGAAAGAATGAAGATTCTGAACATAGCCTGTGTCAGAACACTGCGCTGTATTATATTCCAAAGCACTGTCCTTGAGAAGAAAGTCCAATTATATGTCATGGATTCCCATTCAAGAAGGTGCTTTTACTCATCCTCATTCCCAAATGAATTGGCAATTGTGAACCTAGATCAGGTTAGATAAAAGACTTCCCATCCACTCTATACTGGTATAATGACTATGTTCAAATATCAATTATTTATAAAAATTATGAGATGAATAATTATCCACATTTCCTTCCCTTCCCAGCTTATAATCCAGGAGAACCTCTCTTCGGGAATGAAAAGAGAATCTGTGGCATCATTTACCTGTGGATAAAAGTTTTGATTGGCCCTGGCCCGGTGGCTCACTTGGTTGAAGTGTCGCCCATACACCAAAATGCTGTGGGTGTTCTCTCTCTGCCCTTCCCTCTCTTCCTTTCTTTCTAGTATCAATAATCACATCCTCAGGTGAAGAAAAAAAATTAAAAAGTTTTGGTTGGTGAGGAGAAGCTAAACACAAGTTTTGAATGCTCTCAGAATTACAACTATATCGTCCATGCTGGTCCTGTCCCATGTTTGTATTACGAACATAGATTTGTGTGCTTTAGTTCTTGGTAGAAAAACATTTATCTGTGAGATAGCTAAAAAGTATTTGTTGGGCTTTTTTGGGGTATGGGTGTGTAGTAAAGTATAGTGATTTCATGGAAATGTAGAAATGCTTTGTTATTGAACGTATATGCTAAGACAGCTTTGCACATTTATTCACTGTATCTACTTTAAAATGTAAAAATGTTTTGGTAGTTTATGTATTAACATGGGCTATGTATGTGAGTACAATTCTGTAGATCAAAATTCTCTGTCAAAATTAAAAATATCAAAATACCACATCTGACTCATTGTTATGCTCTGGTCACAAAGAAATACTGAATAGAAGCTTATTAGCATTTCACTAAATTTCTTCTGATCATTGTTACAAATAATAAAAATACAGACAGATTTTAAAACAACATATTTCAGTCTTAAAATGCTCAGATTAACATAATTACAGCCTTAGGTTGCCAATGGTGGCACGTTTCTCATTTTCATGAGAATACAGAGGTTCTCCCAGATCTCAAGCTAATAGGCTCCTTGGTCTAAATATATACAGTAAAATCTGCAGCAAATTTTTGAAGCATTAAGATCTGAACCCTGGAGACATCTAGTGAGTAATTTGCACTGCAGTGGAGCAGATTTGTTTTGTTTTGTTTTGTTTTGCAGTGACACAGCTGCTAGGAAATATATTTTTAGATTTGCTTTTAAAGCAAGCAAAAATGGCATCCACTTTGTGGATATGCATCTAGAATGTTCCCTCAATCCCTGTGGTAATGGGTCAACCACCCAGAGAATGTTCTATTCAGTTGCCTTCCTCCTTGGAAGTGAGAAAAAAACCCACAAAAAACCCAAAACCAACAGCACTAGACACTTATCTTAGACGAAGCCGTGACACCTTACCCTTTAGAGGCGTGTTTCACAAAAAACCCGCGCTGGAGTTTAAGCCCTGTAGATCAGGTCCCTGCTATTTCCGAGTCACCTTATCACTGACATTGTTATGATTTCTTGTTGTTGTTTGGGTTTTCCTTTGGCAGCTCTTCCTACTATGTCAAGAGCAAATGAAAAGGGATAGGTTCAAAGGGTTAAATCAGAACACGGGCAAGCATGACCTTTGATTTCACAGGAAAAGAAAATAAAAAGAAAGAAATCAAGAACTTGTGTCAATCAATTGAGTGAAACATATTTCCTGTATTTCAGAAATATGGAGTGTGTTCGTGCTTCCTCAACAACAAGAACGGTCCCCGAGCTTAAATGACACGCTGGGTATTCACACCTTCTATCAGGAGAGGCCTTATGTAAATACATTTGCACAGAAAATGACTGCGCGGACAGCTCCTCTTTCCTGCCAAATAATGAGATGCCAGAGGCCTTGAGAACTCTTAAACAAGAATTAGATTTGATGCTGACATCTAAATGGTTCAGTTTTTCCACTGTATGATCTTTAATGATGTTTTTCTCTGTCCCCTCCATGAACACGCTACTTGGGCTTTGTCATTAAGCCTTGGTTTCTACACTTCACTCAATAATATGATATTGTCACCATTTCTGCCATACTAAGTGTACTATTATGCTTTTCTTTAAGTCAATTTTAAATGGACTTTTTTACTTAGTTGTGATAAAGCAATAATATTCATTAACTTTCAAGTTCTTGGTACTACTTATCTTTCCAATACTCATTAAAACATTATCTAATTAGTAAAAATTTAAAAACCTGTTTCTCTATGTGCCAATTAAAATCACTGGCTGCCAGGGAAAACCAGTTTTGAACGTACTTTGAATAGAAAAACAGTAAAGTTTCAAATACAGTTATTGTAGGACCCATTTGCCTTAGCAAAGAGGCTGGCTTTTGAAAATAACACTATAACTCTATGTAACCCTTTAAGCCAACATTGTTTTACTCAAAGTATCTCATAATTTGAAGCAGCTGCTGTTTTTCAGTTGACTTCATGGCTTATTCTCCTTTAATAAAATAGTGGATAATATAAATCTGGTTAGTTCAAATGGGGGACATCCGTAATAGTGTCAACAATGAAAAATTTTTGTAAATACAAAATAAAATATAAAAAAACAAAACTCGATCCATTTATGTTTGGTCCAGACCCACGTGTTTCTCAACGGTGAGCTCGGGCCACACATCGGCGTCGGGCTGCTGTCTGACAGTCCATGAACCCTGGCTACACTCAACCGCAACAGCGGATGGCTGAGAACTCACATGCACAACGCTTGCCTAAATCAGCCAAGAAAACAAACCTCAAGTGGGTGAGAAGAAAAACAGGGGAGCTCTGGAAATGGACAAAGGGCTGGTGTGAAGGGCCAGTGGGCCTGGGCCCCAGTCCTGTCTTCAGCACTTGCTTATTTTGTGGTCTTCACGAAGTCACACCAACCACGCAAGGCCTCTTGAGTCGCCACTGACAGAGGGAAGGGTTATAAGAGATGATGGATAAGACCTTTCCACCTCTAAAACCCTGACTCCAAATAAGCCAGGCCTGTTTCCTGAGGGAACATCAATGACTCCGCTCAGGTACATTTCCTAGTAACAAGTCTACCACAGCCTGCTCCAGGTCCTCAGGAGCAGACGGAGTCGCTCGTGCAAGTCACACGTAAGCAAAGGGATCACCAACCCCACAGGAAAGGGCAGTGCTTACCATGAGACGACATGCATCTTAAAAACATTTTTTTCCTCTTCAAAAAAGGAACGTGTGTTTTCACCCAAATGTACATAAAAGTGACACGTGCTCACCTGAGGAATTTGAGAAGCAGCAAGAGGAAAAGAATGGTCACCTGGAAGCCCTCTGCAGGGCAGGATCTTGGGCCTGAGGGAGCCTGTGCTGACATCATTGGAAACAAACTCCTACAGTCCAAGCTGCCCTGAGGGGGACCCACAGAGGAGACTACGACAAGACCCCAGGGAGAAAACAGCAGGCAGGTGGCAAGGGGTACAACCTGAAAATACCAGGACATGTGATCCCAGTCAGAGGCAGTTTCTGCTGACATTTATATTTGTAAGAGCCAGGAAAGGGGATGTGGCTTTGATATCAAAAAGCTGAGAGCATGGCATAAACCTTTCCTGAACTTTCTAGCAAGGCACAGAGCTCTCAGGAGTTCACCCCAGGAGCAGGCAAAGGAGGAGGGAGGTCCTGTTCCAGTCAACTTTCAATTGCGTTGGTTGTTTAGCTGGCCCCAGATCTTACGCAGAAATGGGGTTGGAAGCAAGTTGCTCTGATTCTGAAGCCCAAGTGCAGTGCTGTGACCAGCAGCCTCATCCCCTGTGGATGCTGTTGGCAGTCATTACTTTGCATCACAAATCAGCAGGAGATTTTTGTGGCTAAGTGGATATCTCAATCTTCAGGAGGGGGTAAGGAAAGCAACAGCCCCTGCTTCTGAGATGGCTCAGCTACCTGCCCTGACTCCAGAACCCTCCACCTTCAATGTTCTTTAACATTCTTCCTGACTGCCTCCTTTTACAAGCTTAAATGGACAGCAGGCAGGGACATGTAGGCAGTCTCCATTCAAAGGCACTTTCTTACTTGCAAACCAAGCCCTGCTCTGTCCCCATGACAAGATTTCATGAGTTAGTTATAGCACATGAAACAAAGAAGGTGCTAAGGAAGAAAGAGTCCTTTATCCACAGGGCTTTTTGCTGTCCACACACTATCTGATGTTCACTGTTTTCCTTTTACTACGAGTAAGTTGTAATCAGATCCCTGAATAACAACCAGTCTGATACTGGGTTTTGGATGCTACAGATGTAAAAAATCCAAAATTGTACAAAATAATTAATCTTGAAGACAAATAAGCATTACTTGTTTACTGATAATTATTGCTTTCAAGATTAGTTACCTCTGTCTGACTCTAGACTTGGAGCTTTTAGCTCCTCATAAGGTCGTACATTGTAAGACCTTGAAGTGACTGCAGAGACAGTCAGCCCGAGTTTGAATGACAACTTTACTGCTTACTAGTGTGTGATCTCATAAATACTCGCTCTCTGCCTTGGTTTCCCAGTCTTACGGTGGGTGTGACAGCACCTGTGCCATAGGGTTATTATGATGACTAAAGAAAGAATATATATTATTTAGACCACATTAGAAAACAACTTATCATGCATACTAACTCATCTATAAATTGAGATAAAGAAATCCACAGTTATGGGTAAGCAGATCCAGGCACACATGTACCTTTAAAAGGAAACATTGATTTGGTACAACATTGTTCTTAGAAAATTCTTTTAAAAGAAATAAATGCAAAATATTGTGACTGAACTAGTACCAGAGTAAGACAGAATAGTTATTCTCAAATAAATGCAATTTTTGCCAGAGATTTTTTTTTCAGGCAATCATTAAACCTGATAGAAAAGAAATATATCTGTTACATAAAACTGTAGAAGTTTTTTAATGTTATCTTAAAGCTTAAATTGATATTTCTTTTAAAATGTCAAACTCAAGATAAAAGAGCTATTTTTATTTTAGAATTTAAAGTGTTATTTTTCACAACAGAAAGAAATTCTCCCTTAAATGTTAACGGACACATACAAACCACCCCCCCCCCATCTGCACCACACCTTCTCATTTTCTATGTTTGCCCCTGAAACTAAATACAAGTGAACATCTTTGGGAAAACACTGAAAATTATCACAAAACACAGAAATCAATGAGATCTGTACTAACAGCTAGCGTTGACAATTTAAATCCTTTTCTACATTATAAGGTTAAACAGAAAATAGATCATAAGATTTATAGACTGAGGACAGCCCAATGAAATTTAAATGGATTTTTAAAAAAGACAAATGCCAATAACAAAGAAGTATGCTTCTGAACAATTGAAATAAAACCCTAAAATTTTAATTCCTCATTGAATCAACTTGAATACTGGAAACCTGACTCAATTCAAGTAAATGTGCCACAGCATGGCAAAAAAAATTAGAAAAATATATTCTTGTAAAGGTACGGTTCTTACCTTACATCTTCCACAAACATTTCTGTTCTAGAAGAAACTTCCTAGACTTTCAGAGACCTTGAAACCACCCATCTCTCGAAAGCTTCCAGCCTGTTTGTCTTTATGGTGACTGACTGCAAGGCTTGAGGGTTTTTTTTTTTTTTTTCAGAAGGAAGCTTTTAGTCAAAATATGTGGTTTAAAGGAGCAGTATCCACCCTTGTTAAAACTATTTCACGGACGTTCAGAGGTTTTGTTTCTACTCTATGAAAGTTCAATCTGAGTAGGAAGGCATTTTTCCTGTCCCGGAAATCGGCATAACTAAAACCAATGCTGAGCTAACGAGAAATGTTTCTTCCATGTGTTCTGTCTGGCAGAAACTGCAAGCCATATCAAGGAAACACGTGATGTTTATAAATACAATATGGCTCATGTTGTCATAACCTCTCAATGACAAAAAGGAAAAATAAGTGCAAGGAAAAGCAAGCAGCCACACAGCAGGAAAGATGAGATTTGTATCACTTGGAAGCTGCCTATCAGATGTGCATATATTACCCCTTCTTGCTTCTTAAAAATCAAGTATAACTAGAAGCAAGGGAGAAATATCTACCTTGTCCTGGATCGCCACTGTATGTGAATGTGTTTGCCTAGGTAGTTATCTCAGTAAGAGTAATTCCTTAACATTCTAATATAAACATCTTTTTCTCTGTCAGAAAGATGCAGCATAAAAGGGACATAATCACGCCCATCATGCGTAAGTGAGTTCTGCAGTGTTAAGTCAAGCCTATAACAGAACAAAAGCAAGGACTTCATAGAGCCTGGAACTGATGTGAATATTATAGATGTCTGTATCATTATTGATTATTGACTTTCTAGTCGTCTATTAGCCTGTAAGATTTGTGAGGCCAGTTACCATACTTGGTGAGTATTACGGTTGACTCTTGAACAAAGCAGGAGTTAATGGCTCTGCTCTGCACAGTCAAAAATCTCCGTTTAACTTTTGACTCCCCCAAAACTTCACTACTAATAGCCTACTGTTGACTGGAAGCCTTATTGATAATATAAATGTCGATTAACACGTATTATGTATGTTATATGTATCATATGCTATATTCTTACCAATAAGGTAGGAACAAAATGTTACTAAGAAGGATATAAGTTTGATATAGTCTCATTCACTTACTTTTGCTTTTACTGCTCTTGCCTTTGAGGTCAAATTCAAAAAATACTCTCTGAGACCAAGGTCCACAAGTTTAGTACCTATGTTTTCTTCTATGTAGTTTATTGTTCCAAATCTTATATTTAGGTCTTTGATCCACTTTGAGTTAATTTTTGTATATGGTGACAAATAGCAGTCTAGTCTAATTCCTTTGCCTATAGCTTTCCAATTTTCCCAGCACCACTTATGGAAGAGGCTTTCTTTTCTCCATTAAATGTTTTTGGCTCCTTTGTACAATGGAATGCTGCTTAGCCATAAGAGAAGGTGAAATACTGCCATTTGTGACAACATGAATGGATCTTGAGCATATCATGTTAAGTGAAATAAGTCAGACGGAAAATGTCAAGAACCCTATGATTTAACCTTATATGTGGGACATAAAACTGAAACCAACAAGTGAACGAACAAGACAGACAAAGGGAAAGAAGGGTGTGGGGGAGGTAGCAAAAGGTAAAGGGGGTCAAATATATGGTGCTGGAAAGAGTTTTGACTTTGGGTGGTAAACACATGCAATATACAGATGATGTATTATAGAACTGTACACTTGAAACCTATATAATTTTATTAACCAATGTCACTCCAATAAATTTAAAAATTTTAAGAAGTCAACAAGAAGAAAAAATAAATTTATAGTACTGTACTATAATTGAAACAATTCTGCATTTAAGTAGACCCACACAGTTCAAAACCACGTTGTTCCAGGGTCAACTGTGTATCTTCAGAATCTTTCACAGAAGCCTGCACCAAGGAGGTGATTCAATGCGTGGTGGTCGGGTGAATGAATCAGTGAAACTTTACAATAAAGGAGTCAGATTAACTGTTCTAAAGTAATCACTCCTCCTTTATAAGTTTGGAGGTATTTAAAACACTGACTGCCCTGCCAATTCAATCTAGAAGTGAGATTTGCCCTACCGAGTTATAAATACAGTGAAACAAGATCTGTCCTTTTCAATTTGCTATCTGGAGATTTGTTTCCTTTCTACTACAAGGGGAACTTAACTCCTGGAAATAAAATGCAGATATGTGTGCACTTCTGACAATCACTTAATTTAATCTGACAAATCTGTTATTCTCATCTTGAACTTTAGGGCTACTCACTGCTATAAAATTATATTGATAGGAAATTTTGTTAGGCTAGACAGCCATTCTTATTTCTCATTTTGGTCAGGAACTACTGCTGGGATAAACTAGCGAATATGTTGTAAACCTCAGACATTTCCATTTATAAATTATTGTACTGATCTTGGTAGAGAAGGCATTAACCAGAAGTCTGTGATAGGAAAAGTGCTGCAGTGAACTCCCTTTTCATCCAGACATTTAGTGAGAATTTTCTGAAGGCAGTACATGGTCCAAGGGAAACACAGGGGCTTGCCCCTGAAAAGCGCGGAGCTTAGAAAAGAACTTAAGATGTGTGCATCAATAACTATCAGGTAGGCAGGACAAGGTGAAATGAGAGGGAGTGGACCCCTGAGGTTCTGTGGAAGTCAGAGAAGAAACAGTGGTGACTGAGGCTCGGAGGAAAGTGGAGTAAGAGGAGGCTCAATGATGACAGTGGCTTTTTTGAGTTAGGTCTTCAAGAACGGGTGGTTCACAGACACTGATGATGAAGACAACAGTGTGGAGAGGACAGCAGTGACCACTGGCATGATTAAGAAGACCAGTTCTGGAGGTGACCTGCCTGGCTCTGAATCCAGCCCCACTCTGACAAAAGCTGTGTGACTTCGAGCAAGTTCCCTAACCTTCCTGGTCCTCAACTTCCACATTTGAAACAGGGGGATAGTAAGAGTTCCTAGTTCCTTTCACATCAGGGTTATTTTAAAAATCAAATGAGCAAAATGCTCAGTTTTCAAAATGCGCGGCATGGTACCTGGTCCAGAGTAAGTATATCACGAACGTCAGTTGTTAATACTACTGCCATTCTGTGAGTGACGGCGACACTGTGGTGGGTTGGCTCAAGGAGGACCTTGAATGAATGAGTGTTTTCTGAAATTCCATTTCTATGGGATTCTCTTTTCTTCCATTTCTATAGGGTTATTTTATTCACCCCTGCCCTCCCAATGTCCAAAACACTTCTCAACCAGAACACTACCTACCCTATAGATGGGGGGGAAAAAAAAGCTATGTTATGTTGCAAAATGAGTACATGCTTCTTTTCTTTTTCTTTGATCCTCCCCCCACGCCCCACTCTTTTTGTGGGATATCTTTTTAACCTTGTCAGAAGAGAACAGAATGAAACAAATATAAAAAGATGCTGTGATAGAATTAAGAAGTGTAACAAATATTTTAAAAGGATATTTTGTGTGTTTTAAAATCTTATGAGGAGCATCACGTGAAAAGCTGCAAAACTTGTGTGGAAATAACAAGAAAAAAGACTGTGGACCAAATCCAAAGAGTCAGAAAGAACGGGGGTCTGATCCGACATCTGACGTTTACCAGTTGTGGGGGCCTGGGAGAGATGTCATTGCCTCAGCTGTAGCATCTGTAAAGTGGAGGCAGAATACCCCCTTGCAGAGTTGTTGCCCAATTTAAATAATATGTAAAGTATTTAACACATCGCCTACCACAGAGACACAAAAAAGTCTATTATCTTAAATCCAGAAAAACAATGGTATAGAATATTACTTGTATCTTGAATGATTCCATAAAAATTTAATAGAGTTCATATAAATTATTACAACTTTGCCAAAAAAAAAAAGTCAAAGTGGAACATATGACAAAAAGAACATGAGGAGGAAAATTACAGAGAGAAGCCAGGAACAGAGCCAACACAGAAAGCACGCGCTGCAGAAGGGCTGTGCGCTGGCTGTGGGCGGGCCCCGGATCTAATTCTAAGCTTCAGAGTAGCAATACAAAGCGGGAAACGATCACTTACAAGACTCAGAATGTCCATAGGACAAAAATAAACCAGGAGAAGCACAGCTATTTCTGGTGATGAGAACAGGGAGATATTTTTACAGTGGGTTCTCATTAATGACAGAAAATGAATAATACCGCATTTGTAGCGCTATCATTACAGCGCTCAACACGTCGTGTTTAACAAGTGTTTACACTCACCATGTGTGAGACGCTGCAACTGACTTTGGGAGGGAGACAAAGACGAACACGAGAATGCTTGTGCCTTTAGAGAGCTTACAGTCTTAGAAGTGAGACAAACATGCATTTGAATGATTATAACACCAAGAGAATATGCAAAATGCCCCCCAAAAGGAAAGATTATGTCGGACAGAGCATTAGGGAAACTGTGTGGAGTAGGCAGTCTTTCATTTGGCTTCTAAAAAACACATGTTTACTTTTTTACATTTTATTATTTATTTACTTTTAGAGAAAGGGGGAGGGAGGGAGAAAGAGAGGGAGAGAAACATCAATGTGTGGTTGCCTCTTATACACCCCATACTGGGGACCTGCCCCAAAACCCAGACATGTGCCTTGGCAGGGTTTGGTTTGAACCCTGTCAACCCTTTGGTTGAAAGCTCAATCCACTGCACCACACCAACCAGTGCATTATTATGGAAATTTTCAACCATAAAAAAGTAGAGAGCCTGGCTCGTGTAGCTCAGTGGATTGAGCGCAGGCTGGGAACCAAGCGGTCCCGGTTCGATTCCCAGTCAGGGCACATGCCTGGGTTGCAGGCCAGGTCCCCAGTGAGGGCCATGTAAGAGGCAACCATACATTGCTCTTTCTCCCCCTCTTTCTCCCTCCCTCTCCTCTCTCTAAAAATAAATAAATAAAATCTTAAAAAAAAAAGGTAGAGAAAATAACATAACAGACTACCATCATCCAGCTTTGACATGTTACTAATTTCCTTTCATATATTTTCCCTCTTTTGGTTTGCTTGCTGGAGTATTTTAAGGCAAATCCCACTAACCATGCCATTTGACCTGTAAATACTTCAGTATGCCTCATTTTAAAAAACACAGCCACCACGCTATTATACCCAACAAAATTAACGGTGACCCTTAATAACATCGGATTCCCAACGCATGTTCAAATTTCCCAAACACTTCCAAACATGTCTTTTACAGTTGGTTTGTTCCACTCGGGATTCAAACCTGATAGGCACGTGGAATTTGGCTGTCACAATACAGAAGAAACCAAGGAACACAGTAGTTTCCCCTCCTACTACCCTTTATTGCTGCCAGCATCAGTAGCTGTGTGGCCGTGGGCATATTTCTTAACATTCCTAAGCAACTGTTTCCCGAGTTATAAATATGAGGGCTCAGACCAATATCTGCCTCAAAATGTTGTCTTGAAGATTCAATAAAATTACCCGGAGTAGTAAATGCTCAGAAGAGGCAGCTGCTGTAGGAGTGCAGTGCAGGCACAGGCAGACAGAGGGCAGTGTAGGAGACCCCGCACAGCAGGGCGGCCCTGGCAACCGGCAGCGGGCTCTGAGAAACGGACGCTCGGCGACTGAAGGCTCGTAGATAGCTCAACTTCTTAAATCTCTTTCCCCACGCCTCAAAACACACACACCCGTGCACACACACACCACCACTCACAGCGACAGAATGACAGGAGGAAGATGGCTTGGAAGAAAAAACAGATTAGGGTTTTTTTTCTTCCAGAGGATAGGCTGGAAACATTGGGAGACGGTCCATGTAGAGACAACCAGTTGGAAGTTGAACATCTGCATCTTGAACTCTTAAGAAATGGCAGAGCTAGGGATATAGTTTCAGGGATCATCCACATTGACACAGTGGCTAAACCAGGAGAAAGATAAAAATCACAACTGAAAAGGAACAGATAAAAATAAGCAAATTAAAAACACACATATACACACACTAGTGAAGAAACCTTCCTGAACACATTGAAGACGATGGAGGGCAGGAGGAAGAAGAAACGCTGGTGAATGAGAGATGCTGAGGTGTGTTCGAATGTAGGTAGGGACGTAGAAACGGCAGTGTAAGAGAAGCCAAGGTTTCTAGGGGGACCGTCCATTGGTGTCAAACATGGAAATCAAAGAAGAGGTCTGGGAGGCAGAGCTGAATAAGGTATTAGGAGTAAAGTAAGATGCAGGGCCAATTCTGGGGACTGTGTTCTAAATGCAAATCTGGAAACTTTCTATATACAAGTAACAAAGACATGTAAGAGGGAAAGAAGTGAATGATGGGAGCAGAGAATGTTGGGGAGTAATCTCAAAGTGCATTAGAAGGTGAAAAAGCCTGAAGAGCCACTGGCTTTGGGGGACATGAAGTCACTGGTGGTACCTTTTGAGAGCCAAGGAATGGAATGGCTCATCTGTGAGTTATAGAATGGATTTGTGAACTACAAACCTGTGAATACACACATAAGTTTTTGCAAAAGGGCCTGTTTCACATGGTGAGTACAGTACCATGGGAACTGAATTATCAAAACTACCGTCTAATGTAACAAAACAGAAGCCAGGTGATGGAAAAAACCAGGACACTGGTGTGCTCAGTTCCAGCAGAGAGCCACGAGTCTCATTAAACAGACTAACCTCAAAAATGCTCAGTTAGATGCTGAAGAAAAACTAGACCCCTTTTTCTCACCAAGCGTATATTCCACACGTGCTGACGCCCTCAGAGCTAATACTTTAGCCTCACGTGATTCTTGAGTAACACTGCTACCATCATAGCTCTGCTCTGGAGAACTGATTGTATTAGATCCAGAGTCTGAACACCTTTTCTTTCACAGGCAAGACATTCAGTGCATTGTGAAGGAAAGTTTCAGAGGCCACTGCAGACTCCTGGCATTGCTCTTGTTGCGTCTCTGCAGGGTCCCACCAATGGTTTTCATGAGACACATGTGTACTGGTAATGAGTGGGCAGCTGGAAGTCTGTCTCAGGCCACCTCCGGAGGCTGGTGAGGGAAGGTCAATGACATCAGACACAGGGCTGCGTAACCGACACACGTGAGCAGTAACCACATGCCTCCATGGCCACGGACACATTGCAAACATACGGGAGGGTGGGTCCCCTTGACCCACCGTGCAGCTCAGTTTAGTCTACAACAACTCGTCCTTGCTCTGTTCTCTATTTCTGTCCTTCACCACGAGCAATGGGGCTGTGCAGCTGCACTCCAGACAGGGCTCAACGAAGCTTCCTTTCCTTTAATGGAAAGGCAGCTATGTTTGTCAAGAAGGAGAGAGAATTCCAATCACTAGAGCCAAAAGGTGAGGCTGAAGGAATTCTGTATTTTTTAATTTCTGGAATCTGTGATGAGGCCAAGTTACAAACTGCAGACACAATCACATCTAGTTGGTTTTTAAACTGTACGCTAGCTCTCATTTCTAAATTGTCTTCAGTGAAACCAAAAAGCTTTTCAGTGTGTTAGATGGTAAACATTTGTTGTCTCCTCATCTGGGGACAGCTGTTGATTTTCTCACACACACACACAAAAATTGCTGTATCAAGTAGGCTGTGAGCAACTCAGAAAGTAACTGCTAGGGTCTCGTCTAAAAGTAAAAACACAACAACCTCACTGAAACCCACAAAAAGTTCTCAATTCTAATAGGCTTTGTTCATATGGTTAATATTTGATTCTCTCCATGGTCACTGCTGGCCCCTTATGTAGGTACCACATCTGCTTAAGAGTTAAAACAGGTGTGTCTTCCACGGCCATAAACAAGGTTTTCAGAGGCCATTGTGGGACCCCTGTGTGTGCTCTACATAACAGAAACTGATTCTGAGCACCATGAAACTCCAGTTCAAAGGCTAAACATATCAAACACAAAGACTTCCAAGTGAGCAAAGATTCTTAAGAACATCACCAAGAAAGAGAATAACGAAGTAATAAAAGGCAAAGGCAAAGGCTTCTGTAATATTCAGTCCATGCTTCCTGATTAGCATGACCTGACCTGTCTTCACATGGTACTGGTTTACATTTTTAATGTAACTGGCTATAAATAAACCTCAAAATCCTAGATTGTATGAAGTGGCCACACAGCCTTCAATTCAAATCACACATCATTTCTGACATAAAAAAAAGCAGCAGTTGAGTACGTAAGAGGCCTTTTCCTCCAGAAGTGTAGGCTCTGATCCCACAATGTCATCACTCACATTCCAGGCCAGAATTACAAAGAAATCCTTCCAGCACTTTCTGTTGGACCTCTTGGCCTCTTGGTCCTAAACTCACATGCCCTGTGTGGTAAACAGAACAATGATATATACATTCTAAACCCTGTCACCTGTCACACATGGGAGAGGGGGATTAAGGATGCTGATCAACTGACTTTAAAATAGGGAGACTGTCCTAGAGTACCAGGTAGGTCGGTGTCCTTAACAGTGGAGGAGGAAGGGCTGGAGATGAGCCGATGGTAGCAAAGCCAGAGAGAGGCCATTTGGCTGGGCTTGACGATGGAGGAAGAGGGCTGCAAGCTAAGGAATGGGGACAGCCCCTAAAAGCTGAGGAAAAAAAAAGGAAATACTCCCCACAGCTTCCAGAAAGGAAAGCCAACGTCCTGCTGATGACCCCTTGATTTCAGTCCATCCATATTGGATGTCAGGCCTATGGGACGGTAACATCTGTGTCATTTTAAGCCACCGAATCACCGAATGGGTGCTGATTCCTGCGGCAGCAGCAGAAAGCTGACACGTGCTGCTGGGCAGTGGAGGTGGCTTCACCTCAGGCTCTCTACTCTAGCTCCAGGCCAGACAGCGCCTGCATTTCTTTGCCAATAAAACCAATTCACTCACTTTTTCTAGTTAAACTCAAGCACCCAGCCGAGTGCTAATCCTCAAGAAAGATGATATAAAATAGCACAGCATTTCCTAAATTTGAGTGTGGGGGCGGGGAGGAAGGTGGAGGTATGGTTGGAGAGGTTAATGTTTCTTTTTTCCCCCATTTTTCCCCGCAGAGGGATGTAGTGCTTTGTTAGAAACACAATCCCTTTCTAGTAGACCAGCATTAATGTGGTTTGAAAATCTGCCTTTTCAGTTTCTCTGCTCTTTTTTCTCCAAAACATCTCTGTGTGCTTTGAATGTTTGGATAATCTGAGATGTTCTAAATCGAGAGAATTTTAGCTCCCCAATCATGCAGATTTTTGTACTATTATGCCCACAGCACGGTTCAGATATGATTTAATATAGTACAATAGCAAACGGTCCTGAATTAGAAGGTGAATAATTTAATTAGAGTGCTAGGACTTGGAATAGCTGATGTAAGAACATTAATAGATTTTACATGCAATTATTTATGGTTTTTTCACTGTTGTTTGTATGCTAGTTTTGTTTGAATTGGAAAAAAAAAAAAAACATAGCAAGAGATTCTCTGAGTAAGTTAATGTGATATGGACCAAGAACCCTTTTATGGAAATTTCTCCTTGGAAGTAACTCCTTGGAATGAGGACATAACTAAACTCCATGCTTAGAGACGAATGAGGATGTGTGAGGCCCAATTCCAATTCCTTTGCTGTAAATGACCAGAAAAGTCTTTTTCTATCAAGAAACAAATGAGTCATCAGACGAGATGAACGGGGAGAATAACCAAAACCTGATGGTGGGGTGTGATTACATCAGGAGCACATAGAAGAAGACATGGTTTGACCCACCAAATAAAATTGAAAATAGAACAGGAACACTTACCCTCATGTCTCCATTCATAGTTTTGGGCATGTGATTGAATGCATGTGCGGGATCCTTGTTGTACACTTTGAGGAGCGATCTATCCTGAATGTTCCTGGAATCAGAAATATCAATAATTATGATAGACAAAAGGAGCCGACTTCGGACATGTTCTTTGTCTGCCCATAAGAATCAGGTAAGAGACGGCAGCAGACAATCCAGCTGTTGTCCACAAGCAACCAGACAAAAGTTCTTTTACCACAGAATAGGCAAAAATAAATAAGGATAAGAAAAATGACCTCAACTTTTCTCTCCTTTTTTTTTTGGTTCCTCTGGAAAGTATAATTCTTTCTGTGTAGTTCTCCACCCATAGATGGCATGAACTTTCTTTCAAGACGGTGAGCAAGGAAAGGTAACACTTTAAGAAACAATAAAGCTCCAGTATCTACAATATGTTCAAACAGATTTGGTTAATATTTAAATATTTAATTGCTTACTTTCCCCCAAACACCTGGTTTTCTGCTTATCTCATGAGTGCACGCAAATGAAAAATGCTTTTCTTCCTTCAAGCAGTTTCAGCAAGAGAAAGAACATCTATTTGCAGCCCAGGAAAAAATAAAAGGATCCCAAAGATCAAAACTAGTTTCTTTACAATGTGTTTTTTTTCTTCCACAGTGGATTTTAAAAATGCTTTTCTGCATACAAGTCAACTTCATGGATATGCAGTGTATTCAGAAGAAATAGCAGCAGATAAATTCTTCTACCTCTCTGTCTCTCCTTCTGAACTCAGCATTTAGAGCTGGGGAATCAATCATACTGCAGCAAAGAACAGAAGTCCCACATCTTTTTCAATTCCTACCTTAAAATTATTTAAGAGCATATGAATGTCTACGAAGTCCTTTTCCCTCCATATTCGGGTTTCATCAGCAGAAGGGCCACCCAAGGCACTTTCAGCCTCATCCGTGATTCCTTCTAATGCCAGCACAGTGAGCTCAGGGAAACGTGTGCAGGAAGACGCATTCCTTTCCTCCAGGTGCAGCCACACGTTTTGAGGGCTGATTGCAATCTCTGGGATTAGTGGGTTATGTTTCTGAGAATTCTTGGACTAGACTTGCTTCCCTCCTTTAAATATCCGTCAGTAATTGCTTTGAAGCAATGACTAGCCCTGGCTTGCACGATTGCTCCAGATTTCAAGTAGCTCATTAGAAGTTGGCTTAGGGGGGAGTGCGCAGTCCTTGTTATAAGAAGGGGCTAGGTAGGTTACTATGAAGGGGGTGGTTCACAGAAAGTAAGAATGTGGGGATTCAGTAAAGGAACTCACCCTGTGGCTTTGGGGAGAAGTTATAGTAAAGATGTGAAGAGACTGAAGACCATATTTGAGCCACGAAAAAAACTTGATGTGATTCTAAAGGTATTTAAAATACATGAGGTTGGTTTGGGATTAATTTAGAAACATGTTCGTCCAAGATGAACCAACGGTATAGGCTCAAATTGCATTTACCACGACAACACTTACAACACAGCATTTTAACCTGAGCTCGCGTTAGCATTTCCCTGAGGAAAACACGGAGAACCCAAAGCAGTGATGAAATAGCCAAATGTTTAGCAAGTATACTCTCGCTTCAAAAGTACTGAAGGATGTAAAATAAAATTTGACTTTGGGTTTAGATGAAAGCCATTGTCTTCAGTTAAAATCCACAATACATTTTAGGGGTGGGGAGGAAGGTTCTTTATAATGGTAATGGTGAAAACTTATTTGACCATTCAAATAAGATATAGTTGAGGCATCTTATGTATAAAAATAGAACAATTCTTTGGAAAGGACATACATGAGATTACCGAACATAAACATTATATTCACTACCAAATAAAGTTTTTAGATCCATTGTTATAAGTAAGCCAAAACCCTAAAAAATAAAATTCTAGACAAATTTATAAATTGATGGCTTCCCACTTAAACATTTTAAATGTGATTTAAAAATAATCAGGCTGTAAATACTGCAAGGATCAACAAGATAATTGTTTTTTTGCAAATATAAACATATTAACTGAAAAACTATCAATGTTAAAAGTGACCACTTCTCTCAACCACTGCTTTCATCTAGTTCATCAATTGAATTTGCTTGAAAAAGGATTATCTTAATTTGAAAGTTTTGGGGATCTTTTCCTCTTTGTTTTCCCTCTCATTTGTCTCTTTCTGACTATCTAGTGACACACCCTCAGATGCGTAAAGGAAATATTAGTAATACCCTGAGGCTTGAGAAAGGCTCTAGAATATCGTGCGGCATTGAAATGTAAAAATTCCTGCACAGGCTGTGAGGCAGTGGGGTCCAATTTTCAAAGTAACCTCATCCACCTTGAGCTCCATAAACAAAAGTGGTTTGCCTAGAGTTTCATGCTTATTTATCATTACTGTATCCCTCAATTCCTCTAACTGCAAAATGCGGAGATTCAAGACGATTGCTGTAAAATGCTTTGCCCATGTACAAATGCCACATGGGATCCTAGAACTGCAAACATGCTCTTTAAACATAACATGATTACTTCGCGTTTGAGTTTATGTTTTCTAAGTCCCCCTCCCCTTTTTCGGTGACAGCCCGATTAATAATTTATTCAGGAAACAAACATACATTTTCTGGTACCCATGAATACTTAAACACATGTCTAAAAAGCAGGAAGGCTACGCGACAGCTGCGCACCCTCACCTTAGGACATGTGTCAAGCTCTGAAAGCCCTACATTACTCATCCACCTTGGCACACGCCGAAATGTGTTGTGTGTGATCATTGCTAGATACTTATCAGTTTTCATTTATTATGCAATAAAGGCATACTTTTAAAAGTGGTTTCCACTAATTCCATAATGAAGACACAGGCCAGCCTGCTATTCCCACAGGGCAAGGACCCAGAAAGCCAGGTTGTGACCCAGATGAGTTGAGGAGGGAGCATTCTGAGGGAATAAAAAATTCTTGACCAAGAATGTGGACAGTCAGGTTTGGAGCCAGGTGTGGTAATGAACTGTCTGTATGATCCTAAACAAGCCCATTAACTCTTGTGGATCTGAGTGTCTGGTACCATAAAATGAAAAGGTTGGATTAGTCACTAAATAATTTTTTTAATTTCTGAAATGTTTAGGGGCTATATTAGCACCTGCTCGTCGGGGCTGATTTAAATCCTGCGTCTCCGGCTGTTCGGCTGGGACAGATCAGAGGGGTCCCTCCCACTCTATACACAACACCACTACAGTTGAGAAGGATGCTTTTACTTACAGGCTGCCTGCAGGAGCGGGAGTCCATGTCGCCTCACTTTAGAGTACATTCTACTGGGGGGCCCTGCAGAAAGCCCACCTGGAAGCCAGATCCTTTGGTAAACGCTGACTAACAAACAAATGGAAGGGGAGAACACTGCTCAGCCTCTTTTCACGTGGACAGTGATGGAGTTTGCTGCTGCTATTCCAACTTGCTCACATAAAGAATGACTCAGTGGGGCCATTACCTTAGATGTCTACGGGCTCTATCCCTGAGGGACTGAGCACTCAGGAAGTAGTTGGGAAAGTTCCAGTCCTAGTAGTGCCTTCAACCCATGATCTTGATCAAGTCTCTCTACCTGGGCCTTAGTTTCCCTAACTCTTAAATAACCACTGGATTGGGTCGCTTCCTAAGTTCTCTTCCGATCTAACATGTCAAGATCTACGTGGGAGAAGTCTGCTCTCATCTTTCTCGACTTTGAAAACTACACCTTGTAAGTAAATTATAGAAAATAGGTTAGTGAATTCACACTTGGGTGAGATAAACCTGCCAGTCAGCGTAAGAGCCATGCTTTCTTCCCTGACACATGAAGAGATTAGGATTCAACACAAACTGCAGCAATGATAAATGCAGTATGGTGAACACACACACACACACACACACACACACACAGTGTAACTACTTACCTTACATCATTTAATTCATAATATACATTTCTGCTTTCATCTTTGATGTAAATGGCGACACTGGGCGACTCCAGCATTTTCATGGTGAGCTGCTGTGGAAAGGCACTTACGAAGAGAGCCCGGATCGTGTCTGCACTTGTAATTTCATTCGGCATCCTGAGCTGCTTGGTTTCATCTCCATACTGCAGATAGAGAACCCCTGCATGCAAAATGAACACAGGGATCAGTCACAGCCCAAGACTCACAGCACAGCTAAGCCATTCTGTCTGACCGCATGCCGAATGTTCTGGGCAAGCTTGAGAGCATGTAACAAGAACTACATGTTTGGAATTTCCAAGAAATGCATTTTCAGGTTATCTCAAAAGTACCCATTTTTATTCTTTGGAGTCTAGGCAGGTGTTAAAGAAGCTAATTTTCAACTTTTTGAAACCAAAAGAACAAAAAGTTAATCTCTAGTAGCCTAAAGCAGAGTCAATAATAATTTCCTTGAAAAGTATATTTAGGAATTTAATCCTGTAGGGTGATTTTTCCCCCATGTCTTTCACTAACTAAAAGCACATTCATTATAGCCATGTGTAAGATAAATAGTGTTAAGTCTTTATAGTCCATTCAGAAACATTTTAAGTGGCAATGCTATAATATTTCTGTGGTCTAATACATATTTATTGAATGTTTACAGCATATGAGACTCTACAAGAAAAGCATCTGGTACCCCAATGTCTCAGAAAGAAGCTGGAACAAGGCAGTTACACAAAGAAAAACAAGCACAGGATGGTAGAAATCAGAGTTCCAGAGGGGATATGGCTCCCAACGAACCATGCCTTCCAGTAGTCATTTATGTGCTCTTGTAAAGTGTAATTTCTTCCCAGATCGAGTCTGAGCTTTGCCACGTGGCTTGCTTTGGACAATGGGATGTTAGCAAGTGTGATATAAAGTGGAAGTGAGAAGTGCTTGCATGCTAGAACTTGCCCTATTGGTGAGCGTGGCCACGGATTCTCCCCCACAGAACCAAGCTTCTGTGGAGACCAGCCAAGCAACATGAGGAGGTCACATGGTGAAGAATGGAAGCTCAGAATGATAGACCCATTAAACACCCATTCAACTTCCAGAACAAGTGGCCAGTCATGAGGGTGAGCCTTCCTGGTGGGTGCCCTGGGCCCCAGGTGAGTCTACCCAGCTGACATCACATGAAACAGAAACGCGATGCCCCCTTGAAGCCCTGCCCAAGTTGCAGAATCGTAAGCAAATAAATAACTGGTTGTTTTAAGTAACTATGGTTAGGGTCATTGTTATTCAGAAAGACATAACTGAACCAGGGCATTGAAGGTCCTCACATTTAATTTGAATCCTATTTCCTGTGAGAATCTACTGAGGAGGGACTACTACCACTAGAGGAATCTTTGGCAGAAGAGACTAAAAAAAGAATAGAAAATGACTTCTGGTTAAACATGGCAGTTTGTGGAATAAATTTATTTCTGTCTGCTCCTGAAATTCCATTAAAATGACAACGAGGAATAAAAAAAGCATACGTTAAGGAATTAAGGGAATGAGAGAGGAAACCAGAGCAGAAAAGAGTAATCTGACACCTAGGTCCTCCAGGAGACAGCTCCACATAAAATGTGCAGGCCCAGGGAAGCTCAGGAAGTGAGGCACCAGATCCGTTGAAGGCAGGAATGCAGAGTGAGTGGAAAGCATGAGCCCTGATTGAACTAATTTTTTTAATAGCACAGAAATCTTCCCACATCTCCTTTTCTATTCCACTTAGCCAAGTAACTCCCCGTATCCACAGAAGCCAGAAGAGGTTGAACCAACCTACTAGATTCATCGAGCAGAGAGGGTGGGTGGGGTGCCCTCTGACAGAATGCTGGCACAGGGGCGACATCTCAGTCAGGACGCTAGAGGAACCCCTCTAGAAAAGCTGGCTGGCCCATGACAAGAGACCCACAGAGTTTTGAGGGTTACTGCTCAGATTCTGTTTGGTCACTCCACTGTTGAGCCGCTCCGCCCATATATAAAAATTTCCTCCTAGTACATCCATGCATCGCTCATACAGTAGCAGACTAACAAGGATTAACAGACAGTTCATAAAAGCCTCTAACGTGAAAGGAAAGATTGAAAGAAACAGAAAACAGAAACTCAGAAGAGATGAGGCATGACAGCAGAAATGGAAAATTCAGTAAAAAACAAAAACTTGATACAATTTTAGTGAATGGAATAAAAAGACTAAAGGACGAGAAAAGGATGAAAACCAATAAGAAAAACAGAGAATTACTTCAGAGAATCCCAACAGCTAATAATGGGGATTTGGGTAAAAAGAGATCAGGAAAAATAGAAGTTTTATAAAAAAGTATCATAAGAATCCCTCCATCCTCAAACTGAAGGACATGAGATTGGAGATTGAAAATATTCATGAAATGCTCAACACACACACTCCTGTCACTGAGAAATTCCAGGTGGCAGGGGAAACAGAGGCTCTCACCAGCCCAGAGGGTGGGGAGAAAAGTCACAGAAGGGTCAGGGGTCAGAAAGGCATTAGCTTTCTCAACAGCAACCCAGAAGCGAAAAAACCATATGGAAACAGCCTTGACAATCTGAGAGAAAATGCTTTTGATTAGGTTCATACCCATCCAAACCATCGGTCAGGTACTCATTAAAGGCAGCTTCTCAGCAAGGCCTTCTGAACCACCTTGTTCCCCTAATCACCGTTCCCCTTCAATCACCTAATTCCCCTTCAGCACCATTTCCCCTAATATTTCCTACTCCCCACCCCTGCTGCATTTCCGTTCTTAGCATTTTTCACTATACAGTTGATGCTTGAACAATGCGGGGGTTGGGGTGGACCCGCGTACAGCTGGAAATTCGAGCATAACTTCTGAATGGCACAAAATGTAACTGCCGATAGCCTAAGCTGACCAGAAGCCTTACCGATAATACAAGGTGGGGTAAAAGTGGGTTTACAGTTGCGAGTATGTGAAACACAGAGTTTATTCTTGTGTTATTATTTATTGATTGTTGTATTACTTTCCATATGAATGAGTACAAGCCTACTTTTGTCTCGCCTTGAATAAACAGTTGATTAACACATAGTTTGTACATTATACCTGTTATATACTGTATCCTTAGAATAAAGTAAACTAGAGAAAAGAAAAGTTATTGAGAAAAATCATAAGGAAAAGAAAATACATTTACAGAATTTATTGAAAAAAATCTGTGTCTAAGTGGACCCCCGCAATTCAAAGCATGTTGTTCAAGGGTCAACTGTATAATTTACCTTTTAATTATTGTTATTGTTTATCATCAGTCTCTT
The DNA here is from genome assembly GCA_004026765.1 of Micronycteris hirsuta. Lineage (NCBI taxonomy): Eukaryota > Metazoa > Chordata > Mammalia > Chiroptera > Phyllostomidae > Micronycteris > Micronycteris hirsuta. The sequence continues at coordinate 57,235 of PVJI01000240.1, read as the reverse complement.
CCTCTAAAATGTAAGGTTCACAAAGTCAGGGATATTTAAAAGTGTTTTATGTCGTTGTTCACCACGGTATCCTGAGTGCCTGTTATACCACGTGTTATGTAGTGCAGTAGGTTCCCAGTAAATGATGAACGAATAAACGAATGCATAAATGAATGAATGACTTATTAGCCATTCAAAAGGAATGTTTATTTGGGGTCTAGATGAACTATAAGAGCTTTCTTTCTTTTTTTTTTTTTAAGATTTTATTTATTTAATTTTAGAGATAGGGGAAGGGAGGGAGGAAGAGAGGGAGAGAAACATTGATGTATGAGAGATATCTATTGCCTCTCACATGCCCCCAACTGGTGACCTGGCCTATAACCCAGGCATGTGCCCTGACTGGGAGTTGAACTAGCGACCTTTTAGTTCGTAGGCTGGCACTTAATCCACTGAGCCACACCAGCCAGGGCTAAACTACAAGAGCTTTTGATGCCTGATTTAAATGGCCTAGTGACCTCCTTCCTGATTTGTATACACAGTAGAACTACATCCTGAAGTGTCCTTTTGCATTCAGCATGAGCGGCCCAACTTCCCCTCTCCACCCAACAGTTTTGATCCTCAACTTCTTCATGGAGTTTTCCAGAATATCCACTCTGTTACACATTCTTCAGAGTGCAGAAAAACCCTTTCAAGCCTGTCTGATCACAGATTGTGCAACGTTTTTGCCCAGGGGAGATGTGGTGACTGCCCACGTGGTTGCTAATGCCATAACCAAAGTCCAAAACCACTCTTGAGGTCTGGGCCCCAACCATGTCTGGGCGAGGCCCCTGTGGATGGTCACTCATGGCCTCACTGCAGTCGAATATCATGGCCTCACTCCCCAGAGAGCCTGGTTTTCATTCCCACATCTGCATTCTGTACGTGCGTGTGCTTTAAATAGAATTTGTAGGCTCTGAGTGAAAAAAAAAAAAAAAAAATTGGGCCTAAACTAAGGTGACCTCAGGGTCTGGCTGGTGCAGCTGCCAGCTGGGTCCACAAGTCTAGTTACAGATCATGAAAATCCGGAAAAGTTGGGAAAGATGCCTTTATAAACAGAGAATAGACGTTTCACACTTGATTCAGCTTGGTTTCTCAATTCAGGAAAGGTATTTAGAAATGCTTAAACTCAGAAGGAATTCTCTTAATACACGATGGCGTTTTATTGGCACAGTGCTGAGAGTCAGCGCGCTCTGGCATACTTCCCCAGCTCTGACTTCGTGCTGCCTGCTTCATGCTCACAGAGGAAGTCTGAAGGGCTTTGGATTATAAACTCTCTCTTTATGAAGGAATGAGGACAGGAAAATGCATTTATAGGATGTCTGCTATGTGTCAGAAACAACACGCACATACAGCAGGTCTTCAAAAATGCTGTTAAGTTGTAACATTGATGAGACGCCCTAGGAACTTAACTCTTCTTTATATCAACTGGCCTATGGTAAAACTGGTTTCCTTATATGTCATTCCGCTTCGAGGTGCAGTACCTATGAATGATGTTAGGTGAGGACTTTACGTATTTCATTTAATCAGCCCAGTGTCTCCTGCCAGGTCGGTGTTATGGCCCCATTTCACAGATCGTACCTGAAGTTACAGCCAGTAAATGGCTTAACTAATTCATATATCCAGTTCCATCCACCCGCAGAACCAATTTTCAACAACATATAAATAGAGTCACTAAAATGGAGTTGGGGCTGCCATGTCAGAGGAACTGCCTTGCAGTCTTACACCTCAAATCTTGGGATGTTAAAACAGGACCAAATACGGCCCTGGACAGATAGCTCAACTGGTTTGAGCTTCATCCTCATACACCGAGGTTGTGGATTTGATCCCAGTCAGGGCACATGCAAGAATCAACCAATGACTATATAAGTAAGTGGGACAACAAATCTCTCTCTTTCTCTGAAAATCAATAGGCTAAAAAAAAAAAAAAAAAAAAAACAGGACAAAATAACCATTGGACTAGACTTGGGGCAACATCTCATCCAAGAGCTACTTGCAAAGATAAGAAAGCAGTTATTATGATAATTGGACTGAAAAATTTCTTAAAAACTGTTTAGAATTAACATCATGTGTTATCTATACCAACAGAAATGCCTTTCTTTTATTGATGTGATTTTTCCCCTTCCCTTTCTCATAAATATCCATTACCTTTGCCTCCTAACTGGAACTTTATTTGAGATTTTGCCTGAAAATATGATTCCAGAATAGCTATTCTTATTGATGTCAAGTAAACACTTATGTGCCTCTCACTCTGAGGGGCCTTTCTATGTTTAGCTTAGGACCATGATCTCTCTCTCTTGAAGCATACAGCCTAAATAAATGTCTGCATTTAGTGACATCCATTTCCTCTAACCTTCCTGTCTGGATGAGCTTAGCTGTCCTCACACTTAGCCTGACCATCTGCTTGAAAATGCTGAGACATGACGGGGGCACTTGGAACAAACATCCCTGTCTTTAAATCAACTGAAGTCAATGCTGACACGCAGTTAGCAACAACGCGCATGCTGGGAGAAGTGGGGAAGGCAGAGCTCTGAAGGCAAGAGCTGAAATGAACCTACAACACTTGGAGCCCCTCTGAGAAGCTTGAAGGCTCAAGGGTACTCCCACCCTTATGACTCTGCAGAGGCAACGTGCATTTTTTACCCAGAACTCTTAGTCACAGTTTTACAAAAACCAAAGTGCACTTCACAGGTGACCCTTATATCATGTATCCTCATAGTCCTTTGAATGTCAGAACAGTTCCAGCATGTGGGACATCTTCTGAAATATTCTTTATTTTAATATGACATGCAAAATTTTCACAGTGTGATCTTGTTGTGGACTGAATGTTTTTGTTTCTCCAAAATTCACATTAAAACTTGAACCCCCAACCCTGGCTGGTATGGCTCAGTGGACTGAGTGCTGGTCTGTGAACCAAAGGGTTGCCAGTTTGATTCCCAGTGAGGGCACATGCTTGGGTTGTGGGCCAGGTTACCCAGTAGGGGGTGCGCTGGAAGCAACCACACATTAATATTTATCTGCCTCTCTTTCTCCTTCCCTTTCTCTCTGGCCAAAAATAAAATAAATAAAATCTTCAAAGAAAAAAAACAAAACTCTGAATCCCCAGTGTGATTGTATCTCAAGGTGGGACCCTGGGAAGAAATTACATCATGAGGGAGAGCCCCAGTGATGGGAATAGTGACAGGAAGAGACAGAGGGTTCTCTCTCTTTCCACCTGTGATACAACTGAATGAAGAGAGCAACTGGCAAACCATGTTCTCCCAGGCACCAGATCTGCTGGCACCTTGATGTTGAACTTACCAGCTTCTGGAACTGAGAAACACATTGTTGCTTAAGACACCCAGTCTACGGTAATTTGCTATGGCAGCCTGAGGGACTCAGACAGATCTCAGCCTCCTGTTCCAGCCTCTTTCCCACGTCGTTCCTAGAGCACTGCAGTGGTTCCAGACCTCTTGCCATTCGGCAGACATGACTCGGTGGCTTGGGTGGCTTTCCCACCACTTCTGTTTGGCACCCACATTACCTCCTCCGAGCGATCTTCCCCAACTCACCCCACTATCACTTTTCCCTTAAGATTCGAGGAATTAATTTTCCTTACATATGTACGTACTTACATTGTGTTTACTGAAATTGCAAACATGGCTTTTAATTCTGCATTAGTTGTATTCATCAGATGGTAATATATAGTAGAGTGTTGGGTGCATAGTAGATATTCAAATATCTTTTTGTAGAAGTGAAGTCAAATCTCCCCTTAATGCAGCCATGTTAATCAATGCGTGCTTGCCTTCTGGGATGCCTTCTACAATTTCCAAATGAACTAAATTCCTCAGTTTGTCCAAATCCAATGTAAAATTATACAAATCAATATCTGTATTATAACTATGGCAAATGGCTAATGCCTTAAAAATAAAGAGCTCTTATAATACTTTCTGATGGAAATGAAAGTTTTCAATTTAATAAGAAAAACTTAAAAATTAAAATAAGATAGCTTTTTACATCTGTGAAATTATCAAATGCTTTTATAATAAAATACTCAGTGATGACAAGGGTCGGGAAAATGAGTTCTCTCACGCCACTGCAGGGAGAGTAAATTAATACCATTTCTCCAAAGTGCTACTTGTTAATATGTGTCAAAAACTCCCAAAATATACATATGCTTTGAGCCAGTAATTCTACTTCTACACAGTTATGCACAAAGATGTACTTACTAGGATGCTTAAAGCATCATTTATAAGAATAATATAGGGGGTACTCAATATTAGGGGATTCATTTAATAAATCAATTCATTTCATAAACCTATTCATTGGAACACTACATTGTTGTTAAGAGGAATTCTAAAAGAATATGTCAATGAGGTAAAAATGTACATTTTGTTAAGTGACAAAGTATGTTATAAAACAAAAAGAAACCAGATTTTTAAAAATTAATCAATCACTATAACGGCAGTGATAAATCCAGGTTTTGTGGTGCCTAAAGCTTACACAGTTTTCAGGGGCCTCTTTAAAACTCAGTATACAAAGTTAGAAACATAAAATTCAGTATGAAAGTTGATTACTTACTATAGGGGCCTGAACCTTGGTTTCACTAAGTGAAATGGTAATACCTTTGAAGTGAGCACCCACTCCAAGGCATTTCCCTTAAAAAAATGCCTTGAAAAATCTGTCGATGACCTCTGTATCTCAAGCCGCATTGAAGACATGAACACTAGAGATACTGATGTCTGGTGCTGTTCTTCTGTCATCCCCATGGCTCCTGCTGCCCTTTGACATGGATTGCTAGAAACTGGTCTATAAAGGATCTATAATGCAAAGTCACTACAGAACTCGCAGCAACAACAATGGAGTCAATTACTTAGTCTTGAAGGTTACTCACCTATTGAGGGAGAATATATTATAAGAAAATGCTATGAGAAGCACTACAGCTTATTGTGCATATACTACAATTGTAATTGAATTCTCTCTTATGCTTAAGGTGAACTGTCAGTTTAATTAAGCATTACAATATGACTCATATTATAAAGCTGAGTATTAGAAAACTAGAATTAGAAAGGACTTCAGATTTAAATGCAAACCTCTAAATAAAATATTAGTATAGCAAACCTAGCAATGTATGAAAATACATCAGGAGTTTATCTCAGGAATGCAAGGATGGTTTAACACTAAGAAAGTCTAATATCAATACATTCTCCAGTAATAAAAGAAACTATACAGTAACCTTGATAGTGTCAAAAATGTTAATAAAAACACATTCATAATTTAAAAAAACATATAAGAATTAAAGAGAATTTTCTTAACTTGATAAAACGAATCCATCAAAACTCTCAAAAAAGCATAATGCTAAATGATGTAACATTAGAAGCATCCTCCTTAAACTCAGAATTTTTGCTATTGCTTCATCTGAAATCCTGGCTAACACAGTTAATACAAGAAAAAGAAATAAAAGGCATATGAATTAGAAGGGATAATCAAAAGATTATTCCCTAATGATATAATAGAGAATCCAAGGAAACCAGCAGAAACACTATTAGAACTAATAAGGATTCAATGTGGCTGAATAATATAAAATCAACAGCAACCCCAAACACTAGAAAAAAATTAGAAAATATAGTTTAATAAAAACATACTTCTTATAACAACAAATGGCAATTTTTAAGAACAATGGTAAGAGGGAGGACTTGTTTTACCAAATACCAACTCTACTAAAACAGTATTGGTTTGACAAAGGGATAGAACAGACAGACTGTGGAACGAAATGGAAAGCCTGGGGGGAAAAGAAACAAACTTTTTTTTTTTTAATCAAGCTGACAGAAGTGGTGGTACAAATCCTTGGAGAAATGACTGCTTGTTCAATAAATAGTGCCAGGAAAAATTTGTCCCCCATAAATAAAAAGTAAAAATTATATTCTTTCCTTACACCATAAGTAAAATAAATTCCTGGAGGGCTAAAGGCCAAGGAAGCTTTAAGAACATAACAAAACAAAACATGATATTGTTTCCTAGCATATTGATATAGGAAAAGACTTTTAAAAGAAACAAAACCATAAACCATAGAGAAAAACACTGCTTAATTACGCTGCGTTAAAGTGGTTGTCTTGTACTGCAAAAGACATTGCAAATGAAGAAGACAAACAACAATTTGAGAGAAGATACTTACAGCCCACATGCTCTATTAAGGATTAGTATTCAGAAAAATAAAGAACCCTTTATAAACCAATAAGAAAATAGAACATGGGCAATAATGAATAACCAAAAATGGCTATAAATAGGCAACTTATAGAGGAAGAAATCCAAGCAGCCAATAAACATCAGAATGCCTGACTTCAATAGTAATTATGGAAATAAAAATGGAAGCAATGACATACTACTTCATACCCATCAGGTAGGCAAAAGTCAGTAAACCTAATAACCTCAAGTATTGATGATTAATAACCTCAAGTATAACCCCTTCTTTCAAGCATTGATTTGGTCTTAGAAAAATGGAGTCTGTTATCCATCGCTGGCGGGAGTGTAAATTTGCAGTCACTTTGGGACACTGGGCAAAGCTGCAGATGTGCATCCCAGAACCTAGTTACTTCTTCTATATTATCTATCACCGATAAAAATTTCATGTGCGGGCACTTGTCCCGGGATGCTCTTTGAAGCTCCATTTCTCATTGATTTGTTCTCAGTGGCTTATTCATATAATGGAATAGTAAACAGCAGTTCTAATGAATGGAGTAGAACCACATCCATAGACACAGGTAAACCTCAAACGTTAATGCTGAGTGAACACAGAAAGTTATAAAAGGATATACATGCAGTATGATCCCATTCATGTAAAGTTTTATAACACAGAAAACAACAATACATATTCTTTATGAATACAGCAAATACATTAGAAGTACCAACATTTGCTTCCAAAAGTTTGACCTCCAACTTTAGCATGTGGTTAACTCGAGGAAAGAGAGGGGAAGGAAAGGAGATGGGTTTTATATCATTTTCTTTGCTTAAAAATGTAAAAGTTCCAAATCAATTATAGAAACATACTTTTCTCTTCAAAATTTGACAACTTATACAGCACTTGCTAAGTGTCAGGCACAGATCTAAACCCTTTCCAAACATTAACTCATGTCATCTTCTTTATGAGGTTGTCACTTTAATTATCCCCATTTTTACAGATGGGAACACTGAGGCAAAGAGAAGTGATCTGTGCTGTACACAGCTAAGGATCTTTACCTTTGTGCTATGTTCCCTCTCGGGTGTTTAACAGATGAGAATATTTGTTTAATTTTGGTAATATCTATTATATCTTTATGTTGTCTGCACTTTTTTTAATTCAAATAAGTAAAGAATCAGCCATTTTTAAAAAAGAATGCCCAAATAATGCCGTCTCTATAACATCCCTTCTCCAGAGCACCCAGCTCTGACCCAGGAGCTTAAACCTGGATGTAGTTAGGGGAATTTGGAAGTTTTTCCTTGGCTTTTGATAAAAGAGTGGGTGTAGAAATTCTATAATGCAAAGCAAAGACTAAAGGCAACAAAAGAAAGGAGATTTTCTTAAAGATAAGAACAAAAGTATAAAAGTACAATGATCAAGGTTCCAGGAAAAAAATTAACTGGCCTTTTACAGATATGAAGAGTTGTGACTTTTACAGTTTCCAATGTATGTTTTCAAAGAATCGGAAATTGGCTATAAATCAAAGAAAGTCTACAACCACCCCCACTAGGAGATTATATATCCTGCATTCTTTTCAATCACACTGATTAGCAGATTTAGGCTCAGAGATTATAGATATTAGTGAGAAACTGTCTGAGTTAATCTGAAATTTATTTTCTTCTCTGCTAAATTATTAGTATTTTGCATAATAATAACCAGTAATTATTATGGATGAATGAATGCATCTTTAGAAAAGTTTTCAGTATGAAATGTTAGTTTTTATATAATTACATAGACATTTTTAAAAACACTCCAAATACAGTGTTATGAATTTCATTGTTTGGAATTTCTTTTATTTTCTATTATTACATAGAAATTAGTCTATTTGAAAAGGTATAACCTGTTTGGTCCTCAGGCTGGGAGAAAAAGACATAAGGAGGTGTCCATAGGATGAACTTCTTTACCTCTCCAGTAAACAAACCTTAGGACAACCAAGAATTTCCAGAGGAAACCTTGAGGGTAAATGGGGACATAGGTGCTTCTTTGTATTTTTATATGATAAGTCATGCTAACAACAAAAAAACCAAAAGCCATCCTTGATGATAAACTCTGTAAATAAGTGTCAGTACACCCAAATCTGTGGCATTCCATTTCATAGGTCAGAACCTCTACTTTTTCAGGCTTATGTTTAAAAGGTCATACACGTGGGATGCTTGGACTCCCAAGAGCCTCGCCCGCTGGTGCCTCTTCCCACACCTTGTCCTTCTCGCCCTCACTCCTGGGGCACACCTGGCCTCCTGCCTCTGTACCATGCCTTCTGCAGGGGCTCTCGTCCCCAGGGATTCTAGTCCTGTCAATCTGTGACTCTCCTGAGACTCATCCACTCTCTAGCGTCTCAAGAAAATATTTTGGGGAGAAAATGACCATCAGTCGGCGAACAACTGGTCTAGAGCTTCACCCACTCATATCCTGGGGCCTGAAATGGTGTGCTTCAGTTGAAGGGTGATACTCTGGCCATAGGCAGCCATGGAGGGATATTTCATGAACACTCAGATTTTACTCTTTGCTTTTCTAGTCCCCAAAGGAGAAGCCCATGGAGGGGAACGTGCCCCGGGGGTGGGGTAGGGGGGAGGCATGTGCTGACCAGCAGCTGTTCCTCTTCTGGACTGCTTTTTCTCAGCTTCTTCCTAGGTGTCTGAGGGGGAGGCTCAGAACTTTTTCCAGAGAATGGTGCGAAAGAGGGTGTGGGCCGTTTGGGGAATTCATATCTTGCTGGCCTTTAAAAAAATAGATTCGCTGTATTTCCTATGTGACCCAAAAACATAAAGTTTCCTAATCCATCCAGTGAGGCACTCATAAGAATGATCAGTTTCTCTTAAGATCTATGATTTGACTTGATGGAAGTGCAGGGCTTTTGAGGAGTGTGGTGAAGGACCTGCCTCAGGCACACACTGTAGAGCCCTCTGCCCCGGCAGCTGGTGCCTGCACCCCAAGTGTGGAGGGTGGTCAAGGCATGCCTGCTTGCAGGGTATGTGGGTAGGCAATCACCTGTGTGTGCAACGTGAAGGGAGCAGGAAGCAGAGTGAGGAGGGGGACCCTTCTTCATCTTATCATCCAGTGCAGAACTCTGTGAGAAGTTCTGAGAATTCGGAAATCAAACCTGGCTTTCTAGGTCATTTCATAAAGGTGTATTTGTCAAGGATGAGGACAGAACATATTTTATCTAACAGTGTGCCAGCTTGATTTATAGCTTTAAAAATATTTAGACAGACGGTAGATGGGCCTCTGTGTTCTTGCCCCAGGCAGGCTTGTGTGAGATGCAGAAAGATGAGGAGTGTCTCCCAACACTGGCCTCAGAGCCAGGAACAGAACCTTCTTTGCCTCTTATACTCAAGCTGGTGTGATGTCCATTCTATCAACAGGTGATTTTATGTCTATTTTTGAGTTGTCCTAATGGAGGCGGGTACCTGAGTGTCTTCTACTTCTCCAGGGATTTGGTTACTTTATTTTTGGTTTTCTGTTTGTGGGAAAGACTGAGTCATGCTGAGCAGCTTTTAGTGTCTCCACATTTTATGTACTGGTGAGCTGCTTTTGGTAGTAATTTAAACTTTAAAATTTTCCTATTACTAGTATGTGCTAATTATTGTTGTTTGTTCACTATCTGATTCCTTGGAGCTTTTAGTAGACTTTCTTGGGTCTGTTATAAAGGTTTCCTCCACCACGGCCAGCCACAGCGGCCAAGTGGACACTCCAGGGCAAACCCATCCCGACCCCAGCCTATGGTGGTGACGGAACAGGCAGCAGGGTCAGTCTGTTCTGAGGCCTGACCCTGGCTTCCCGCCTACTACCCCTCCCTCTGTCCTCCCTGCTGCTCCAGTATCTCTTCTCTGAGTCCTTGGGGCCAGGCCAGAGGGTGTGGATCTTCTGGAAGCCTCTTCTGTGCTCCTGCCTTTGCCACTCTCCACACCCTGCCCCTGTGGAGAGAACAGGAATGTCCTTTTTACAGTCCTGACCAGAAGAACAAAGGGGTCCCCAAGACAGCTATTGTCTGGGAAGTTCTGGAGACATGGCAGAAAAAGTGCCCCCGTTCTCTGTAGCCCAGGAAGGCCGCACAGGACCACAGTTCTGTGTGAGCAGGACAGAAGAGAGAACTGTGGTTGAGACCCATCTGGGTCATTAGGTGGCACTTGTCCTGGTGGGGAAAAGGGTCTTTAGCAAAGTTTTGTAAGTCTTATCTAATTTTTGTCAAGCGTGTCTTGAATCTCATGTCTTGCTTTAAGAACAAGTGGGAAAGGAGAGGGTCGCTGCCCGGGAACTGCAGGTGCAGGAGAGGACTGAGCCTCAGGCCCGCAGTCCCTGCCCCCGCTGCCTGGCTCCAGCGCGCAGGGACTCTGACTAAGGAAAGGCTGGCTCAGGGCGCTGGTTCCTGCGACCCAATCTCCGGGGCTAGACTTGACAAACTGAACTTTCTAATCTGGCCGCAAAAGATCCAGAAAGACTTTTCATTGGGCCTTTACCTTCTGTTCCCCTCTGTACTTTCTGAAGTGGCATTAAGAGATACTATCCCTGGCTACTGCTTCCTTCCCATTTTCCTTTGAAGTTTCAGTGCTGCCATTTAGGAGTAGCTTCTGTTCTCAACAAGGACCACAATGAAGAACAAGTGTCTGGGGGCGGCTAATGCCGCTCTGGGAGTGGTGGGTGGGGATGCACCGCAGCGAGAGAGTGGCCCTGTTCGGATCCATGCGTCCCAGTCTCCTCCATCACAGCCTGCAGAAGACAACTCCTGCGTCCAGATTCACCACAAATAACCAACCTTTCTCACTACTTTCATAGCTAAGAGGCCCATCTAAATGCCTTAAGATCAAAGTGGCAAGTGTTAAAAATCCTACTGAAAGCATCAGGAAAGAAGCAATAAGCACTGTCGTATCTACCCGCTTTACTAGCCAAGAAAGAAATCAAGCAGAGTTGCTGCTTTGGGTGCTCCCATCATCTCGCCCATCGAACAGACTGGGCAGCTACCCCGGGCTGGAAGACACCTGAGAAACAGGACCCAACCCAAATTACTATGACTTAGAAGCAGCTATGCAGTCTCTTGGCTTTATCTGCTATAGTATCAGTGCAACTGATAGATAAACATTATGCTTTATAACAATCACAATAAAAGGGAGAATATGGAGTATGTTCCTTTTCAACAGGACAAGTGATTCAACCCACAAGGTGTGCTTATGCAAGTTAAAACAACTAAAAGCAAGGCAGATTGAACCCTTATTTTGATCCTTAACTGAAAGCTAAAGAGAAATGTTGACAAAACTCAGGGTTGTTTTAGATCTACACAGCAGCAAAATGGCATTCACTTACACAGAATGAGGACAACAAAGATGAATTTCATGCATTCTAGAAATACTTATTGATACCTGCATGTTTCACACAGTTGTCTAAAGCCTGGAGATACAAAGGGAAGTTCAGCTATCTTTGCTTCTATTGATGTACAATAGACAATAAACTCACAGACAAGAAAGTGTAAGAGTGTGCCAAATAATAGGAAGCAAAATAAAGCAGGGCGTGGGGGGTGAACAGCATGGGGTGGAAATGGGTGGATTGCTATTTTATTTGCAGTGTTTGACGTCCTGTTGATAATATATTTGAAAGAAGTGTAGGAGCAAAGTTCAAAGACATTTGGGTGAGGACAATCCAGGGAGAGACAGTGGCAAGTTTTCTTGAGGCAGGAGAGTGCCTGTCATGTTCCCAGAACAGCAAAAGGCTCGCGTGTTTGGAGGAAAATGAGTGAGATGGTGAATGGGGTAAAATGAGATTAGAAAGTTAGCAAGTGGTCACATTGTGTAGTTTCTTGTACTCAAAAGGAACTAGGAAGGCAACAAAGGGGGATGAGCAGAGGGGTTACAGATGAGATCTACTCACCAGGGTTGCTTTGTTAAGAACTGACCATGGAGACAAAGACTAAAATTGGAAGACCATAGAAACCTAAGGCAATAGTCCAAGAGACAGATTATGGGAGGCTGGCCCTGGGCAGAGTGCTGGAGATGATGAGAAGTGTTAGATTTCTGGGTACATTTTGAAAGTAGAGTGAATAAGATTTCCTGACAGATGGGATATAAAATGAAATCAAAAGGAGTCAAAAGGAATGGTAAGGTTTTGGCATTAGCAACTGGCAGGATGGGGTTGCAATTGACTGACATGGGAAAGACACTGAGAGGAATAGATTTTGGGGCGGCAGGGATTACAAGTACATTTTTGAACCTGTTAAAGCTGAGATATCAAGTAGGTAATCTAAGCTATTAATCTGGACGTCAGGGGAGAGATCCCAGCCAGAGGGGCCAACATCATTATTATAGATTCAATGTTTGTGTCCATCCAAATTCATATGTTGAAGCCCTGCCTCCCAATGTGATGGCATGTGGAGGTGTGGCCTTTGGTAGGTGACTAGATTTAGACGAGGATTTGAGCGCTGAGCCTCATGATGAGATTATTGTCCTTATAAGAAGACACGCCAGAGAGCTTCCTTCCTTCCTTCTTTCCCTTCCTTCCTCCCTTCCTTCCCTTCCTTCCTTCCTTCCTTCCTTCCTCCCTCCCTTCCTTCCTTCCTTAGCATACACCAAGGAAAAGCCATGTGAGGACACAGTGAGACGTTGGCCTTCTGCAAGCCAGGAAAAGAGGCCTCACCAGAGGGTGATCATGCTGACACTGTGACCTTGGACTTCCAGCCTCCAGAACTATAAGGAATTAAATTTCCATTGTTTAAGCTACCAAATCTGTGGTATTTTGTTATCGCTGCCCACATTAATACAATCGTATGGGTGACATTTGGTGCCATGGGACTAGAACAGATCACCAAGGGTTAAGAACAGATGAGGTCTGGGGGCTGAGGCCAATGTTGATGGGTGAGAAGATGAGAGAGAACCAACAAACATGATCAAGGAGGAGCCTTTAAGGCAGTAGGAAGAGAACTGAGAGGCAGAGGTGTTCAAGAAGCCAAGAGAAATAGGTGTCTTAAGGACAGGAAGTGGTCTGGTGAGTCAAGTGTTGGCAGATTAAGTGCAGTAAGAGCTGATTAACATGTGGAGGTCACTGGCGACCTTGACCAGAGCTGTTTCTATGGAGTGGAGGGATTGAAGTTCTGAATGAATAGGTTCAAGAGAAACTATAGGAGATGAACTGGAGAGGCTGTCTGTCAAGTTATTTTGTCCTAATGTGACAGTAGATGGAAGGAGATTTCATAAAACCTGGGAGCTTTAGCTAAAGCATTGAGTAATCCAGTCTCAGAATAGTCCCAAATGATTGCTGAAGATTGACAGGCAAGTCAGTTGAGACACCGCTTAAATGCCGTCAGTAATAACAGAAATGTTTTTATGAGATTCAGATTTCTTTTTTTTAACCAAGTATTTTTATGGTATTGTTACAATCATAATGGAAAATTATAACAAACATAAAATTGCACAGGATCTCTCTTTTAGAATTTTTCAGATACAAACAACTTTCAGTCACAGCGCTATCTGGCAATCCAACAGAAACTTGTTCCTATGCAGATATTACTAACCCGCCCTCGGCAACAATTTCTTTGTAAGGCATGTTTTATACACAAAGTAGGGTTACACTCATGATCTTTATGATATGCTTGGCCAGAAGCAAAAGCATCAATTTTCATTAGCAACTTCCTACTGATAATATCTAGTCTCCAAATTCCAAAGAAAAACTAAAAAGTTTTAATGTTCACAGCTAGGCTCAAGGAAACAAACTAGGGTCTGTTTAAATGTGAAGTGTGATGCAAATAATAAAAAATCACAGTGGAGTTTTATTTTCCATTGTTTCTTTTCTCTCTCCCAAAATATGCTTGTCTTAGATCACTTAGTGATGCTTGCAAATATAATGGAAAATGGTGTCTCTATCTAAGAAAATCCTATGTGTGTATGCACATATGCACATAATTTTATAGGCATGTGTATGTATGTGTGTATGTATATATATGTATGTGTAAACATACATGTGCACCCACATGCTTTCTCAGATAAACCAAGGAGTAATTATTACTCTTGTGAAAGAATTCACCAAACACAACCTTTGGTGGTTATATCCAAATGAACTTTACAAAGGTCTTGGGAATATAAGTGAAAGAAAGGGAATAAACCAATAAATTTAAAGTTAAAAGGTAAAGATTCTGTGATAATTCAGAACACAAAAACAAATAATCTTAAGGACCTCAAAAACAGTATGCTTTCCTTGTGTTACAAAATACTTGCATATCTGTTATAACTTGTCTGTCATTGAGCATTCAGTTAGTAGTCGGTTGCATACAGCAGGAAAAAAATTAAAATGTATCTATTTGAATGGAAATGTATTGATCAATTTGAGAGCAATTACTTTGACAGGAACAGATTTATTAATTAAAGTGTGGCCCATTTGACTTCAGTAGGTGGAGTTTCAGCCTTAACTTAAAATCTGACATTCACATCTTGATGATAGTTTTACTGACTTCAGTTTTATTGATACTGTTTTCAATACATGGTTCCTCTTACATGATAAATTTTTTTTAAAAAAAGGAACATAACCATGAGTCCTGTATGTGCCAGAAGACATTTAGAATGCCTCATTCACAAGAAGAGAAAAAGAATACGTGCCCAAAGAACTTGAGAAACAGATGTTTTCAATACCTTGAAAAAAAAGTAGAAGGAAGAGAGATGTGGCTTTTATGCTGAAAAACAAAATTCAGTGTTATCCAATTCTAGATCACCTCAGTCAAATCATTTAATTTTCTCAAGTTGTTCATCTAAAAGTTCTATAAACCCTCTTTTCCTCAAATATGATTGAATTCCTTTTGGCTATTTGATTTTTACTTAATTTAAGGGATAGAACTTTATGTAAGTGCTACAGAACACCTTCAAGTGGTAAAATTAAAGTCCCCTTTTCAACGCAGAAGAATACATACGTAAGTGTTGTTGTAAATGGGGATGGTTACTGTTAAATCCCCAAGCCTCACTTGTCACCTGGGTGGGCAACGCAGGGGTCTGAGAATACAGCAGGGTGGTGTGGGCGTGGGCTCTAGTCAAACTGCCGGAAAAATGTTGTATGATCTTGGCCAAGTTAACCATTTCTTTCCCCAAACAGCTCTATTATGATAAAAAAAAAACCAAACAAACAATAAATTCTACACATTTAAAATGCACAAATAAATCCACTTTAAAACTGCACAAATTTGATGAGTTTTAATATAAGCATATACCCATACAATTATCACCAAAATAAAGATAATGATCTGTTTTCTGCCACTACAGAAATTTGGAGGGGATGTGATTCATTCTTTATAGGTGTGAGTGCAAGAAATTTGCCCTCCATGAAATCTACTTTGTGGGATTCAATAAGTTAGTGTACGTAGAAATGCTTTAGCAATTAGAAACCATTATATCATCTACTCCAGTTCATTAATTTATTTAACACATATTTATTGAGCGTCTACTACTACATGTAGGGAACAAACTGAGAGCTTGTAAAACAACAATGAATAAAATGAGACATCTGTTCTCATAGATCTTTTATGCTAATTGGAGAGAGACAGAGACATGTCAATAAACAAGTGAGCATATACTATGTCAGGTGATAATTAGTCCACTGTATGGGAATAAAGCAGGTTAGAGTAAGCCTAACAGGAAAGAAAAAGATATTTCAGAAAGTATGTCCAGAGAAGTCCATTTCAGATAAAATGACATTTGAATAAAGACTGAATGAAGGAGAAGTCACTCTTCTCACAGATGTCTAGGAAGAGAAATTTTCAGGCAAAGGAAACAGAAAGCATAGTTTTGAGTAGCAATAAGCTAAGCTGTTAGCGGAACTACCAAGATACCAGCAGCTGGAGCAGAGGGGTGAGGAGAGGGCAATAGGAGCTGAGGCCAGATGACAGATGAGATTGTACCTCTGCCTGGCACTTTAAATGAGATGATGGGCCCTGAAGGATTTGGAGCAGAACACCGGTGTGAAGTGACTTAGGGGCTGAAGCAAGCACTCAGGCTGCTCTGTGGAGACTGCTGGTTGCCAGAGGAGAATCAGGAGAATAGTTAGGAGGCTATGCAATAGTCTCAGCAAGAGGTGGTGGTGCACCAGCAGTGGAGGAGGTAAGAAGTGGTCAGGTTCTAGATACATTTTGCAGGAGAGCTGATAGCTCATGATTTATTTTCCCAGAGTGGTTTTCCAAAATGCTTAATAGTAATACTTCATCTTACGTAGTGCTTACTATGCTTCAGGTACTATACTAAACAATTAATATAAATTAACTAATTTAATCCTCAAAACAAAATGAAGGAGGTTCTACTTTTATACCTACTTACAGATGGGGAAATTGAGGCAAAGGGCAGCTAAGTAGTTTGACCACCATCACATAGTGATGGGTGATAGAGCTGTGCTCCCATCCAGGAAGTCTGGGTTCAAAGTCTGTGTCTTAACTGTATGCTATATGACTTCTCAAGGCTATTGTATAAGAGAAATAATAACAATTTTGATCTAAGTAAACTTCAACCAATCAAAAATAGGGAAACAAATGTTTGAATAGTCATTTCATCAGAAACTTAAGAGTTTCAAACAAAAATTTCAGAAATAACCTTTTAAAAAATCTTTTATTAAACCAAATTTCAGTGAAGCCAGGTTTTCATAGGTCTACTACCTGGCTACTATTCATAGTCATGACCATATTAATGGTGAGTGGCGTTAAAATCTGTAGTGAAGGTGACTCTCTGGCAAAATACCAACTCCAAAATAGGGCTTGGTATGAATAATTCAGAGCATTATGGCCACGATTGCCTATCTGTTGGTGAATTCTTTCCTTCTGGCACTTTCCTTTTGGTTTTCCTTAATAAAGTAGCTGTCTTCTCACTATTAAAGGTACAAAATGAATCAATGGTCCCCTATTTTGTTGTCACTAAGAATTTCTGGGAGCTTCAGTCATGATGGTAGCATAGGTAAATGTAGTACTTGCATCCTCCTACAAGCAAATCAAAATTGTACCTAACTGCAGCCTTGACCATTGTGGCTCAGTTGGTTGGGCATCATCCCTCAAAGCATAAGATCACCAGTTCAATTCCCAGTCAGGGCACACACCTGGGTTGTGGTTTTAGTCCCTGGTTGGGGCACATATAGAAGGCAATTGATCAATGTTTCTCTCCCTCTCTCACTCCCACCCTTCTCCTCCCTGAAAAAAATATACAACTAAACTACAGAACAATCATCATTAAGAACCACTCTACCCAAACAGAGTCCTATAACTAAGGATATAAAGAAGCCACATAGAGACAGGTAGGAGGGGTGGAGACACAGAACAGGCGAGTCAAACTCCCACTGTGGCAGTTAAAACTTGGGAGGCATATCTTGACTGTGTGGGTTCCCCATGAGAAGTGAGGAGTTCCAGCCCCACACTAGGTCCTCCAGCCCAGGGTTCCAGGAACAGAAGTCCCCATAAATTCTGCCTATGAAAACCAGCTGAGATTTTGGGCAAGATGGAGGCCTACTGGAATCCTAGGCATTCCTCTTAAAGGACCCACACATGGACTTACTCAAACTCACCCATCTGAGCTCCAGCACTGGGGCCCCAGAGATATAAGGGGAGGAATTGAGTAGTCTGACATTGAGGTGACAGCTGGAGGAGCATCTTTCTCCTAGACAGAAGTGCTGAGAGAGGCCATTGTTCCTTTGCTGAGCCCTCCCCCGCCCCATAGAACCAACAGGCAGGTGCTATATCTGAATCTCCATCAACCTAGCTAACAATGTTCACCCTGTTCTGGTGATTCCCTGAGACCCCACTCTATCCAACTTGTGGGCCCACCTAAGCCATTTAAAGGGGCTTTCCTATACAAATGTCCTATCTTGGTTCACGCTTTGGACTTTCCTAATATCTCTCAAAAGAGCAGCATCTGGCCTCTGCATACCCTGTGCCTCTCACTAAGTGGTCCCAGGCCTGGCACTAGTGGCAGCCATCCTCAGTTTGCAGTTCAGCCTCTACCCGGTACCGCCAAACCAGACACAAGTAGTAGCCATCTGCAGATCACTTTGTAGCTTGTGCTGGGTGGCCCCAGGCAGTACACAGGTGGAGGCTAACCTTGGCTTGCATCTCTTGGGGGGTTCTAGAGCTGGTGTACTTCATGAACAGCTTTAGATAGTGACAAAGCACCTCTATGACGACACACTCAAAAGCCAGACTCAAAGGGCACCTGAGTCCTGCTGAAGCAAGTCCTGCTCCCTGGGGTTGGCCCCTTGCACAGCTGATCCTCCATAGTTGTGGTGGCCAGTTCTTGTGGCAGATCAGCCTGGGGATAAATCCCTTCCCTTAATGTGCCAAGAGAAATCAAGGCTCAACTACAACAGGAGGGTGCACATAGCCCACATAGTGGGGCACACCTAAAGTGCCCAGTTCTGGTGACCAGGGAGCTTTACCACTGGACCCTACAGGACACTTACCACATAAGGCCATGCTACCAAGAGAGAGATGTAGCTGTTCTACCTAATACCTAGAAAAAAGCACAGGGAGGCAGCCAAAATTAGGAGACAAAGAAACATGTCCTAAATGAAAGAACAGAACAATATTCCAGAAAAAGAACTAAATGAAATGAAAACAAGCAATCTATTAAGTGGAGAATTCAAAACACTGATTTTAAAGATACTCAATGAACTTAGGGAAGAGTAGATGAACTTAGTGAAAACTTCAACAAAGAGATAGGAAACATAATAATGGAGATAGTAAACAAATCATACATTAAAAAAACATAAAAAAGAACCAATCAGAAATGAAGAATACATTACAAAAAATAAAGAGGATAGTTTAAGGAGATTCTGGGACAACTTCAAGTGTACCAACAATCACATCACGGGGTGCAAGATGGAAAAGAGAGAGAGAGCAAGAAACTGAAAACCCATTTGAAAAAATAATGACAGAAAAGTTTCCTAACCTTTTAAAGGAAATAGATATACAAGTCCAGGAAGTGCAGAGAGTTGCAAACAAGATGAACCCAAAGAGGCCCACACCAAGACACATTATACTAAAAACGCCAAAGGTTAAAGACAAAGAGAATCTTAAAAGCAGCCAGACAAAACTAGTTGGTTACCTACAAGGGAGCTCCCCTACACTGTCAGCTGATTTCTCATCAGAAACTTTGCAGGCCAGAGGGACTGGAAAGAAATATTCAAAGTCATAAAAAGCAAGGACCTACAGCCAAGATTGCTCTACCCAGCAAAAATGTCATTTAGAATTGAAGGGCAGATAAAGAGCTTCCCGGACAAGAAAAGTATAAAAGAGTTCGCCACCACCAAACCAGTATTACAAGAAATGTTAAAGGATCTTCTTTAAGAAGAAAAACAGGATACAAAATATAAATAAAATAGGAATAAATACATCTAACAACAATAGCTTCAAATGCAAATGGGATTGAATGCTTCAATCAAAAGGCATACAGTGGCTGAACAGATAACAAAACAGAATCCTTATATACAGGTGCTGGCAAAAGTAGGCTTCCAGTTGTGAGAATGTAAAACAGTTTATTCTTGTATTATTATTTATTAATTATTGTATCATTTATTTGTATTACTATAAACCAACTTTGCCCATCCCTGTATGCTGTCTACAAGAACCTCACTTCAGATTGGCACATACAGACTGAAAGTAAAGAGATGGAGAAAGATATTTCATGAAAATGGAAACAAACAAAAAAATCTATGGTAGCAATACTTATACCAGACAAAATAGACTAAACCAAAGGCAAAGAATGACCCAGCAATTCCGCTTATGGGTATTTATCTGAAGAAATCCAAAACACTAAATTGAAAAGACATATGTTCACTGCAGTGTTATTTATAACAGTCAAGATATGGAAGCAACATAAGTGTCCATCAATAGATAAATGGATAAAGAAATGCTGCATACATACAATGGAACATGACTCGGCCATATGAAAAGAATGAAATCTTGCCATCTGCAACAACATGGATGGACCTAGAGGGTATGTGCTGACTGAAATAAGTGAGACAGGGAAAGATAAATGCCATATGATTTCACTTACTTGTAGAATTTAAAACACAAAAGAAACAAACAAGTAGAACAGAAACAGACTCATAGACACAAAGAACATTTTGACAGTTACCAGATGGGAGGGGATGAGTGACAAGGGGAAGGGATTAAGAAGTACAAATTGGTAGTTACAGAATAGTCACGGAATGTGAAGTAGAGCGTACGGAACGTAGTCCACAATATTGTACTAACTCTGGATGGTGTCAGAGGGGTACTAGATTTATCAAGGTATCACTTCATAAGTTATAGAAATGTCCAATCACTACGTTGTACACCTGAAGCTAATATAATATTGTACATCAACTGTAACTGAAAAATTAAAAAATTATTTAAAAAAATAAGCCAGTCAGAGAAAGACAAGTACTATATGATTTCATGCATATGTGGAATCTAATGAACAAATTGAACTAACAAGCAAAATAGAGACAGACTCATAGATGGAGAGCAGGCTGACAGTTCAAGGGATGGGGCTGGAGGGGTGTGGTGAGGTGGAGGGATTGATCAAAAAAAGGGAAAAAAGAACTCATGAACATGAACAAGAGTGAGGTGATTGGGAAGAGTAGGAGGAGTGGGTGGAGGTGGAAGAGGGTATAAGCAGAATTAATGGTGATGAAAAACATAAAAAGTAAATTAAATCTTAAAAAAAAAACAACAATTTCTGGATGACAGCCTGCTTTTTTGTAGCCATTTCTCTAACACCAGTCTTCCTCTCAGATCTCCTGGGAAATGTGCCAGGATTTAACGGGTGAGGGGCTTGAGGCCTAAGAAGAAGAAATTTTCCCAGGTTCTCCAAAGTATTCCATGACAGAGCTGGGATGTCATGCTGGATCAGAATGTTCCTGATGTTTTGATAGAAGGCTCTGAGCTCAGCGCCTGACAGGTGCTTTTGTTGTTTCAGTAGATGAAATTATTGGGAAACAGCTGGGCAAGCACATACCACTGTAGAGTTTGAGGCTACGTTTGGCCTAATGCTCTGTTTGGGTGTACTTCAATACTTCCTGCCAATGTGGAAATCTGTACACATTAAGGAAACTTGGATTATTCAACAATACACCTGATTATAATTCTAACTTCAGGAGGCAACACATTTCAAATTTTTTCTGGTACAATTGCTATAGTCACCCTAAGTACAACAGATGAGGCATAAAATCTTTTATGAGCTAGTAAATAGAAGCTTCTGCCGCAAGATAAAAGTACTGCTTCTTTTCAATCCCATAACATGGAGAGCTTCCATCATTTGTTCCAGGCTAAAAGGAGATAAAAGTCTGATGGACTAGAGACTAATTCTCAGGTTTCTTTTATTTCAAACTGTCAACACACATGAGTGACTGAGTCCTAACACCTCTTTCCTACAGATCCACTGCCAATGTGTGTGCATTCCCCTGCATGCTCTGTGAACACGTGTGGGAAAATATATCTTAACATGCCTGGGTTTTTCGATCATTTTAGAATCAGGAGAAACAGATTTACAAATGGAAAATTAACCAATAGTTCAAGAGACTTGTGGTTTTCTTTCAGGTTTAAAATATTACCTCTTTTTCCTCTTCCACACAGGATGAGATAAAATTTTATTTCTATGCTCATTGTTTTACTGAATAAACACAAAATTTGAATGTTAATTGATTCTTTTCATTCTTCCAGGTAACACCCCTCATTGAATGCTAGGCTCCCATGAAACAGCTTCACAATGACAGTTTACAGCTGATGCAGGAAGAGAAGCTATGAAAGCTTTCTGTATTGCACTACGTTTGGCCCTTGTTTGGCCAATGAAATAAACACAAAGGGTAGATATGAAGCTTCTTATTTTACCCATAGCTTGTTGATGATTCATATTTCATTTCCAGAAAGGAAAAAATATTTCATCTTCAAAACACTGCAGGCATTCCACTTAGAAAATTAATTTATTTAAATATTAATTTTGCCCAGGAGGGCATAGTGGAGTTAAACAGACATAGGTTGGGGTGTCAGGGCATCCTAGGTTCAAATCCTAGCTCAGCACTTGCTGCTATGACCATTTATATGTTATTCACCCTCATTTGGCCTCTGTTTCTTCATCAATGAATAGCAGATAAAACCACTTTCTTTCAGGATTATGATAGGAATTTGTGATGTCAGTATGCTTCCAGACACAGAGCAGATGTTCAGTATATGATTTTAATATGAATTAAAGTAATACTGGTTCATTTCGAATCAATTGTACCTTTTTATCTTAAATATATTTCAAACACATGGTTTTCTATCCCCCTCCCAGACAATGAGTGAATTTTAGAATGAATGCTTTCACTCTGATCACCTTCTTTGGTCTCACATTGTAACTACCTGTTATTTGTATTTCATCTTGCTTTTAACTCCCTTAAGTGATTCATTATGATGGATGCTTATTTAGACTTTCTGAAAAACATTTATTTTATCACCATCATTTCACACACTTTACTCCTCCCTCCTGGGTTTATCATATTTCTCAGTCAAATATATTTAACTTTTTATTTTGAAATAATTATAGATTCCCAGAAAGTTGCAAAGAAATCTACAGGGAGGTCCTTTGCACCCTTTCCCCTGCTTCCACCAGTGCTTCCCCCAATAACGACCTACAATAACAAAGCCAGGTCATTGAAGTTTGCACAACCCAGAGCCTATTCAGATCTATACACACACTCGTGAGTGTGTGTGCACTTCTATGAAATTTAATGCTGTGTGACTACTACGCAATCACACACTATATTATTGTGCCATCATAGCAAGGCTCCTTCACGCTGTCCCTCTGGAATCAATACTCTCCCGCACCCCTATTATTTCTAGTCTGTTCTCCATTTCTTTAAATTTATTTTAATAATGTTTTATATAAATGGAATGGTACCTTTAGAGATGGGTGCTTTTGGTTCACTCTGCATAATCCCTTCAGGTACTTCTAAGCTGTTGTATAATATTAACAGTTTGTCCCTTTCTATTGTAGTAGTATTCCAGGGTATGAACGCACCACATTTTATTTAAGTATTTATCCACTGAAGGATATTTGGAGGGTTTCCAGCTTTTGGCTAATACAAACAGAAGAGCTATGGACTTTCATGTACAAGTGTCTGGGTGAATACAAGGTTTTGCTTTCCTGAGATACATAACAAAGCGTGTAATTGCTGAGTCATAAGGTAAGTCCACTTTTCAGTTTTAAAAAAAATTGTAAAACTATTTTCCAGAGTGGATGCACCATTTTACATTCCAATGAGCAATGTATGAGTGACCCAATTTCTCTGCATCTTTGCCAGAATTGGCATTAAAATTATTTTTGTTTGAACCATCCTGATATGTGTAGTGATATCTCATTGTGGTTTAAACCTGCATTTTCCAAAAGGCTAATGATGAACACATTTTCATTTGCGTATTTACTGTCTGTACATGTGCTTTAGTAAAATACCTCATCCTGTCATTCGTCCGTTTGCTAAACAGATGGTTTGATGCTTCACCACTGAGTTCTGAGAGTTCCTTATCTACTCTAGATACCAGTCCTTCGGTGGTTGTGTGACTACCAATGACTTTCTCGCAGATTATAACTCGTCTTTTCATCTTCTTAACAGGGTCTGTTGGGGATGGGCCCATTTCACCATCTTTCCTTTTACGGGTCCTGCTTTCAGTGTCCTGTGTAAGAGCTCTTTGCAAAGCTCAAAGTCCTAAAAAATATCTTCTATTTTTTCCCTAAAAGTTGTATAGTTTTTTATTTTTCCTTTAAGCCCATAATCTATTTTGGGTTAATTTTTTAATAAAGTATGAGACAGGTTAAAGGTCTGGGTTTTTTTGCCTTTGGGGCATCATTTGTTGAAAAAGCTCTCTCTGTTCCATTGAATTGCTTTGGAATTTTGTCAAAAATCTGTTGGGCATAATTGTGAGGGTGTATTTCTGGAATCTCTATCCTGTTCCTTGCTCTGTGTGGCTATCCTTCTGCCCATACTCTACCATCTCGATTACAGTAGCTCTACAGTAGGTCTTGAAATCAGGTATATTGATTCCTCCCATTTTATTCTTGGATGGTAAGTATTCTTGTAAATATTTTTGGATGTTCTAGCTCCTTTGCCTTTTACATAAATTTTAGTATAAGCTTCTTAATGTTTATTAAAGATACTTGTTGTGATTTTGAAAGGTCTTGTTTTAAACCTATAGATCAATTTAGAGAGAAGTAACATTTGTACTTTGTTGAGTCACCCAACCTATGAAAAGAATATGTTTCTTCAATTAGTAGGTCTTGATTTCCTTAATCAGCATATTGTAATTTTCAGCACACAAATCCTACACATGTGGTATTAGATTTATACCTATGTATTTCATGTTCTTTGGGGCAACACTATATATATATATATTATATTTATATTTATATTATATATTTATATATACTATATATTTATATACTATCTATACTATATATATATATGGGCTTCTGGTTGTTCATTGTTAGAATATAGACATGGCATTGATTTTATGTGTTGATTTTGTATCCTGTGACTTTGCTGAACTCATTATTTCTATGAAGGAGGGTTTTCTCTCTCTCTCTCTTTTGGTATTTTCTTTGGTATTTTCAGTGTAGATAAGTCATCAGAAAACAGAGAAAATTTTCTTTCTTTCTTTTCCAAATGGCGTGATTTTTATTTTCCCTTTCTTGTCTCTTGTACTGACTAGGGCTTCCAGAATTAGCTTGAATAAGGGAGGGGAGATTAGACACCCCTGCTTTGCTCCCAGTCTCAGAGGGTAAGCATTCAGGCTCTCCTCATTAAGTGTAATGTTGGCTGCAGATTTTGTGTGGATGCTCTTTATGCGGTGAGGCAGTTCCACTTTATTCCTAGTTTGCTAAGAGTTTTTTTTTTCTTAATTATAAATGGGTACTGGATTTTTTCAAATGCTTTTTATGTGTCAATTGACATCATCATATGTTTTTTTTTTTTCTTGAGCAGGTTGGTATGATAAATTAAATTGACTGAATTTCAAATATTGAACTAGCCTTGCACACCTGGGATAAATCACTTAGTTATAATATATTGCTATTCCTTTCATACACTATTATATTTGATTTGCTAATATTTTGTTGAGGACTTTGTGTAAAATACATATGCTATTAGTTCTTCCAGCTGGAGTCTGTGAATGCTAAATACTCTTAATTTTGTTTCTCTGAAAATGTCTTCTTTTGGCCCTCACTCTTAAGTAATAATTTTGCTGGTTAAAGAAGTATTAGCTGAAAGTGATTTTCCCCCCAGAATTTTGAAGATATTATCCCATTGTTTTCAGACTTTGTTGCTTATAAAAGTATGCTATCGTCAAGTTTTCTTTCTTTATAGATAACCTGTCCTTTCTCTCTGGCTGCTTTTACAATTTTCCATTGATATTTGGTATTTTAAAGCTTCTCCATAGTGGGCCTACATGTGGATGTCATTTTTAAATTTTGCTTGGGATTTTGTGCTGTGTTTCCATCTTTAAAGCTCAGGTCTGTCTTCAGTTCTAGAAAAGGCCTCATCAGTTGTATCTTCTGTTATTGTCTTTCTCCAGCTATTTTCAGTCTTGTCTTCTGAATTCCTATTAGACATAGATGGTCTTGGTCATTTCATCCTGTCTCTGAATTGCCCTTTCATGTATTTTAAAATTTCTCTGAAGATTGTGCCATTTCCTAAGATTCATATTCTCACTGATGGCCTCTCTCCTCAGTTGAATAACCTGTTCCAGCAGTGCCAGTGATACTGATCAGTTCTATGTAAATGTGAGGGCTTGGTATGGTTGTCACTAGTATTGGTCCACAAATATTCTAGTTTTTCTCTAAAAATATTGTTGCCTTGCACTTCCTTGTCCCATTTAAAGTAGAGCATGGCCTTGTGACTTCTTTTAATTGAAATATCTCTGCTTGCTTTAAGATGCTTTAAAAGTCAGAGGAGAATTTGTCACACTCCCTTTCTCCAGCTTCAGTGACATGTTGAATGAAGCTTCTGTCAGCGTGGGTTCCTGAGTGGCTATGACAGGCAGACACACCTGCCAACCTGCACTGGACATGCGATTTGAGTAAGAAACAGGTTCGTTGTGAAAAGTGCCGCTGAGATTCGTGGGTTGTTTGTTACTGCAGCGTTATCCGCCTATGCTGACTGATATACTTGGGGATTTCCCCCAAAGGCAGGTATTGTAAGTTCAGACTCCATCCCTGTGCATGGCTTATGGTTTCTTCCAGATGACTTTTTCTTTTCCACTCAATGCCTGCAGGGGTCAGAAGGCCAAGTTCTTTCAAACTTGGCCATGTATTCATTTTTTGTTTGTTATCATATTTTGTCCCATGTTTCTACGTGTTTGTAATAAGGAGGGGACTGTTGGCACTCTAAGTGTCTTCACCCTGACATATTGCTAGACATCTCCCTATCATTCTTCCTTCAAGGTATAATTTCCGTATTTCCTGGGCTCTTTCCAAAGCATTATTCACATCCAACTTCCCACCAGCTCTGTACAACCCGGGTTGCCTGGGTCGTACTCTTAGGGCTGATGATTAGAGGAGTTGAAAGACATGGATCTACAAACACGGTGGAAGGCGGAGAGCATGTTAGAATTTAGAGACAAAGTCTAACTGTCAAACAGAGAGGGAATACCACGGATGGGGCCGGTTACCTTACTGGGAAATTTCCAGAAACAATTTAGCTTAAAATGTGACTTAAAGGCATGTGACTGATGAAAGCAAAGACTATCAAAAATTAGACAGCCTAAAATGTAATTACTGTAAAAGTAACTATAAACATAGCAAGTAAAATATAATATTGTGAAAGGGCAATGATGGGATATTGTTTTAAATTAGGGGAAAATTGAGGTGATATGTTTGAATTAACTCCACAGGTAAATAGAGTAAGTTAGAAGCTAATAAATCTCAAATGGGAAGTGTTTTATATTTAACATTTTGATATAAATATTTCTAAATGAAATTCATAATGTCTTATCTTAGAAAACAAAATGTAATTGACATTTTAATCTATAACTCAGGACATCATTGTGAACATCAGTTAGTTGATAGAGTACTTACTATATACCAGGCACCGTATTAAGAACAGTACCTACATGATCTCAATCGGAGGTAGTAGGTATTTATGGAGGGAGCTCATAGACTAATTAACTTGACCAAAGTCACACAGCAGGTATAAGTAATGGAGTCCAAATGAGGTGACTCTAATCACTATACCAGCTGCTTCTGTTACACTCAGTTCCTTTTTAGGGGGAGCAGAGGGAGAGGGTACGTAGCTACAGGTATGGATGGCCTAGGACATGGGTGAGTAAGTAGTGTAGAGAGAAGTATACCACTGAGGTTCCAGATCAGCTTCTGGAGGAGGTCAAGAGATCAATACATGGGGCTATTATTCTGGTTCTGCCCTCATAAAAAACCTGCCCCTTTTTCAAACTGTCAAACTGCTCTTCATCCCTCAAAATCCAACTCAAATGCTACTTTTCATTAAAGCATTCCAACTTCTCCGAACTGGAATTTCTTTCTCTGTTCAGTACAGTATAATGGTTTAACACATGGACTCTGGAGACACACTGCCAGGGTTCAAACCCTGCCTCTGCTGCTAAGCCAGTTAGATACGTTCTGTCATAAAGTGAATGCTTAACAAATGTTAGCTATTACGACGGCATTTAAGCTTTCTTATATATATACCTCCTCCATGAGAACACAAAGTCCTGGATGGCCGGGGCCAATCTCACTCTAATTTCATAACACCTACAGAATCCAAATGCTTCTCTCTGCATCCACTGCTAACATCCTTGCCTCCCTAGATTATTGCAAGACTCCTAACTGGCCTCCTGGCTCCTGCCCATGCTGTTCGGTTTATGCCAAACCCAGCAGCCAGAATACAATCTTCCTAGCTGAAGTGATGCCACCGCCCATAACTGGGCCAAATAGCCATTCCCATTCCGATGTGGCCAGCATAGCCCAAGTCTCTGCTGTTGGAACAGCCCTATGTCATCCTCTCCGATCTCAGTGCTTACCCCTCTGTCGCTGTGCAACTCCAGTCACAGAGGTCTCCTTGCTGCTCCCTGAGTGTGCAAGGTATGCTTTTGCTCAGAGCCTTTGCACTGGCTGTTCCCTCTGCCTGGAAGTCTCCCAGATATCTGTGTGGCTTATGTCTTCACATGTCCCAGGTCATGGCTCAAATGCCACTTTCTCAGTGCTGCCGTCCATTGTTTTTAACACTCCTACCATTGTTTTTCCTCTCCTACCTTTATCTCTGTACCCTTCCCCTACTCTATTTTTCTCCACTGCACTTATACCATTTATCATATATTTTATTTATCATATGGCACCACAATGGAATACAAGCTCCAGGAAATCAGAAGGTTATGACTTTTTTTAATTGTACCCAAGACTGTTTTAGTAGGAACTCAGTAAGTATTTGTTAAAATAATGATTTTCTTCCTTTCTACCTGATATAGCATCATGTACATTGTAGGTAATTAATATATATTTGTTAAATTGAACTCTTTTACTCTTAAAAAGATTCCTATGTTACTTGGCTCATTTTTTAAAAAAAGATTTCATTTATTTACTTTTAGAAAGAAGGGAAGGGAGGGAGAAAGAAAGAAGGAGAAGGAAACAGCAATATGTGAGAGATACCTTGACGGTTGCCTCTCGCCAGCCCTCAACTGGGGACCTGGCTGCAACCCCAGCTTATGCCTTGACAGGAAACTCAACCAGTGAGCGACCTTTCAGTCAGCAGGTCAGTGCTCAGTCCACTGAACCACACCAGCCAGGGCATTACTTTGCCCTTATGAAGGCAAATGGGGGCACAGGAAAGCACATAACCCGAGAATCATGCAAAACCAAATACTAAATCAAAGTACAAAGCATCTTGTCTCAAGGGGACTTTCTTCCCCAAGAAAATCTTCAGCTGCACACTGTCCTGGCCTATTTGCCTCTGCCTTGTCAACACAAGAAGGAATAGCAACATCTGGGTGCTAACTAACCCTGAATGGGGTAGAATTTCCTGGGGCAGATGCGGACAGGAGTTTGGTGGGAGAAATCCCTGAATTGCAGAAACTTGGATGTGGTATAGAGAGGTGGTAAGTCACATAGAAAGGGCGCCACTTTTTTATTGTTGAGTCTGCCCATCCTTCTAGTCAAGCTGAGGGATGAGGTGGCTGATAAAAGTAGTTCAGAGATCCCTGACTTGGCTAGGTAGTTGTGTTGGTTAGAGTGTCATCTGTGATACCTAAGGTTGTGGGTTTGATCCCAGAGCGGGGCACATAATGAATCAACAAATGAATCCATATAAATAAGTGGAACAACAAATCAATGTTTCTCTCTGTCTGTCTCTCACCTTTCCTCTCTCTAAAAATCAATCAATTAAAAAAAATTACCAAAAAAAGAAAAAGTAGTTCAGAGATCAAACAGGGATCAAAAGTAAGAACAGCACAAGCTACAAGGCAAGACAGACTGAGGTGAGCAGGGTCCTGCTAGTCACGTGTACTGGGATTAAACACTCTAGTTCAAGGACATGATGAAGGCCAGACACTTGAGTCCTCCTTATTTTCCTGCCAAAGTAGGACTACTTTCCACCGTTACTGGAGGCTGATTAAAATGCCCTCATGTGGTGCTGCACTGTAATAACACTTTAAATCTTTCCTAGGGCAGAACGCTACCCTAAATCAGTGATCCCCAGACCAGCACCAGCATCACCTGGGAACCTGTTAGAGACACCAAATTCTGGGGTCGCACCCCCTATCTGCTGAACCGGAGCTCAAGAAGTAGAGCTAGACAAAGCTTGAGAACCACATTCCTGAGTGGAAGTGTCATGGGAAAAAATGCAGCGGAGGAACGCAGGGCGGATACTATCTTACTCAGAAGGGCTCTCCAAGGAGCCCCATCTGAACAGGGGTCCGAATGAAGTGAGATGGCTCCCCCACCCTGCAGACAGGGGGGGCGGGAATCAGGGATGAATCAGGCAGAGAGAGCAGCGTGGGCACAGCTCCTGAGGGGGAGCCGGCTGGAACGGCCAGAAAGCCAGCATGTCTGGGCGCACGCACGGCTTCTTTGTAGTCTTTGATTTATGTGTGTTTTAAAATCCTTACATGGTTACCATGTGCCTTTAGTTATACTGAAAATTCCTTAAATACAAGAACCAGATTTCATATATTTTTAAAATAACTCACCAAGGCACTGTTAACAGTGCCAGAAATTCAATAGATTCTTAATAAATGCTTATCTATGTGAATGGGGAAAACATTGAGAAGTGGGCAAAACTTATGTATGTGTTGGGGAGGGGGTGATGAAGAATTTATTTTTATCAGGTTTAGCTTTATGTTACTGGAAGATACTTAGCCAGAGATGTCACAAAGCCAATTAACTCCTTGGAAAAATTCTGAAAGTGAAAAGTTGGTGGGAATATCATTTTTAATGACATTACCAAGCCTTGGAGGACTCCAGCTCAGCATGATGAAGTGGGAACGCTCCTTGCTGGGAAACAGTTATGTCAGTTAGGTGCCCCACCGCTTTCGTTTGCTCCATTGGAGGATGGGGCCTGGGAGATGCCAAACCAAAAGGTAGTCACGGAAGCCAAGTCTGTTCTGGGGGCTTTAAGTTTCCCCTCACAATGCTAAGAAACCAGTTCGACACACCGTGTGAAGGTTGAAGAGGCTGGGATAAAACCACATTAAAATAAACAGAAAGCCTGACGATGCTAATTTCACGGTCCTGAAGAAACACTTTCTGAGTCTGGGACACTGACATAAGCCTGACTATCCCCTCAAATGAGAAAAGGAGCAGAAGGGAGAAGAGGGGCCTGTGCTCCGGATTAGTCTGCTCGGGCCGCCATAACAGAGCACCACGGAAACGGTGGCTTAAGTTCATTTCCTCACAGTGCTGTGGCTAGAAGTTTGAGATCAAGGTATTGGCAGTGTTGGTCCTTCTGAGGCCTTTTTTCTTGGCTTATAGAAGGCTGTCTTCTTGTGTCCTCACAGGGCCATCCCTCTGGGTGTGTCTGTGTCCTAATCTCCTCTTCTCATGAGAACACCAGTCATTTTGGACAAGGGCCCACCCCAGGGACTTCATCTTGATCTAACTACCTCTCTAAAGGCCCTATCTCTACACACAGTCACATTCTGAGGTACTGGGGTAGGTGAAGACATCAACTTATGAATTTGGGGGGATGCAATTCAGCCAACGAAAGCCCCTAGAGGAGCAGTTCACACTGACAAGAACTGAGGCACCACCATCATGGCGGTACCTCAGGGGTTCACCTGCCGTCCCGCTCAAAACCAGCTTTCAGGGGGAGTCCCCTGCTAAGACAGGCAGGACCTCATCTCCAGACCCTGAGGTGGCTTCATTGCAATCTTGTATCACAGAGCCTACCTGAGAAATCTGATCGGGAAGTGACCTGGAGCCTTCACCAACTCCTTCGCCTCAGAAGACATATGGCTACCCTCTAATAACGCAGAATGTGTTTTTTTCTCCCAACATGTAAGAAACTGCCAAACATCTCAGTTTCCAGATGTCAGCAGGCAACTCTCTGAAGGTCACCGCTAGGAGAGCACCAAAGACAGAGTTCTACTCTAAAGCTGGCTTGTATCTTACTATTATTTTTACTGTTTATTAGGATATTCTTTAAAACTGGTACCAAAAAATGTGTGGGAACTCTTAGAATTAGATGAACCTGAAGGATTATATTTTAAAGTCAGTTTTTAAAGGACAAATTAACTTGGCAAAAAACTTTGAAGGGTGCAATAAACCTTGCATTTACCAAAAAAAGCAAAACTTACTCAACAGATTTTAGGTAGAGTTTTAATAGAAAATGAAAACAAGTGACTGACAAACTAAATCCCTGGAAGTAGGTCAGGCACACTTTGTTAATGCCTCTAATTCCAACAAAACCATAGCAGATCACGTGAGAGTACATCACCTGAATCCAGGTACTTCCATCTCATTCCTTGAGAGAGTATAGAGTAACAGCTGGCATTATTAGAAAATATTAAAAAATCTGGAATTTTGTCATCATGGGAAAGATTCCTTCTCTAACTCTTTCTTGCTGTTCAAAGCCTTCGACAACGACCTGCCCCTCAAATTTTCTTCTCCACCTGAAGTTACCACTTGCTAAGACCAAGAATTCCCCGCGGCCAATCATCTGAGGGCCCGATGAATTATCAGGATTATATCGACTTTTTCCATGTCCCAGATTAGCTCACCAGAAATCTGTAGAGTTCAAAAGACACAGCTTCATACTATGTCCTTGGATACTGACATTTTATATAAAGATGAGCTATATGAAAAAACTTTTCATAAAACAACTGGTACATATAACTGTTGATTACATAATGCAATGTCGACATTAAGCTACAGGAGCTCTTGGATTATAATCTTTAACTAATTTTTTTCTAATAAGCCAGTATAAATCTCTTCTTAAATAATGAAATCTACTTGATTCATTACATTTCTGCTTTTATCTCCTTTTTTTTTTTTTGTTTTTTGTCTTGGCTGCAATTACAACAACTATCCTTATCTTAATTTCTCTGGCACACTTATTGTGCCCAACTGCTATTACATTAATTCTTGTTTTAATGGTTCTTATATACTGTTATTGTTTTTGAATAAGCCAAATCATAACTATTTTGGACACAGAGAAAAGTAAATAACAGATAAAACTTGCCTTACCTTCTCTCATGTTGTTTTATGAAATTTGATGAAGAGTTCTTTTTTTTTGAATGAGTGTTTTTTATGACAGAAAAAAAAAAAAAGCAAAAGAAGTTTTCTAGGTGTCTGGGTTAGGATGGGGTATCCTATCCTGACAAAGACAGAAAGAAATATTTCACACTGGCTTATTGGTAGATTAACTTTCTGAAATGGCTGCAGAGATTAAACCCCATAACTCCATAACTGGCTACTTAACCTCTTATCTCCCCCTGCATTATTGAAATGTTTTTATGTTAACTTTACAAAAAGATGACCTGCAGGCCACATTTAGGAATACCCTGGTGAAAAGAAAGAGAAACAGCAGACCCCAAGTCTCCTCATCATACCCACCCACAGACCCTGAAAATAATCCTGACTCCAGGAGGGCTCCAACCCTTGGAATCAATCAAATCTCCTGTTCACCTCTGTTGATGCTTTTCATACTTTCATTCTGTCTACAAAGTGATCCTAGAGATACTGGCAAAGGCCATTGACCTTTTCAGGTATCTTATTAACCAAACAATTTCTGCAAAGTCTGAGAAATCATTCCAGAATCTCAACCCAGAGTTGTAACAGCAAGAGACTGCTAAAGACATCAGACTAAACTTACTTTTTAACATAAGCACAAACACATTATGAGTCTACATAATCTTTGACAAGAACATTCTTTTTTATGGATGAATTGAGAGCCAAGTGGGTGAACTTGAATAACTACTCCCTTCTCTCAGACAGCCTCACATATGAAAATGCAAATTTCTAAAGGAATATTAGGGGCGATTACTTTTGTCACAATTGTTTCACTATACCAAAAGATTTCCTGAAATATTCCTTTTGGTGGTTAATTCTCAGTCCCAAATCCATTTCTTTTCTTAAAGATCAATTCCATTTATAAAATCTACCTTTCAAGATATTCATTACATCAAGTGCAAGAAAGCTAAGAGGTAAGCTTTTTGACTTACCTAATTTAGCCAAATTAAAATCCTAAATACTTCTTATTATATAAAGAAAATTTCTTCAGAACTTCATCCCTTCCTTCCTCCCCTTCCCTTTTCTTCTTTCTTCTCTTTCTCGCTTTCTTTCTTCCCCCCAACGCCTGGTCTATTTAATGTTTTTACTATGTATGTATTTTAGTAGTTTAGCATAGCTCATTTTTCCCAATGAAATATTAAACTACAATATTTATAGCAGAGAAAACCCCGCAGTACTCTAGAGTTCTGAGGGACACAATTTGAAAACCACACCTCCAGTTCACTCTCCAGTTCACTGCCAAATCTCTGGAAGTTGTTTATCTGAACCTGCTGATACTTGTCATATTTTCTGAAATACCCAGAACAGGCAGTACTACAATTTCTACAAATCAGCACATCAGACCCCCTGTATCAGTCAGGGTTCAGTTGCAGAGAACTTAGTTAGTTTAAGCAAATATTGATTTATTATGTGGGTTTCAGAATCATTAGGTTGATTTAAACTACAGAACTGGGACACCGCAGAACCTATCTGACAGGAGAAGCTTCCCACCAACCTAGACAGCTGTGACTCCAAAGCCACACCACCTTGAGCAGGAAGCTGCCAACAGGCACGGGAAAGCCAGGCCACACCTCTGCCCTCAATACTAGAAAAATGGATGCCTTGCACCCTTACTCTCAGTGCTATCAAGCTGGCAACTATGCCCGGGGACTTTGGCAAATGAGGCTGAAGAAAACCCCAACGCCTCCAAAAATGCCTTGGTTGCTATGTCTGGAACCCAGCGCATTTGATATTCCAGAATGAGTCTGTTTTCTTCCTCCAAAGTAAAGGAAGGCAAACCAGTAGGAGGCTGGAGCGGACCGTGCCAGCCAGTTGCCATAGCCACCTACCTCATACACTTAGTTCCCATACTAGAGTTAATACTCAGACCTTTTCTTTGATAGCACCCCAAAAAGGTCAGGAATGTGCCCCAAACCTGTTGACCTGCTACGAAACTCACTCTCATAAATTCTTGTTTTTATATTACATTTCAATCACTACTAGCACTTAGAAAAAACAAATTTCATAAATGTGTTTCACTTACTCTAGAGAGTGGCACTACTTTTCATTTGTCTAAAATTTACTTCTATTTTAACTATCCAAGAGATAAAGTTCACACTCAAATAATCTGAGTCTTACAGTCTTTGTTCATAAAGCTTCTTGGCTTTCCAGTTGGTAGATGGAGATTTCTCAGTCCTTTACTCTTACCCTCTACCTGCTCTTGTCCACAAGAGGGAAAATTCTGGCAACCATGAACTTTCTGTCCCTTAAATCCCTCCCTTGCCCAGGGAATGGTCATCATCACCGTTGCCACGTTGGAATAAAAGAACAGCCACGTAGATACTCAACAAGTCACACGCATGGAAAAAGTTCTCCCTTAATTAGTCTAAAATCCTCCTGAGCCATTTAAAGCCACTCTTGCTTGTTGAGTCTGAGTGTTTAAGAAACAATTTGTTACAGAAATGGCAACACGTCTGGCTGCAGGCTGGTAAAGGAAGGTCTCTTTTCTAATTGTCACACCTTATACAAAAATCAACCCAAAATAGATCATGGACCTAAATGCACAATACATAAACATAAAACTCACAGATATTATTTAGGACCTTTACCTTTGAGAAGAGTTCTTAGACATAACTGCAAAAGTGCAATGTATAAAAGGAAAAAAACTGATAAAATGGGCCACTTCCAAAACAGACCCCTTTAAGAGGATGAAAAGACAAGCTAACCATTCAGAATATGGTCAGCACAGGCATCTGGCTAGGGCGAGAAGGAAGTGCTGCTGCTCTTGTTTTCACAGGAGGTTTATTTTCAAATTCCTACGCGCACACAGAGGGTGGGAACGTCTTGTGGCTACTCCCCCCCAGGGCTGACTGTGGAGTGGCCAGACACCAGCCCCTGCCTACGGTTACATTCCAGACAGGCATTTGTAAGACAGCAATGATTAAAAGGCAACGAACGACCCCATCATTGAGACCCAGACCTAATATCGTCAGCGGGGAAGTTTCTCATGGAAATTATTTCTAAAACCAAACTCTACTGCAAAGCGGTTTTTACTTTCTTCTATAGACTTCCTTTCTCCTCATCTTCTCCATTTTCACTGAAGAGACAGAGCAGGAGAAGTGGTATAAATGCCACTGAGAAGGATTTTGTTTGGGCTATGATGGGGGGCGCAGGCAGGGAACCCAGCACTCTGCAGAAGTAAAAGTTTCGAGGTGTAGATCATTGGAACCTGTTCATGCTATAAATCAGAGCCACTGACCACCTTTCTGTCTTTCCTTTTCTGCCTGGTAAAGCTTCAAGAATGACTAGCTTGCCCTCAGCATCAGAAAGGACCTGTGCTGAGCTGTCATTTGGTCCTGCCTGTACCCTCTTTCAAATGAGAAGCCCACATCCAGCCTGCAGGAAGGCATGGAGGGAGAATCTTCTAACACACACCAGCAATGGCTAAGCTCTCTGTCCTAAACACGGTGGCTCTCCCTCCTCTATCCTCATGTCTTTTTAAAGCCTTTGTGAAATGTACCCAACCTCCCTGCGTTCCTACCATCCCCTAAATATGCTCAGGTAACAGCAACGAGGAACCTGTCAAGAGGGAAAATGACTAAGCAAGCATGCCTGAAGCGAGGGTGAGTTTGATCCCCTCCAGGGAGCGGTAATGGATTGAAGATCTGTCCAGTCTGGGCTGCACCCTCAGGGTACCCAGGCCTCCCCACTGCGCTGCGTGAGCTGAGGAAGGTCTCGAGCGACACACTGCGCATGTGTGAAGAGTAGCTCGGGAACTGGGTTTGACCGGCCTCCTTCCGGCTCTGTGGCTTTGAGGCCATAGCAGTGGTTTGTGTCTTCCCGGGGTGACACGTGGGGCAACCACTGGAGTGAGGAGAGTGAGGCACTCTCTAGGGGTATAAAGTTTAAGGGGACTTAAAATACTCAGTAATCAAGATCAATAATAATTTACATGTGATTTAAAAAAAAATAAAAAATTAAAGCAAAAAGCCATGATGAACAAACTATGAAATTTTAAATAAGGACAGAATCAACAGGGCTTTGGGGGTGATCTTAAAATGTTGTGGATTAAGGTAAAATGACAAGGTACAGATACTAAAAGATACCCAGGTGTCCACATGGCACCAACAGTGGTTTTGCAGGAGGTCCAGCTCAGTGTTGAATCTGCAGCCTCTGAGGCCTGCAGGCACCAAGGGCTGGGAGACACCTGCTACTCTTGGCTCCCGGCTCTCAGGGGAGCTGTGGCTTGAGTGTTAAGTAAAGCCAGGCACACAGTTTTCCCGAACACAAAGGTGAATGAGGCCCTCCCTGGCAGGGAGACTGTGTTTAGACTCTCTCTGACTCACTTTCCTGTTTATTTCCCATCTAGGTTCAACTGAAGTACTCCACAAGGTCAGGTGCGGCTGGGAGGACATTCCCACACAGGCCATCAAGAGGTAATCAAGGGCAGCGCCAATCCCACTGGCCCAATGCCAGTTCATTTTCTGGAACCACAGCTCCCCTTGTTTGGGCAAGCTTCTCATTCCTCTCCTCTCACTGTGTTCCTTTGTTTTTATCCAGGAGTTGTAAAAATCCTAGGCCAAAAGCCCCTCATAAAGCTGGAAGATTAAACATCCCGGATGCACTTTTTAATCAGCTGTGACTCTGCACCTGCAGGAACTTTATAGCAGAGTGCGCTCAGAGTAAAACTCAGTGTTTTGCAGAAGGGTGCCACATCAAGAGAAAACACCAGCCATCCTCAGCAACTCCTAAGGCAAGGCTGCCATAGGCTCCTGTAGCCTCTCGCCGGCTTGCTTCCCAAAGCTGCCAGTATCTACCTGTCCTGCCAGCTGTGCTTGGCTTGGATAGGAGGAACTTCCTGCCTAAAAGACAAAGGATCCATTATCCAGCAGACTCAGTGTCCTGCAGGTATGGGGGAAGGCACAGAGGCATTTATTCTTATCTTCATTTTATTTTGCAAAACACAGGCTATCTTTACAGAGAACTGAACCTCACTCACTTCCTGCAAAGCACAACAGAGAAATTCCACTCCTAAACTGTCTCCTGGTGCTCTTGCTTCAAGCATGAATGGGTTTAAGAGAGCACGAGGCTCCATAATCCAGCTGCAAAGCCCGAGCCTGGTACCTACGTGGAAGCCAGTATCCTCCTGACACTGCCTGGGCCCATAGGATCCTTTGCTGTATCACACCCCTTTGTGCCCCTTGCCTTCATTTGTAAATGAGCCAATAGGAATTGAAGACCTAGACTAACTGCTTCTGCCACTTCATTAATTTTGTGACCTCCAAAAATGAAAAAAAAAAAAAACAAAAACAAACCAGATTTTCTGTGGCTTTTTTCTCTCCTTTGTGAAATGAGGAACTTGGATTCTAAGTTAAAATGAAGCACACAAATTTAATGTTAAAAATTAATATTGATAATGCAAATAATAATAGAGGCTATTTTTTTTTTTAAGGATAGCTAGGACAATGCCTGAACCAATCTTGTCATCTGCAAGTGAAGAACAAATTCCGGATACCTCCTCACATCTTTCATCTCTTTTCTTCTTCAAGCAAAGCATTTGCTGGGCTTTACAAGGCAGAATAGCTGTCTTGTGACGGGGCCAAATGCTGAAGCATTTTCAAGCTGACCTAGTTCCTGACCCCATCTGTCTGCAGACACAGGTACCAAGTGGGGACCTTGAAATGGCAGGTTAAGCAACCAACACAATCGGCAAAGAGGGCTAAGTCCTCATAACCTGTACATTTTGTTCAAGGGTCAGAAAAAAATAGCAGAGCAAGATAGAAAGTGAATATCCAATATGAAGATAAGTGGTAAGGCAGAAAGAGAGAAACCTCCTGTTTTTCTTAAAAGCTTATTGAAAGGAAATGCTATGCCAAATGCATGCCAAGCCCCTCTGTCCTTTCGTGTGCAGGAGGGATGAACGGCCCACGTGTATAGCTTTCACTAACATTCACTGGTGTTTTGGCTGCGTTGCACCTCTTCTTCCTAGAGCCATCCACAGCCTCCCCTGGACTGCCAGACAGTCACAGGGCTCAAACCCCAACTGGCCAGGGAAGGCCAGGGATGGGGAAGGTGGCTCCTGAGAAACAACGCTCATGCTGCTCTGTCCCCTGCTATTCCCTGTGACAGTTACCAGGCAAATATTGCTGGCATTTTGGTCCGAGCGGCTAACCCCAGCGAGGTCTGAGTGGGCCCAGTCCCAAAGACAACTTAGACTTGCTGCTCCCCCACAGGCAAGTTTTCGTGTTCGATGTTCAATCAGTGAAGGTTCTTAGGACTTGTATTTTTACAAATCAAGATCAAATTAACATTCAATTGCAGGGGTATATGTTCAGAAGTATAAAAACAGACACATGCAATAATAAAGGGACATTAGAAATTGCTTTTTGAGGCTCACCCAGAGATCTTTCTTTCGTCTGGTTGGTTGTTCTCACCACTGGAAGGCTGGCTCGAGTCCGGCTGCCTCTGGAAAAAGGACTTGGAGCTTCTCCCTCAGACATGGCTTCCAAAGAATCACCCGATGTCTCCGATAAATGCTCAACTGGCTCTCCCAAACTGGGAGGTTGAGGACTGTGAGACAGTTTGGGGCTTCTTGTCTGCAAAAGGCATTTGAAAGAAAATGGAAAAATAAACTATTATTAATTACGCTAAAAATATTTTCATTGCCATTGAGGTCTGCCAATCTACAAAAACAATATAGCAACGGGAGGGAGTCCATCAGAAAGACTGGACAGAACTAAAGACCCAGTGGGTCAAAGTTTCATCTGTAAAAGTTACTGGAAAAAAAAGAAAAAAACAGCCATATTGCCCCTGAACATTCCATTAAGATTTTTATCTCTGAACATCTATCTTACAAATACCATTTCGAACAGGCGTTGAGGAAAAGCCACATTATAGGAAATAATGATGGCATATCAATTCCTTTTGCCAAACAAATTCTGACAGTTGTTACAATACATGGGATTGTGCACATTTATGTACAGCCATGAGCCCTATGACGGTGTTTTGGTCACTGATTGACTGCATACACAATGGTGGTTCTATAAGATTATACACCGCCGAGCTGTGTACTGGGCTACACTATCTAGGTTTGTGTACTCTGTGGTGTTTGTGCAATGACAAAATTGCCTAATGATGCATTTCTCAGGACATATCCCTGTCATTAAGAGGCACATGACTATATACCTAAACGGATAATGCATTTACACCAGAATACACTGAACGCAACCTGTCCTTTAAAGTCTTATATCAACAATATTTCCAAAATCAATAACCTAAGATTGTGAGGGAGATATTTATATCACAGTCAGACTTTCTTTTGAGACACAAATCCTAAAAATAAGATGAAGTCTATTTGGTTATTACCTTGACAATCAGCAGGAAGTTGTATAATAACTTACACACATATATAATTGAATTCTCTCTTAGTTATCTATACTGTAATGGCAGGAAGTAGTATGTGTAAAATCCACAATCTTACAAGCTATTAGTCAATGACATTCCTTGACCACGTATTATTGGTTGAGCACTGTGGAAGATACAGAAAAACGGAAATAGGGCCTGATGTCAGAATTTCAAAACTAATCGATGAAATTAGTGAAGGACAACAAATAACACAACATATCATATCATTAAGTGTAAACTATGAACTGTGTGGTGCATCCGTTCATACTTTCTACAGACATCTGTTGAGCATCCACCATGCTCCAGGCACTGTGCTAGGTCTGGGGACAGAGTGATGCACAGAACAGTCTGATGCATCAGTCTGATACATGACTCCCCCCGATGGTGCTTACAGTCCAGTCAGGTGACAGACATTGCCACAGATGAAAGGTCAACAACCCAGACTGGGGGTGGGGTCGGGGGCAGAGGCATATGGGTGGAGGCTTGGAAAAAATGTAAACTGTGATTTCAAGAACGGGGGAAGTTGGGAGGAAAGGGAAAACTGCAGGGGAGGAATGAAAAGCAGGAAAGCCGTTCCAGGCGCAAGGAAGAGTACATGCAAAATGCCTGAGGCTGAAAGAAGTGGCAAGCACTGGAGGCCTGGTGGGGCTAGAGTCCCGCAGAGACCAGAACAGACACAGAGGCCTGGAGTCAAGGTGAGAATTCTCAACTTGACTCTAAGGTACTAGAACATCATTTACGCAAGAAAAGAGGTGAGGGGGCCAGGATCAGATACTCTTTTTAGAAGATCACTGCTATTGTGTAGAGGTTGCAGATTATACATGCAGGTAGTCAGAGAAAGGGAGTCAGTGAAACTGGGGGGCATTCGGCTGAATGAATGTATTATCTCAGCTTTCCTCTCCCACCGCCTGCCCTGACTTGTGCCTTCTGGGAGGCAAACTGATCCGAGTTAATCAGGTAGGTGAGTTTTTACTTCATAAGATGCCAAAGGTACTGATGGGCTGGTGGTGGGATATACGATTTGTGTGCACACACTGTTAGTGTCCCTGGAGGCCAGTTTTTGGGTTTGTTTGCATTCCTTAATTTTCTTTGTCTTCCCAAGGATGTCAATGCATTTTGAAGTCAGGCACTGAGGCACTTAACCATTGAGGCAGGACCTGCTCCATGGTGTGCGGCCTGTGCTGTAGGACCCTGCAGGTTACACAGGACCCTGCCCTCGAAAGGGCTTCCTGGTTTGTTTCCCAGTCTACGGTGGCCGTCTTGAAATTCGTAATGATTTTAGCAAGAAGGTACACTGATAATTATGTAGCCAGAACTACCTCAGGCTCCAGCTACAGAGCTCTCTCAGGGATGTCCAGATGTGCCTGACACTCCAGGGGAACCCATAGAAGGTGCAATGACCAGCTTCTTTCCCATCTTTCTCCTTAAAAGTACAAGGGCACTCCTTCTGGCAGGATGCCACACCTTGCTACATCTCTCAGGGCCTTTCCGTGGAGGAGACAGGAATGAGGTCAGCACGCAGCACCCCACACCCCCTTCAGTGCAGGATGTGGCTTCAAGGAAGTGGACAACCTGGGTGTTCTGTAGGAAACACTCAGCTCAGATCATGTGCCAATAATAGAGCCAGAAAGAATACCCACTGACAGTTAAATTGTGTCTCTGGGTTCATTTTTCTGTGCAAGCCTCCAAAGTGGTTTATTCCCAGATTTGTTTCTTATAAAATTTGCTTCTGTTATGGAGATTAAGATCTGGCTTTGGCATTCTTTAAGAGTATTGTTTGACTAGAAAAACCAACCCTACATCACTGTGCAGCTCACCAAAATTTGCATAAATTCATATGGTCTTTAATGAAGTATGTTGAACAATGAACCTGGTTACTATGTTCAGCAGAATATCAAGCTCAGATGTCCATAGCCCTGACTTAAAAAAAAAAAAAAAAGACATTCAGTTTAGCAAAATAGCTAAGAAATAATATTACTTGAAGCAACATGGTTTCATTTTAGAACCTCTGTTGTCTGGTGATCTTTGCAGCCTACGGCAGACATGATACATTTAATGAGTTGTCATTTTCCAATGCAAAGGGCAATAATCCTTGAAGAAAATCAAAATTAAATTTTCTTTCCTTGGTCAGGGTCATCATGGTAGTAGTATGTATAAAAATAAAGATGTAAGGGCTAAATCTTCATTTTTAGCTTCCTATCCACAGTAACTCAGTTCCAAAAAACTCCTCCCCTTGTTTTAATGTCATTCACTTTCTCATGACGAACAATAGTTTGTCATGCAAACTATTATTGCATATTAGCAATCTCCTCACACAGTACCCTCCCCTCTGATGCCAGCTCGCTGCTGAGAGACATCTCACTTAGTGCAAAGAAAAGACAACGGAAATTGCTGACACCAGTGTCAAATACCCTATGATTTTTGAAGAGACAAATAAAAAGCATTTGGAACAGGGATTCAGTGCTCAGCACAGGGCTAGGCTCCAGGGGTTAGAAGGGTTCTTGAGCTCATAATGCTTTTAAGATATAGTTTGGAGCTAAGGACAATATATACTTAACAGCTGGACAAGAAGAGCTAAGAGGTATGTCACTGTGTGTAGAAGGGCTTTAGGGGGGCAAGTGCTGACATTAAGGGTGGGTCGGGAGAGGAAGAACATGGGTGAGGAAGTGCTAAGGGGTGTGCTGAGTGGTCACCTGCTCGTGTTCTCAGGTCTTCATGCACTCAAGGGGCACATAAGAGGAGAAGGCAGGACAACTAAGTTTTTCCCTACTGTGCACACTCTGAGGAATGGGACCCTGATGTCTTTCTCTGCTCCCTCAACTAAGTCAACAGATGCATGTCATCCAATCGCATTTGAGTACCAAGTTGTCTCTTTCTACAGGCAACCTCATGGCAGGATTATTGCTCCTGCAATCCTTCCCAGTAATACTGAATGAATACATTAAAAAGCTCCACTCTGATTAGTTGACTTGAAATTTAGCCATTTTTGAAAGGGTTCCTGCCCCCAAACAAGTTCCCCTTCTCCAAGGAATCCTTCCCTGCCCACATGAATAAGCCCCTGAAGCCCAGTGTTCCATATCTAGAGTCAACAGACTTTGCAGCTTCTCTGGGACAGTTCTGCTTTGTACCTGTTGTTCTAATGTAATTATTATTAGTAACCTCCTTTCAGTCTCAAACATACACTTGTTTGAACAATAAAGTGTATGGTCAGCACTCCCAGCCCCATCTCAGATGATTGGACTGAGTAATGGTCACCTACTTTTGGCTAGACCAATAATTTTCTTCTCCCCGGGGAAATGCAGACCTGGGACAGAGGAGCTATTAGTGTCTATTGAGAACTTGACATGTGAGGTTAGCTGCAGCTGAAATGGGCAGGAAATGTGAAACAGAGAAAGAAAGTACAGAGAACATATGAAGCAGATCTGTATAGGAAAATGGAGATGAGAGATGCCCGTGTCCCCAGTGGGAAAGCCTAGAAGATAAAAACAGGAGCTATCTGGGCCCCCCAGGAGTCGCAGTTCCTAATTCTAGTACACTGAGGCCCTCATAATTAATTCCTTCCAATCAATTTCAATTTTTCTCCTTAAACTAGTTTAAGGTGACTCTGTGCCTTGCAAACAGACCATCACTGACAGAGACCAAGTCTAATAGCTCCCTTGCCCTGGCTGCTTTGATGCTCACACATTTATAATATTAGTAGTAACCATGGAGAAAGCTAAACTCTCTGGAGCAGTAATTCCCATTGTTTTGTATTTCAAGCATTGAACTTACTTTACAAATACATGGGGGGACTTCTGGTCAAGATGACAACATAGGT
Organism: Micronycteris hirsuta; assembly: GCA_004026765.1. Classification (NCBI taxonomy): domain Eukaryota; kingdom Metazoa; phylum Chordata; class Mammalia; order Chiroptera; family Phyllostomidae; genus Micronycteris; species Micronycteris hirsuta. The sequence continues at coordinate 13,146 of PVJI01000240.1, read as the reverse complement.
AAACACAGATCACCTCTTTGCATAACCACATCAAAGTTACAACTAAAATACAGAATGACCATCATTCAAATCTGTCAGAAGTCAAGTTGAACGGAAGTCCGACAACTATGGAATTAAAAAACCACATCCATCCAGACTGTTAGGAGGGACAGATGCAGAATGGTCTGATCACATATCCATATGTGGTGGATAAAAATTTGGGAGGAATATCTTGGGAGCAAGGAGTCCCTGCCTCACACCAGGCCCCCCAGCTCAGGATTCCAGTGCCAGGAAGATAAGTCCCCATAACTTCTGGTTGCAAAAACCAGTGGGAATTGAGTCTGTGGAGGAAACTGTTAGAGCCACAAGCAGTTTCCCTTAAAGCAGGGGTGTCAAACTCATTTTCACCAGGAGCCACATCAGCCTTGCGGTTGCCTTCAAAGGGCCAAATGCAATTTTAGGACTGTATACATATAACTACTCCTTTACATAGGGGCAAGGAGCTCTACATTCGGCCCTTTGAATGCAGCCATGAGGCTGATGTGGCCTCCAGTGAAAATGAGTTTGACACCCCTGCCTTAAAGAATCCACATGCAGACTACTCAGACTCACTCCTTCTGAGCTGCAGACCAGGGTAGCAGGTTGAAAGGCACCAGTGGCATACAGGGAGGAACTGAACTGTCTGGCAGCAAGGTAGGAGCTGGGGGACAGATTTCCTGCAGACAGGCGGGTGGAGGCCACTGTCCCTTTTCTGAGTCCTCCCCCCAAAGAGTCACAGAGTCACAGACAGGTGTCATATCTGAGACTCCATCAACCTGGATAACACTGTTTGCCCCATCCTGGAGATCCCCTGAGACTCCATGCCACTCAACTTACAGACCTACCCAACCTGCTTTTCCATATGAATGGCTGGTCTTGGCTCATGTTTCAGAACTTTGTAAATCCTATTAAAAAAGCAACAGCTGGATTCAGTGAGGCCCAGGCCCAGTCAGCCTAGATTCACAGCTTAAATTCACCTGGGACTCTCTAGCCCAGAGCAGTGGCAATCATCTCAGATTGCTCTATAGCTCAGGAACGGTGGCTCCAAGCAAAACACAGGTGGGGACTGACCATGACATGCACCACCTGGGAAACCCCAGGGCCAGTGCACACAGCGGACAGCTACAGACCACGTTGGAGCACCACTACCCTGCCCCTGCACAGCTGATCTTTCACAGAGGGTGGAATTTAGTGATAAGTGGTCACAGCCAGTCCTTGCAGCTGATCAGCCTGGATAAATCCCTCTGATTGGCCTGCCAAGAGCAATTAAGGCTCAACTACAGGAGGAGGGTATACTCAGCCCACATGAAGGGTACACCTCAAGTACCCAGCTTGGGTGATAGGGGAAGCTGTGCCACTGGACCCTATAGGACACCTACGACATTAGGCCACACTACCAAGACACAGAGTCAAAGAAGCTCTACCTGATACATAGAAACAAACACAGGGAGGCTGCCAAAATGAGGAGACAAAGAAACATGGTCCAAATGAAAGAACAGATCAAAACTACAGAAAAAAGTACTAAACAAAATGGAGATAAGCCATCTGTCAGATAAGAGTTCAAACCATTAGTTTTAACGATGCTCAAGAAACTTAGTGAGGACCTCAACAGCATAAAAAAATATCCAGTCGGAAATGAAGAATACACTAATTGAAATAAAGAACAATTTACAGGGAAACAACAGTAGAGTGGATGAAACTGAGAATCAAATCAAAGATTTGGAACATAAGGAAGCAAAAAACAACCAATCAGAAAGACAACAAGAAAAAAAGAATACTAAGAAACAAGGCTAGTGTAAGCAGCCTCTGGGACAACTTAAGAGGTTCAACATTCACATCATAGGTGGTACCACAAAAGGGAAGATAGGAGCTTCACATAATTTCAGATTTGGCCTAATAGAAAAATCCTGTTGAGAATTATTGTTGCCATTTTGGCTCAGGTGGAACCTTTTCTTGGTCATGAGCCATCTACAGCATGCATTTGCAGCTTTTACCCTGTTGAATGAAGAGTTGCCTCTAAGTGAGGGAGATGTATGAAGCAGTGGATGGGGGAATGCTCTCTGAGCCACCTGAGAAGGACCAAAGGGTCTGTAAGGCCGGATTTCCCCTGTGCTTCATGGGGACCCATGTCACCAACCAATCCCTCTGTTTCCATTACAGTCTTCCAGAGTTCTTCCTAAATCATCAGGCAACCCTAAACCTACATACCAAAATGCGAAGTTATTTAGGGTCATGTAGAAAGGCGCAGTCAGTGTAACCAATTCACCTGAATCTCTCTCATCCTTTCTAGTCTTCTCTTACACAAAGACAGCTTTTCCATGACCAAGAGACACTGGGGTAACAGGTTTCATGCAGTCTTCCACTCTGCTTCATCTGCAGCATGTGCAGACTCTCTAAGAATATTCTCTGCTAAAGAAGGGGTGATGAAAGAGAAAGGAACTAGCAAATTGAGTACCAACTGCACTGTGCTAGGTGATTGTCATGTGGTAATCTCATTTAACGCTCACTGCAACTTCATTGAGAAAACAGAGTTTAAACCTGAAATTCTAGCAAGTGTGGGAACTCGGATCAAATCTTTAGAATTCCAGAGCTGACATTTAACTAAGCTCATTTCAACAGGATTCTGAAGATGATGGCTCTAGTTTCAGTTTCTATAAAAACTGAACATATAATTTAATGAAGTCATGTTCTTATCTGTTAAGACAAGTTGAATTGGTTGGAACTTAGCCCTTTCAGGACTAAAATGTCCTAAATCGAAGATACATACCACACGAGGAAGAAGTTATCATATCACGCAGAAAACTTCAGCTTATTGAGATTTTCTTCACATTGTTTACCTTATAGGTCTTGCTCTACAGAAATATGCAGGGAGCTAGCACTAGGATCTAGTCGCTGCATTTGTTCCAGGTGCATGCAACACAGAGGCACAGCATTGCTTTGTAAAGGGCTGCCAGCCTTGCCCTTTAACCATTGTGAACTACTGTTTGCTGAATCGTTCACCATGAGCATTGTGCTATACCAGAAGATCAACTTTGTTCTTATTTGCAGTGTTGTATTTGGAGACTAAAACTAAAGAGAAAAGAAAGAGCTAGAAGCACTGATGATGCTTTTTTCATTTCCATTTTCCAGACTCTTTAAACTTGAAATTGAAATAGTGAGGCCCCAAAAATGAAGCCTACAAACATAGCTTTAACGTAGTATGTTAACTGTGGGGGACACTGGGATTTCTGGTTAGCCTATTTCACTTCTGATTACCTTATGTTTTGAGAAGAAAACTCAACATTGCCTTACCAAAGTTTGAGTTCATCCTAATTAATGCTCAATTTGCCTTAGAGTATTAGGAAATACAATGAAGCCTCCCATATGGAAATGTATGCAGAATGACTCATTATCCTAACACTCATTAACTCACATGGTTAATTTAATCACGACATTCAGGCACTGTCACCCCATTTCTTGCGCTTGTGAAGCTTTCAACTCAAACCTAGTCAAAATTCTGAATTCAGTTAAGAGAACTTTCTAGTAGTTAGGTTCTCTTATAAAAGATTCAGGGAGCACAATATTGCACGTTAACTAACACTGACCATCTCAGACTTTAGTTTTCCTCACAATCTTCTAGCCTCAGGAGAATGCACAAACTGTCATTATGGAAGGTTCGAGTTTCTAAAGTTGCTTACTAGAACCTTTCTAGAACCACAGAGTAGTCACTTTCCTCTCTTCTTTGCCTCTCCTTATTTCCAAAGTCTAAGATCTCTGCTGGGTTTAGGTCTGGGGATGGGAAGAAAGACAAATAGCTTCCATGACCATACCTGGCTTCCATCCCGCCTCTCGTCCCCGCTCCTTACACATATCCATCCCAGGTGGCTGAACTGCTGAGAGCCTCTGCCTTCAGGCTAGCCACCTGCCATTCTCAGGTGAGTCCTGGGACCCAGAACCAGGTGTGCTTCTGAAGCAGCGGTCCTGGGCCTTTGCGTGGCTTTTTGGCTACTTCCCACAACTTCTGTGGCTGATGGCCAAAAAAAAACCACAACCCGAGCCAGTATCTCCTCAGTGCCAGTCTTAGGCTGATGGCCCATGTGGGGAACAGACTGAGGACATCGACAGTTCCAAAATACAACAGGTAGATGTGAGAGCTGTGATACAAATGTAAGGGGACTATAGCTGAAGCACAGTTATAAAACATTGGGATGGATCTGGCTCTAGAGATTTAGAGGAGAAGAAACCAGCTTTTGTTTTTAAGAGAAAACTTTGCGCAAGTGCTAAGCAGGGGTGTCCAACCTTTGGGCATCTCCACGGCATACTGGAAGAAGAAGAGTTGTCTTGGACCACACATTAAATACATTGCAACACATAATCACACCAAAAAATCTCATAATGTCTTAAGTAAATGTATAATTTTGTGTCGGGCCGCATTTGTAGCCATCCTGGGATGCATGCGACCCGCAGGCCGCAGGTTGGACACCCCTGCGAGGGTCCTGCTCTTATGATAAACACACACAATTGAGTGTTAGGGTATATGTGGTGTTTCCTGAGGGCACTCCATGCACACATGCCAGGTTGACAGGGGTCTTCTGGACCTGACAATGACAGGACAGATCTGCACAAACCCCCGTCTTAATGCCAGCTTCCGAGCGTGTCTCCGAGCTTCTCAGACATCTCATCGATCGTAAATTTAGCTCTGAACATTCCTATTTCCCTTCCCCAGCTTGGACAAAGGGGAAGCCTTTTCTCTAAAATTTATTTTGATGAATTATCCTTGATAAACTCAGTTTAAACCCTGTTTCTCCAAGGGTAATATTTCAACCCCTTCCTCCCTCCTTCCACTAAAAGGGTACCCAGACATTTTTCATGATTTTCACCTGTGAAAACAGAAAGATGTTTGGTCTGGAGTAAAATCAGACGATTCAGCAGTTGAGCAAAGTACAGCCGTGTCTTTTGTTTCCACATTTCCTTCACCGTGTCCATTACTTCATTATCAGATCAGAACTGCAGTAGTCACTGCCCATTGCCTTCCTGTCTAGAGCCAGCCACAGGCATCCATGCGGCGAGGCAGGCCCTGGACTGAGCCAAGGGAGCCAAGTAGGACCCCTCTGCCCACCCACTGTTGCTGGGCAAAGCCTCCTCCTACACATGCCAAGGAACAAATGACAAGGACACCTTTGTGCAAAAAAGGATGCTTGCTCATTATTTAAAGTGGTGGTACACTGCACAGATACTTTTTCATGTTATTTGTGTGTCAGATTAATCGTCTGAGATATTCTTAATTTATCTTGTCCTTGTAGTTGTCAGCAACAGACAAAAAAAAATTATGGACTATCTACGCCTCTCCCCAAGTTCCTGGGAAAACTGCCAAGTCTTTGTGTTCTAAGGTCTTCCCAGGGGAAAGCACTGTTAACAGTGTCTCTGTGCTACAGAGGCCACCCTGAAGACCCTGTCCTCAGACTGGGCTCAGAAAGTGAAGGCATTTTGAGAACAGACCTGGAGCTGCCCTCCAGAATGGGGGAGGAGGGAGCTGCTAGATGGGCAGGAAGAGGATGCTAGCTTTGGTGGTGCTGGGATTGATGGTGACGGTATTCTTCAACTTCTGGAGAGCTGGATTCCATTTACAAGGAGTGGTCCCAACTGAGAGGAAGGATGTGTGGCATGCTCAGAGTGGCTGAAACAGGGTGCCCGAACTTCGGGGGTCATGTCAGGGAGCCCCACAAGGCCACCTACAAAGAGGTTGCATGGGAAGCCATTTGCTGCGAGTCCCAGGAGATTCAGAGGCCTTACCCAGTTTTATTGGACTAGATGTGCTTGCTCTCTAGAATTTCTTTATGACTCAAAGTGACATGAATAAATTTTTCAATAATTGCTGAAAATAAGCCAGTTTGATCATATTTGCAGAAATTAAGAAAAGCACTATTTCCTGTACTAGAATGTCAGGGAGAAAATCTGTACATATTATACCTTTACCAGAAGAAGTAAATGCAGAAACAACAATAGAAGGCTGGTTAACAAATTACAAGGTGGTCACACTATGCAGTCACAATCAAGAAGTTTTTAAGGATTTCCTTTTTAACAACAAGAAATGGAAATAACACCAAATATTAGCATTAATTTTCTTTTTATGACAGTATTTTGAGTAATATACTTTTTGTTTATTTCTTCAAAACGAGAATATATTGCTTTAGTAAGGCGGAGAATTACTGAGTAAGGATGGTATTTTTAAAGAGTGGATTAGGGGAAGGGAAGACTTTTTCACAAAACACTGAGAATCCAGGAGGATTCTTGTCTGTGGTGACCTGAAGATACTCATGCTGTTCCTGTCTCCTGTGTACTCTGAATGACTAGGTTCCGGTAAAAGGACTTCTCCTTATGGAAGGCTCTTGAAATGAGGACATAAATCTATGGGAAAAACACGAGCACAGAGACACAGTTTCATTTCCATGCCATACAAAATTTTACAGGAACCCGAAATTGTATGGATTTCCAATTTCAAAAATTAAGAGAGAAGAGCCAACAGCCATCAAATAAACTTTGGGCATGCAGACAGACAACGTCACCTTTTAAAAAGGTAGCCTCTCACATCCACAGTTCTGACACCATTCCAGCTAGGCCCTTAAAATTTGATCCGGGTAAATTTGGGATTTTAACAATTTTCTATAATCCCTTGAATATTTCCAAATTTTCAAGCCCTTCATAATGTGTAGATGATTTGATTCTCCTTATTTTCCCTTTAAGAGGTTTGCTGTGCCTGGAGGCGTAGCTAAAGCCCGTTGCCCTGTAGATGGGCGTGGGCTCCTCACCAGGACTGCAGGCAGGCAGCCTCTTCCACTTCCAGGATCAGACGTCAACCTGCTGCTTGCCCGCCCACTCGGTGTCCTAGCTGTAACACGACATAGACTTGCTTCTGAAATACCGTTGCGAATTTGGCTGCTCTCTGACTTTCCTCCGAAGCCATCATAAGATAAAGGCTATTTAAAGAAGAAGGCTTAGCTCACCATCATCTCTACTTACCATCCTTCCGTCAAGTAAGAAAGTTACACACACCATCAGCAAGTTCCAAATACGAATTTCAGCCCCCCATCCCTTTCAGAAACGTGTTCCTGCAATTTATTATTGTTTAATCTGTATTTCTTTAATTTTATTATTTACACAATTGCCCACTTCTGTCTAACCCCCACCCTCCTTCCCTCTGGCCGTCACCACACTGTTGTCTGTGTCCATGGGTTACGCATACATGTTCTTTAGCTACTCCCTTTCTCTGCAATTATTTAGTGTTGTATTTTCCTTTTGAAAGAACAAATGAAAAACCAGGTGAAGAACACTGCTGTTTCCCTGTCGACCTGTTATTACATCAATGTTCCTTTCATGAAAGCATGAGCAAACCATGTTTCTTCTAGAACATGAAACAAAAAAATAATTTTGTGTCACGGAAGAATAAGTATTACTTTGTCCTATAATGAGAAGTGAATAAAATATCATGTATATTGGAAAGGCTGAAACGAAATCAAATGTTAGAGTCAATCCCAGTTTGCTGTATTCACCAATTTGTCTCCTCGGCCTCTGGACTGTTAGTTTACCCACCTTCCAGTGGATGTCTCTTCGTGGCCAGCTGCCTTGACTCAATCAGTCTCTCTGTTTATTTTTAAAACAAGAAGGTGTGCATTGTAAACAAAGGAGCAGTTTCCCAGGCTTTGGCTCCCACAGGGCTCATTGGAGAGGCCTGAGCAAAGCAGCAGATGCCTTTGCCATTCAGAGAGCCAGGAATGTACTTAAAAGCCTTGAGGATAAAAGGTGTCTGTGTGAGGATTGCTGTTATTATAGTGATGAAAGGGAAGGGACCTGCTTGCAGGCTTTGAAATTTCAAGTCAAATACAACCAACATACCAAGTAGTGCAAAATATGCACCTTTGAAGGCCTCCTGACAAAAGCCATTATTAAGCTCATCCCTGCAGCCGTGGCTTCAGTGCCTGCTGGAGAGAGCAAGTGGGGCCCCAGGCCCAGGGGTGGTGCCCCAAGAGCTTAACTGCCTTGTTGTGAAACCAAAGAGGATTTCTCTGATAACAGAGGCCACCTCCCTCAGCCTGTTTCGGGAGATCTGAGGATGTCCTCACTACCCCCACAATGGAGAAGGACGCTGGTCAGAGGGGATACTTTGTGCCCGAGGCCAAGCCTTCGGGTGCTGGAGGCCAGACCCTCCCAGACATCTTGGGAAGAGTTAGGTGTTATTTTCCAACTCCCGTTTCCAAACATACACCCCACCACCAACTGCCCTCCCAATTTAACCAGAATAATTTTACAATGAAAAAGATCACCTTGTGAAAGTTCTAACTAGCTTGTCAGGCTACAGGTTCTTTTTCCCCCCAGTCCTGCTAGAGGAAAGAATACCAGCGTTCGGAGAGAAAGAAAGGAGGACAAGACTTAGAAGGAGAGGACTTTTTTGGTCACATTATTCTTACAAAATGCAGACTCCAATCCTGACATGCACTGGCTGTGCAGCCCCACATAAAAGCTTAATTTTGAATGTTAGTTCTCACTTTTGTAAAAGAATCAGAATATTTACTTGAATACTTGTGGTGAGAGGCAACTGAAAAAATGCACAGAGATCTGTTAACCAAAAATTGACATTTAACTCCCTTTGTGGCATGCCCCTCTCTGCAGGGTGTTTCTAGACGGCTCTGTTCCCTACTTTCCTCTAAGTGGGGGTCCCATGGCTTGTGGGGTCCTGTGTGAGAGGAGAGGATACCAACCAATCTCTCACTACGTCTACCTTGCCTTTTTCTTGGTCATGTGAAGTTGGTAAGTGGATACTTCCAACTTCAAAATAGAGAATTTGACATGTGCAGAGGCTGAGAGTTAGTTGCTCCTTTACCAGAGCGGAACCCCTTCAGTTTCCACCTGTAACTTCCATCCACTCCTTCCCCAGGTCTACATCCTACTCCAGGATTAGAAAGCAACTTCATCCTTTTGTTCTACTTATATTATGGAAACACAAGAATGATTTGATAATTGTTTATGTGAAAGTAAGTTAAAATACTCTCTCAATAAATATAAAATAAAAATACTAGGTGTTAATGAAATAATATATAATGTAACTTGCATGTAAATGCTTTTAAAAAACCTTGAATGCATTCTCCAGTATGTCATTATTTTGCTGTCAAAAAATAACAAAAGTCAGCACTGAGAATTCATTTGTTTTAAGCATAAGAAAATAATAAGAGGGACCCCAAACTGTGTATTTCTGATGGTGGGAAATCCCACATCATGATGTCAAATCCCTGTTCCGTCAGCAGAAGGAAGGGTGGATGGCAGTGCACAGTTGTATAGGAGAGTGCCCCACGCTTCTTTTCTTTTTCTGCTTTTCTACTTAGTGCACACACAACGTGTGCACAAGGCCACTGTAAAGATGCTTCTATTTTGCATGAATTATGGAGATGTGGGAATTGTGGTGGGAAAAAGTAAGCTAACAGACCCTCCAGGACTCAGACAGGGTAGTGTATGACTGAATCTCTGTATTTCGTCTGGCTCGGCTTTTACTTCTACATCTGTGTGTTTGGGAAGTGGCTTTCTAATTTGAGCTTGTTACCCGAAACCCGAAAAATATCATAGGCTGATTAGCGAGAGAGGGAAGGTGAAGCAGTCATTGTGGTCACCGAAGACTGACTGAGTGGGAAGGAGGTCACCTTTGTGTACAAGCCCAATAGCAGGAACCTCACGGTACAGACCAAATGGTTCTGCCCTGCATCTGATCGGGAGACAATATAGAAGCAGTCTATGTTTGGGGGACAAAAAACAACGTGGGTGGCTATGTGCCAAAGGGTCAGTGGGCACAGGTATCCCATACCAAGCCAGCTACCTAAGTACTGAAAACTCTTCCCACTGCATTTCAGTTTTAATATTTTAAACTGACCAATGATGAAATAGAGAACATTGAGGATTTTGAGGAAATAAAATGTTGAAAAACTATGGGGCTAATTTTGCCTAGAGTCAAATCCAAATTCTGTTACTTACCAGCTCTGTGGACATGGGCAAGTTACTTTAACTTCTCCATGCCTCAGTTTCCTCAATGTGAAATAGAGACCATAGCACACCTATCCCCTGGGGTTGCTGTAAGAAATTAATGCTTGTAAAACACTTAGAACAGGGCTTGGTGCATAGTAAGTTCTACATAAATGTGTCTGTTCCTGTTATGTATATTATTAAAATGTATGTCAGTAACATGAACTCAACCCGGAATTGAATGTACTGGAGCTGAGCAAAGGAAGAGCCAGAAGCGCCCCAAGACGGTTAGAACGATGCTGGTTTCTGCTTCACTCCCACAACTGCGCCACCTCGAGGAAGCTGGCGAGGACGGGGTCTCTCATTAGAGAGCACCACTTTTCAGACGGTTGTGCCCAGATCTCTGACTTGCTGTGGCAGTACTGCTGATTCCACAGCTCAACTTGTGGAAAATAAACAAAATATTTCAAAGCAAGCATGCAATTAGTGTTAATAATAACTGTCACGATAAAAAAAATTCACATTTCAGAATGCAAGCATTTTGGCTTTGAGAGGTTTCGATCTGGGCTCGGGCAGACCGGGCAAAGTACAGGCACTCTGTTTAGTGGCTGACACTGATTAGAATGCCACATGCAGTTGGGTAAAAAGGCAGGAGGTGAGGTGCGACTCAATGCAGAAAAAAGAAAAGGTAGAGTACTAACTCGCTGAGATGATTCAATTTTCATCAAGTACCTTTGAATGTCAAGTTCTGCCTGTAGAGAGATCAGCATGCACTGCAAAGCCTGTGTATCAGGAGAAAGAGAAAAAAAGAGAGAGAGAGAGAAAAGAGAGAGGGTGAAAACATGAAGAGAAAAAGAACAAGTTGACCAAACGGACCATCTATTTGTTCCTGATGAAAATGTAGCACAGTTGACTTCTCTCCTCTCCAAAAACAAAAAACAAAAAAGAATAGTGATAGTTGCATCTTTATGTGTTAGAAATGCTGAAGCCCTGACTGGCAATGAGTTTTCTCTAACATATCCTGCCACAAACCCATCTAAATCCACCTTGTCATTTGAGAACATGTCACATGATTGGCCTATTGTCCTGAGGTTGTCCCAAAGCTGCAGGGTAATTACCAGAGCCAGAAGGAAATGCCGGACCTAATACAGTCTGGTGGTGAGCCCCACCTGCCAGCTTGATTGGCACTGGCCACTGGGACAATGGCCATTGGGCTGTTCTGCAAAGACGGGCTTACGAATGTGGTGGTCTGCGTCTGTGCTTTGCCACGCACGATGACAAGACTTGATTTCACGATTAGACCCAATGTGAATACTTACAGGAACAGAGATCAGAATTAGAACTCAAGGAACATATTCTGACATCTGAACCTTCAGGTTGATTCTGGAGTGTGCTGCCAGTTTACCATGTTTTACTATGCCAGCATTTAAATACTTTAATTCTTGTTCATCCAGACTAATTTTGGCAACTTTATTTATTTTCTTTAACCATGGTTGAAAAATATTTTTGTGTTTACACATGGTGTGCGGGTAGCTTTTATCGCAAGCTACAGGTGGAGCGGGCCATTTTTGCTAATGTTTTGTGCAAATGGCAACATTCAGTAAAATTACAATAACTTTAGTTTTACATATTTTTTTCAATGAAACGTTTTGTGATTTACTATAAAATGTATACTGAATTCTTTTTCTTTTTTTTTTTTAATTTTGTACTGGATTCACTGAAGTCATTCTTTTTTTATTTATTTATTCATTTTTTAATTTATTTTCAGAGAGAGGAGAAGGGAGGGAGAAAGAACAATGTATGGTTGCCTCTCACATGGCCCTCATCAGGGACCTGGCCCGCAACCCAGGCATGTGCCCCAACTGGGAATCGAACCGGGACCCTTGAATTATTTTTCTTAAATTTTAAACTGACAAATACTGGAAAACTCACTGGAAATTGAAATAAAAGTAATAAAATATGTAAAAATTCCAATTTATTGAAAATATTTTGAAAAAAAAGTACAATATGTAAAAAAAGAAAGAATGAAGATTTAGTAATGCTTTTTTGTGTGATAATCGTTAAAACATTTTCCCCTGTGAAGGGGAATCTCACAATGTTTACACATGTAACTTGTTTTGCTTCGTTTTTTGTGTGCTGCGCAAACCCGACATTGCTTTTGAGCAATTTTTTTTTTGCCAGTACTGATAATTTTTGTAGTCACATGTTTACGCATATCCATCGATAATCTTGTGGGAGGGTCTCTTCTTGAAGTTTTTCTTGTAGTAGATGTGGATGGTCCAGGGTCTGATGGGCCCAGATGGTCAGTGGTTTGATCCAATATTCCAGTAGAATCAGAAAGCCAATACAGTGCTGTTTCGTAAAGAAATTTTTTGTATTTCATTTTCTGTGCATGTACTGAACTATATACTATGTATGAGTTGAAAAGGGCACGATTTATCAAGTACATTACTACACGTTTTGTCCATTTACATGTCTTTTTCAAAATGCTATAATAAGACAAATATTGATCTGTGCGATCAACACCTTTCATATACTTATTGTAATTAATAAGAGCATTTAGTTTTATAATGTTTTGTCATGTTGTTCGATCAATATTATGGCTCTTCTGCATTTCCGCAGAATGGATAGTAGAGATAACAGATACTCTTCTCTTTGATTGCCAGACTTGTAGTAATATGTCCTTTTTTCTGCAAAAGATTGTTTCTCCTTTATTCAAACGTGTATTTTGAAGATACGGTGGTAAGCCTCTATTTTTTCTTATTGTTCCGCAAATTCGGATTTTGTTCTTGAGAAGCTGTGTAGCATTAGTCACACTATTGTAATAATTGTCCATATAGACGTGATGCCAAATGCCTGTAAATGGTGAAACTATAGTTTGAATCGTTTCTATCAACTTTAGTCCTTGAGCAGCATACGTTTCAAAGTTACAAATGTAACCAGTTTCACTCTCAGATAATATTCTCACAAGTATTCCATATTTTGTAAGTTTTCCTGCATTATATACTCGGAAAAATAATCTTCCTCTCCATGGTATCATACCCTCATCCAATGATAAGTTCCTTTTTGGCTTGTACACATTTATAAATTTATCAGAAAAATAATTGATTATAGGCATGACTTTCACTAATCTTCCCGATTCTT
>PVJI01000239.1:71663-315720 GCA_004026765.1 Micronycteris hirsuta | reverse complement strand
GAGCTCACACGTACTAATAGGTCAGTAATTACATGTGTTTAGGAGTAAAAATAGTCACTCGTCCAGTCACCTCACTGCCCCAGTGATCCTCTGGCCTGCAAAGCGCACTCGTTGCTCCAGTGAAGGCGGCCAAAGCACAGTGCTGCACAGCTGTACTGTATAGAGGGGTGCGTAGGAAAACTGGAAATTTCTAAATTCCGTTGTGTGGCTCGGGCCACAGAACTTGTGTGAAGTGAGTGAACCTGGATGATATGGAGGCTATTGAAAAAAGATGGCAGTAAATGAAATAAAAACAAAAATCCTTCAGGACTGAGTTAGTGATTACAGAATCCATATACCTGGGAAGATGGCAGAGACTCCAATATTCAAGTTCTGTCTAACCATCATTCTGTAGGAGTGCACTTGAAAACATCTTTCCCTTTACTGGGAGCTCCCGTCCCATCTGATCAGATTCGCTCCCTATTACACCTGCCTACTCCCTTTTGGCTGTCTAGCATTTGTGGCTGCGGTAAATTGATCTCTTCATTGTCCCTCCTTCTACTTCCACAATGTATGCTTTCTTTTATTTTATAATCATGATTTAACAGGGCTGAGGGGAAGACCCACCAGCCATACACGCAGACTATGGCTCCCTATGATCTCACTTTCATTTCCCTAATGGCTTCATTGTAATTAGATTTGCAAAAACAGCAAAAGGCCTCATTTTGAATGGCAACAGCTGTTGACATCAACATTATATTAAATAATTTACTGGTTTAATTTTAGCTGCAAAACAATAAAACCCTCTTGTGGATGATTATTTTAGCCAGCGGAGTTTTCTCTTCGGCTGCTGACGCTTCTGCTCCAGCGGTGCCAGTTGTTTCTTCATGAAATACTCTTAACCCGAGCGTGCCAAAAACTCACAAGGGGAGCAGTTTATTCCTGCTAGTTTCCTTGAAGCACAGTGTCTGCATGAATATTTCAGGATCCTCAACCTATGGGTTTATGTCTAAACCACTGCGCTGGCATTAGCTCTACCAAGCTGAATTTGAATTTGAATGGCACACTATGACTTTACCTTTGAGGATCTGCCACTTCACAGAATGACTTAAGCTGATTTCTTGACCTGCAGGAAATTGTAGCAGCCTCTGCAAATTGGTGTCCTCTTGGCAGAAGAGAATGTTGCTTGTTTCACTTCTTCAATATCCCCTAACAGCTAGCCCTTAATCTGGCAGAAAGTCTCTTTATGGAATCTCGCACTTTCCTGCCAGATATAAAGTGAGCAAGACGATTCTCAACAAGTGCATGTGTCTGTACGTGTGTGCCCATGCCTGTGGACACTCGCAATGGACAAGGGGTTTTATGGACACCAGGGAGATAGAGCATGTGAAACTGCTCTGATTTCTAAAATTATTCACCTTCTGCAAGAAAGAAAAAGAGAAGACCTTACTAACATATGGATTTGTTGAAAAATAGTTGTTGGAATTTGTTAGATAACCGACATTAGTTTCTTTATAGTTCAGTGCTTTTCTATATTATGCATTTGTTTTCAACTGTTATCGGTCTCAAAGATAAATCTAATTTTTATTCATTTTATAAGATGTAGTTTTGAAAAACAGAAAAATGTGTTGCCCAATCATTGAACTGCCTTACATCAAACAAAAAAATTCTGTTACAAGTTAACCTACAACAAAATTACTTTCACAAAAAGCACTCATAATTGTATTAAAATACTTATTACCAGGTTCTCTGATTTTCCTGCTACCATTACTTTTGCTTATATTTTGTTGAAAGTGTAGTCCAAGGCAGTATTTACCAAAGAGGTACTAAACTATGCCTTAAACTGATCTAGCAACAAAGAAGCAGAAACAGAAAACCTATGTTGAAGATTTATCAAGCACACATCTCAAAAGCATATTCACTATCTTGCTTTTCTAATGACTTTAATCTCCAGCAAATTTGAAAGAATTTTTACATTCCATATAAAGTATACCCGGCACCAACTTCACGAAGTTGTCAGTAAAGTAGTTCTAGTTAAATGTTTCACAGAAATATTTAAGAGGGGATACGTTTGACTCCTGAAGCCCTTTTCTTAGAAAGGATCATGCTTAAAATCCGCACACTGAGTATAAAGACGAACAGAGTTTTGTGTGAGAACACTGTACACATTGAAGGCTGTGTCGGGGAAGAAGGTGCGTGAGTGTCTCTTCGGATGAGCAATACCGCGTTCCAGCCTGAGTCCTTCTCAGCAGCGATGCTTACCCTTGCGTGCAGTTCGGATGGCACGGGTGGCACTCCCGGTCCTGGTCAGCATACTTGAATATGAAACTGTTTGCCCCCTGCAAGCCATCTGGACATTTTTCCACACAGTTGGGGCCATCCTTAAAGTGGGAGCACTTGGTACAGTTGTCAGGTCCCTGAGGTGTGAAAAACAAAATAGACAAGGAAAAATGGGTGCCTCTGCCTCTGAAACTGTAGGCATGGGGCTTAGTTACGGAGACTTTACTGGGGGGACCGTGCTCTTCTAGGGAACTAGAGAATGTTTTCAGCAACACAAAAGGTGATATAGCCATTGTAGCCTTTTGATCACCAAATTTTCCAAGGACTTTTCCAGAAGAATATCAGTATTTTCTTTCTGCCATTTAGTCCTGGTTTTACTAAAAAGCAATCATATTTGATAACAACACTTTTTCCCCAGGGGCATTTTATCACAATCACTGGGAATATGGGAGATTTCTTCCTAAATAGTCAGTGAGGAAAAGAAAATAATAGTAATTACATAATACCAAATTTCATATAAAAGTAAGATATTAATTCTGGTTGTCCAATGACTATTTGAACAATAAATATTAACATTTAATATGGTTGAATTATCAGGAATTAGGCAGTTTAGGCAAATAAAAGTTAATTTCTAAATTATTCTCAATCTCAATCAGCTTATGATAATGCTAAAAGCAATATAATACTAATATTTAGGGATTTTACTAAATCACAGAACAATACTGAGAGTCATAAAAAGACACATTCTGATGGCTAAATATAAAAAAATTCCATAATGATAAAGTAAATACATATGAACAATTAATAGAGAAACATATTCAAGAATGAAGGTAACATAAATATGAGCGTGATTAATTTAAATAAAATGAACTCATTTTAAATATTTATGTTTATAATATACAATACTTTTCTAATATGTAGGATATTAACAAGCAATATGCATCAAATATATTAAATGTATCTAAATATCAGAGCAAAAGTAAAAATTTAAGACTATAGTAAATATCTATTAATTTTACAAAGAAAACTAATTTGCATTTGGTATGGGGGACACCTTCATGCAAGAAATGAGTAGTATATCCTCCAATCATTTTGAAACATTTTGATTACAAATAGTATTTTCTTAAAAGATGCAAATGCTTTTAATCATCAGGTCCTTGGAAAAATGATATTACTTGCTTGAGATTTACTTTTAGTTCTCCTTTTAGAACATCATATTGTCTTAGGATTCCTCTTTGACCATTTGCTTGGAATTTTTTTTCCCTGATCCATTTCTCCCTGAAATCTGTCTACATCCACATGATTCAACAATTATGACAGGTCATACTGACTGCAATTTAGAGAGCTAAGATATAGCAAGTATAGTGAGAGAGAATTTATTTTGTTAGGTTTATAATTGTGAACAATGTGGATTTGGGAGACAAGGGCAAGCAAACTTCATACAGAGCTAGGTATTAGGCAGGGAGCGTGGGAATTGGTCCATTTATGCGAATGCAATGCATCTCTCCATAAATGTTAACCACAAAGCAGGTAGACTTTGCAATCTGGTAACATAAGGCATCTGGAAATTGAGAAATATAATATTTTTAAAATTTAAAGACAGAGGCTGCTAGTAAAGAATAATGGTGTAAAAAAGTAAAAGTAATCTTAAAGACGTTTCTGGAAATCCTGAGACTGTTGAGGTTATATCAGGCACCTGTCTATTTCACTATTTAGATGTGAGACTTAGAGCTTTGACAAAAATGAATTATCCTATGACACCTAATCCCTATTCAAACTGAAGAGTTTGCTATTGGCAACTTCTTATTTCCTACCAGAAAAGAATACTTCACATGCTTCCAATTTTAACACCTGCTCATGGGTACTTAGGCATGTAATGCCTTCTATTATACAAAATCATTTACTGTTGCAAGTATGCTCAGTGGCATGACTTATTGTACAAGACAAGGGACGTGCTGCTTTTTTTCTTGCAGAACACAGAATAAAACTTATGATGAGTAAATTAGGCAGCTATAGTCCCAATTAGAAATTGGAAATTATTTTTCTATCTCAGAAATGGAGATCGCACAGAGGATTATCAATGGGGAGAGGGAAGGTGGGGAATAGGGGAAAAGATACAGTGAATAAGAAACGTAATTGGTAGGCACAAAATAGACAAGGGGAGGTTAACAATAGTCCGGAAAACGGAGAAACCAAAGAACTTGTATGTACAACTCATGGACATTAACTAAGAGGGGAGGATGCTGGAGGGAAGAGGGGTCCAGGGGGAGTTAGATAAAGGGGAGAAAAAGATGAGACAACTGTAGTAGCATAATCAATGAAATATACTTAAAAATAAAATAAGAATATTGTAATATAAAATAATGTCCAGGTAAAATCAGAAAGTTATGAAATTAAAATTTAATTCACATTTAAACTTTAAGTACATTATAAGATAAATTCTTTTTTGTTTTTCTTTAAGTATTTCTTATTTTGATACAAAACCTAGTACCCTAAGCTGACATAACTAAAAAAATGTCCTGTCAAATCTCAAAAGAAATTAAATGTACTGTTTCTCCATTTCATTTTAATAATAAAGAAATTCAAAGAAATAAATGTATGTCTAATGCTTATTATTCTACCATTATATTCCCAAAGCTTTTAAGAACCTAGGTTCAGTCAATGAACTGATAAATACAATAATAATAATAATAAAAGAGGCAAGAGCAATATTTTCTTTATCTCTGATTTCAGGCTACACCTGGACTCAATAATCTAGACAGACAACTATAATAAACAAACATCCTGATGGAAATACTACATTTTTTTTAAAGATTTTATTTATTTATTTAGAGAGAGGGGAAGGGAGGGAGACAGAGAGAGAAACAGCAATGTATGGTTGCCTCTCACATGGCCCTCACTGGGGACCCGGCCCGCAACCCAGGCATGTGCCCTGACAGGGAATCGAACCGGGACCCTCTGGTTCCCAGCCCATGCTCAATCCACTGAGCTACACCAGCCAGGGCAAAATACTACATTTTTTATTCTCAGTGACAATTGGTGTTTTTCTCCAGTAGCTACTATTAAGAGACAACGTTACTTTTCTCAGATATCCAATTCTCGTTCACTTCCAGCTGCACGGGATCTCGATATTCTCCTCTCACCAGGGGTGAGGTATATCTTCCTTTGGACAATGTAAATAGGAGGGATTTATGAGACCACCATTGCTAAACCCTGCAGCCTCCTCTTTCCCTGCTGCCATGGATCAGGGACTCCATATAGAGGGGGAGGTGCCATAAATTCACAGCATCTTGGAATACTAGACCATCACATGGAAGTGGGCTGCCTTAGAACCTTTTCCAGACATACAGTGCATTTTACATAAAAAAAGATTGAAGTATTTTTCTGTAAGCTACTATAAAATGAGGACAGCTACTTTAGTTTTGATGAAAATATATTTTAAAAATCAGTTCTGTTCCCATATCTCTTTTCTTCTCCTTCTATCTCTTTGGCTTACATTTTGATCACGTATATTTGTCTGATTTCCCTACTTCTCCTTCTTCTCACATGTCATCCCTTATCCTTCTAAATAGTCCAGGAGTAGTGAAAGAGAGGAAGGAAGAATAAAATGGTTGAAAAATAAATAATAGTAATAAAATAAAGAAGACCAAGTGCAGATGGGCAAGGTAACAAAATCAAAGGCTTCCTCTATTTCAAACCTGTCTTTCTGTCATACTTAAATAGAAAAATACCATCCTATTTTACGTATAGGTATCATATCCAGAAAGCATTTTATCTTTATTACACTACAGATATTTTTGCCTGGGGAAAAAAGGGGATGAAAAGAGGGTAAAATTTAGAATCAGAACTTGTATAATTAGGTGTCAGTTCCACATCACACTAGCTTGTTGACTTTTTGGTGTAACTTTATAATCATAACAGGTTCAATTTCTTTATAGTTTAAATGAAGAATGTGATAGTATGCACCATATGTAAATGTTTGGTACATATATATTATATATATATAAATAAGTAAATACATATATATGTATATGTATAAATTGTTATTATCAAGAAAACATTGGCAGATCAGAAAGATGTGACTTAAACAGAATTAATCATGAGGGGATTCCAGCTAGCTTTATGACTTTTTCCTCTATCTTATCTCAGTGTTGGTCTCACAGAGAATTTTCCAGAACTTCTTGTATATCCAAAGTGGTATATGCCTGTTGCATGGCACACAAAACCTCCTCTTCTCTAGTTGTGGCAATCAACCTGTAGACTCAGAAATAGACAAAAACCTAATACAAATTGTAATGGCTGAAAGCAAGCAACCCCCTAGTGAGAGCAAATTAAGGCTATTGTCTGAGCTGAGTCCTGCCAGTTTTTTAGACAGCACAACCTAAAAGACATGTGCTCTTACCTGCTGAGCATTTCAAGGCTTACCGATCAAGTCATCAAGGAGGTTTCCTTGATTCTGTTCTCTGATCTTTCACAGACGCTGATTCAGCATTATTAAACTTTCCCTACTTTTGCCTCTTCTAATCTCCAGACACACCAAGTCACAACTTTAGGCCTGGATGTTGCCTTCTCTACTTTCTAAACCAGTGATTTGCAACCTTTTTCATCTCATGACACCCATAAACTAATTAGTAAAATTTTGCAGCCCACCAAAACATATAATATATTTTTGAAGATGTGACCAAAAATAGGTATAATTTTATTCATTTGCACCAGATAGCTATTGCTGTGATGGCTATTGTTTTGATGGCTATTGTCACTTTTTTATTTGACAATCTAAGCAGAGAGGTCACTGCCTCTGACTAAATAGTCAGGTATTGCATGTTTTAAAAATTCTTGCAGCGCACCAGTGTGCCACAACCCAGAAGTTGAAAAATCATTGGTATAAACACATTAACGCATAGTTTTATCCCTGGTTGGTGATTTTAAATATATGGTCCAACAATGCTGTCATTAGAGAATCACAATGATTTCCTTGAAACAATTTAAGAAAATAAAAAAGAAAACCACCCTCAAAGACACAGACAATAACTGTGTGGTGATTGGCAGAGGGACGGCGGGGGAGGTAGAGAGGGCATAATGGGGATAAAGGGTGATGGAAGGAGACTTGATTTTGGATGGTGAACACACAATACAATACACAGGTAATGTTTTATAGATCTGTATTCCTGAAACCCACATAATTTTACTAACCAATCTCACCCCAATAAATTTAATATAAAATTTTTAAAAGTTCAAAATTAATAAAAATAGCTATTTTTCACTCTTTTTTAGTTAGCAAATAATTTTGAAACTGGAAAAGACACTAACTTAGAAGAGTTTTGTATGGGTATTCTGTAAACTGTCTTAATTCTTTAAAAAAACAAAAGAATCATGGACAAATTCTTGATTACTCTATCTAATTATACATTTTCAAAGTCTCAGTCTGTCTAGGAGAGAATTCATTATTCTGTGACTCATGGTCAAGAAGGTACCTAAATACATTAGTTTTTAAAGAAGTCATATTAATAACTCAATTTGCTTTGAAACCATGATGAAACTTTATATCCCTGTGTTATTTCGTGACATTCTTTCCAGAGTCTGTGCTTCTCATGTTGCAGATACATTTTCCCTTACTGTTCTTCCTGGGGAAAGAAAACAGCTGCATATGTCCCTTGCATACTTACTTGGAGATCATTATATATTAAACCGTCTTTAAGACGTTGGTTCTTCAGGCCAATCACACCACTCCTTTCCCTCAGAGGTCTGATTTTCCAAGCTTAATCATCCTGTGGTAGTTCTCTGAGCTGTCCAAGTTTTCCACATCCTTCTTTAGATGAAGTTTCAGTATGGCTTATTGGGGCCTAATGGGAGTTTGGAGGGCTCAATGATGTGTTTTTTTTCTAAGCTAATTAAGTGCAGAATAAGCACTCTGGCAGAAACATTAATACGGTTTAATTTTAAAATTAATTTTTATGGAAACATGTTGAGCTCTTGGCTATACCCAAATGTCGATCCTCAAGTCATCTACTGAGAGATGACTCAATACACAAATAAAATGGAAATTTGTCTAAAGAAGGATGAGTATGCCAGTTTGGAATGACAAACTCATACAGACCTCTGTATCAAGAGAAAGACTGAACAGTGGGACCCACATGGGGGTCTGAAAAGTAATTATCATTTCCTCTGTAAGGCTAACTTCAAACCGTGTAAGTATAAACTCATCCGTGAAGACTTTCCTGATCCCATACCCTCTCCTTAGGTTCTCATATCTGATTTTCTCTTTGCCATAGTACTTATCACACCGCTTTAGACTTCAGTTTGTATTTGCTTTCCTCCTTCCTTCAACTGTCCTTCACAGTGTCATCATAAATAATTAAACACAGAATGTATTACAGTTTACCTCAAAACAAGAGCTTTCACATTTGCATAACTGCGTGTTTCTGCATTCCAGATTTTAACTCAAAGCATAGCTCAAACATCACTGCTCTATGGTCTTTCTCAATGCCACACTTTCCATCCCAAAGACAGATTAGTTTCTCTCTTAATGGCGTTAGGATAACAATTTATACATATCAATAATTTATCAATTATTTGACTTCAATTTAATTACTTGTGCATCTCTCTTTTCTTTTCAACACTGTGTAATCTTCAGGGTCAACTCCAGATCTTCTTTCTGAATACATAATCTGGGCCATAAACGTTTAAGAAATTGAATTTTTGAATATTGTATCTCCATGAATACACTTGCCTCTTAAGGGTGGCATACCAAATGAGATTCCCCACAGCATGCTACAAATATCTATTGAATGTGGGATTAAACAATAAAGCAGTGGCACAAACATTCATACATGAAACCGAATACGCCAACACGACCGCAGACGTCCTCAAGCTTACCGGCCCGTGGCACGTGAGGATGCTGTCTTCCATCTTCTCGCACTGCGGGTCACACTCCACGCAGACGGAGCCGTTCGCGAACTCCCGAAATTCGCTGTGAAAACATCAGCTGCATGAGGTGGTGTAAGCAAACAAGCTGTCAACTTAACAAATGAAGTAACATCTGCTAAGAGTCCTATTGGCAGAGTCAATTCTAGAGTTCGTTTCTCTCGGTGCCAGGAGCATCAGAATCATTTCCCCGTACATTAAGGAATAAGCTCTCCATTAGGAGAAAAGATAAACGGAGCCAGATGGCTCTCCTTGCCCTGCATTGGGTTCAACGATAGACTCATTCAGGAAACCTCTCTCTTGTGAGAGATATTATAGACATCTCAAAAAAAAGTACAACTCTTCTGATGACATAGCAGAATTAGTTTTAACTTCTTAAGTCACGCTGTCTGGGCTGGTCTCAATAAAATTTTACTCTTAGTGGAAGCTTTGCTTTTTAAACTCTGAAAGGACCATTGTCTTTTTCTTGTTGCTAAGTTAAGTGAATGTTCCCCATCCTTGTCCTTCAAATCCCAAGACTCTTTAATTTATTTTTGGTGAAACTTCAAAAACTGCTTTGATTTCTTTTCTTCTTTTAAAATATATGCCTTAGAGAATTAGAGAAAATATCTTTTTATGGCAGGTTTTATTTTCTTAGACTATTGATCTAATATCACAACATCTTTTTCAGTTTAAATTCTTTTTGAAGTAATTCTATATGATGTAAAATAAAAAATAGTTGAATAGTAACACTCTAAAACTTTTTAATTAAAAAATCTGGGATGATGGTCATCCGTTCTCACAACCTTATACATTATGGCTATTTGTAATCTATACTTCAAAATTTTCATTTTGATAATTGACTATTAGTCATGTACAATATGTTTAAATCACCATATTCCTAATGTATGAGTGAATGAAGTATTGGGTCAAGGTAATTTAGAATGTTAGTTATGAGTCATTAACAAAATGTCTAAATAGTTATAGCTACTGTATTGCTTTGTGCCTTTGTATTATGATGTACCATTCCAAACTAGTAGCATTGCAAATATGATAATTTTAAATTAATTAGGTGATAAATTCAAATTTATTTTTATCTTGACTGAAATCTTTACTTTTTTTTATAGTGAAATATCTCATTTTGTCCCTGTAAAGCCTTAATAAATGACAGCAGTCCAAAGTTTTCTGTTGTTGAGATTAAGACTACATCTACTCCAAGGTGAAATAATTAAATTTTGTTTCTCAAATGAATAGGACACATCAATAGTTATGTATGAATGCAAATATTGACATGGATTTTACATTTTTATTTATTTATTATTTTTTTAATGATGCAATCTAACCATCTTTTTTTTCTTTAAGATTTTACTTTTATTTTATTATTAGAGAGAGGAAGGGAGGGAGACAGAGAGGGAGAGAAACAGCAATGTATGGTTGCTCCTCACATGGCCCTCACATGGCCCTCACTGGGGACCCGGCCCACAACCCAGGCATGTGCCCTGACTGGGAATCGAACCGGGACCCTCTGGTTCCCAGCCCGTGCTCAATCCACTGAGCTACACCAGCCAGGGCTGGATTTTACATTTTTAAGTGAGGTGTTGGTCTGTTATGGATTAAACATCTTATGAATTTTCTTAAGTTTAAAATCTCAATTGTATTAAAACGGATTTTCTTTAGCATGTTTCATCAACATGAGAGATATAAAATACTCAACTAGGAAATCTTTGAAATTTGAAGGGAAAAAGGACCTAGTACTGGGGCTGGAAGAGCAGCTAAATTGTAAAGAGACTCAGAAATGTTGTCTGTTTAATGAAATTACGTAACAGTTACAGCAATGCCTGTGTCATCAGCGAATTGCTTCCACTGGCTACAGCTTTCTAGGGCAACTAAAGGGTTATGATACTAAATAAAGGTCATAATTTTTATGACACTAAAATATAGGTCATGTTCATCTTTAGTTTCTCCAAAATCTCCTTTCCCACACACAGAGTTGAGGTAACGTGAATATATGACTAAAAAACTCATAGAGAGAAGCTAGCTGCCTTTTCTTCTCTAGACTAACTTCCATTTGCAGGGCTTCTGGCTGTCTTCGTCCCTGCTCTCAGAACAGATTCTCCTTGTAGTTTCTCTAACTTCTCGTTATTATTATTGTCTCCATCGTGGCCCTTTTTCTTCCAGCTCCTCTAGTGATTCTACTATGACTTTGCCAGTGACCCCGTCCCTTCAATCTAACCTAACAAATCACAGTCTACTGAGCGTGAGCATGAGTAGCGAGTTTTTTATTGCTTGTGTTTGCTGCTATCCATTTTTCAGTGTGCCGCGTGCCTGCTATCGTAGCCAATCCTACCATCAATAGCAAATACTTTGAAGTCAAGTCCTCCCCAATTTAAATCCCAGCATCCACACTAATTTTCTAGGATTTAAATCCCTTAACTTCTCTTAGCTTCAGTTTTTTAAAGTATCCTTTGTACAGGGGAAAAATAACATTTCAAGGAAAGGTTGAGATTATTAATTGTGAAAATGCTTACAAAGAGCTTAGACTGGCACTTGTTTTGATTTTTTGTTTTGTTCTAAAAGTTTCAGAAGCGTTTAATCACAGTGCCAGATAAGAAAATTTTAAAGATCCCATTGCAATTAGCTTTCTCTTTCATTTTGATTGCTTGTGCATTATAGTTAAGAGTTGGCAAAATACAAGGACTCAAATTATTTGAATTTGAGTATTAATAGCCAGAAGTTGACTGATTTTCTTCTAACCTTTTAAAAAGCTCTCTATTTAGGATTGCTTCTTGTATGATAATTATCCTCTTTTATATGTATATGAATAAGATTTTGGTAAATGTCATACTATATTTGTGTTTATTTTTGGTAGTTTTTCAGGTGACTGGTCTACCTAACCATTTAGTCAGCCCAGATTAACAGACACAGAAATAACAATTTTAATGGTAAGAATTTTTGGTATGTAATGGTAAAGAATATTTGTTATCTATTTTCTCATTTCATAATCACAACTATTTTATGAAGTTGACACCATTACCATTCTTATTTTCATATAAGACAACCAAGTTAACAATAATTAGGTTATTTGTCTAGG
The DNA here is from genome assembly GCA_004026765.1 of Micronycteris hirsuta. Classification (NCBI taxonomy): domain Eukaryota; kingdom Metazoa; phylum Chordata; class Mammalia; order Chiroptera; family Phyllostomidae; genus Micronycteris; species Micronycteris hirsuta. Next base: position 303,467 of record PVJI01000239.1, on the reverse strand, counting down.
GTTGGGCCTTTCAACTAGGAAGCAATGAAGTTAGGCTTTGAATTCAGTTTTCCTCAAAGGCTGTCTTAACCATCAGGCAACATTAGAAGAAATTATCCAATACCACAGGACTGGAGATGGTGTAATCTATCATGTTTGGGCGGCAAGATTTACGTCAGATTCTTATAAGATAATATCATTTATTATCTTTCAAATTAACTGTATGATTTTCTAAGGCCCCATTACTACTGATAAATACATGAAAGGCATTAGATTTCTTTAAAACATTTGATTTAATGACATGGAAAATGTTAAATTTTCAGAAACAATCTGATAATTAGTGTTGCTTATTTAGGAAACGGTACTTTTCCTTTGCTTAGTTTTCACTGTTTTGACAATTGAGACAGAGGATGGTGTATACATCCACATGTTTATCAATTTTATATTTCTGATAAGTTTAAAACTAAAATATTAAAGAAAAGCAATGGCATCTGGAAAGGAAAAACATGAATATGATGCCTTGGGCTATAGTGTTGGGTTGGTTCTTTTGCAGGGGTTTGACTTAGGGCAATGCTGATTCCACCAGTTCTCATAGATTGGAATTTCACATATACATTTAATACACTTTTAGTGTAACCTTCACTTAACAGAATTTAAATCTGTTAGTTTCATTTTAGTGGCATTGACTGCCACACAAAAATAAGCATATTTGACTGGAGGTATTTTATGTACAGATAATATCACACTTTCAAAATAATAAACAAGGGTGAACATATTTCAATGAGACAAACAGCACATAATTTGTTATTCATTATCAAATTTATGAGCTGATTGTACCTTACAAAATTATAAGCTGACATTTTCCTGAAAAACTATAAAATTATTCTTTAAAGATTTTGCACTTTAAAAAAAACTTAATCTTTTTCCCCAAAATTCCTTGGACAGGATTGATTGTGGTCATCATTCAAAGAAGAGACATATTAATATCCTTATGATTCAGATATTTCTATCTTTCTGTTATAAAATACAAAAGTACAGCGTTACTTGGGATCATGAAAACACTTGTTAAAATGGGACAATTCATGAGGCAGAAGAAGAAATTAAATAAAGAAACTCAAAACTACACTTACAAAACTTGAAAGTACTTTCTGTAAGCAATATTAAAAACTTTGACTCAGGGACAGTACTAAAAATGTATTATCACACTAATGAAGGACAACTATGATGCGTGAAATGGCATGTAATGATGAAGTGATTTTATGAGTATATAAAATGGCAGGCAGCAAGGTATATACTAGGTTTTATTGTAGTATTAGAAGAAATTTAAGACACTTGGCTTAAAATATTGCTTAGGTTATCTTTAGAAAGTGACAGAACACTTAGAAAAACCTATTCAACTAGAAACTCTGAAGGCAGTTTTTCTATAGGGCTCAGCAGTTGTCAGAGACATAGAAATGTGTGCCACTGCTAATACCAAATCAAATAGACATGCAACCTAAATTGAAAAAAAGTTCTATATAGTTGTAGATGAATATTGATAGAAAGTATGAGAAAAAAGATTATTGGGACTTATAAGAGGAAAGATCACTTATAACAATCTTTTTTTTTAAGAATAGAAATATATTTTTCAGTTTTGCTTAAGAGAAATTTCAATATTTTGTTAAGAATTATCTATTTTGTTATGTGTTTTTAAAATGTAAATAAGCTCAATATATATTTGGACTTGTTATTTCAAATAATATTATTTTCTCTTTAACTAATTTTCTGTAAGTTGTCTCTATGCAACAAAAGCTCTCCTGAAAAATCTTGATGAGAACAGCCGTACTGCAATTTCATGATTTTCTTGTCATTTTTAAATCTGAACCGAACAGCACCTCAAAGGCCAGGAGGGACAGGCGACATGCAGGATGCCTTACCCGTCATAGAGATGACAAGACTCAATGCAGGTCCTGCCCCTGCTGAAGCGACGGCAGGACAGACACTGGTCTGGCCCAGGTCCCCAGCAGCCATCGCTTGAACACAGATGGTTGCACACCATGCCTTCAGCAGCTGAAAAACACACCAGAATCAAGAGGAAATAAACAGAAGCGTGTGTCAAAACTTACAATTTTAATATCCACCTTCCTAAGTAAGGCCGTTTCTGTAGGAGTTTGATTGAAAGAGGTCTACAGCAGACAATGTCGGCTGCCTGTCTGACCACCGTGACTCTCAGCATCTGCAGCTTCTTCATACGGCAGCTCGGGCACGGTGCTTGTTCAGCAACAGTATGCTTTTTAATAAAACGGAGCAAATGCCAACTGTCTATGTCTAAACTCTATGGAGGGCACGTGATAGAAAGAACCTTCCCATTAACAAGAGGACAAACCACACCTTCCTGAAGCCCGCCCTTCGTTCCACAACTACACCACACTTTTGGCTTCGATTCCATACAACAGCTTCATGAAGAAAGAGAACAAATGATACTTGTTATAAAACAAAAATACTATTAAAAGAGGAAATGAATAAAAAGCAAATATACAGAAAAACAAGAAGGAGAGAATGAAATAGAAATAAAATACTGTACAAGTTTACTGGTGTTTGTTGTACTCTGACTAGAAGCCCTGATCTGCATTTCCCAAATGATTAAAGATATTGATAATATTTTTATGATGAACTTCTTTAACTTAATTTTTAGTGTGATTATTTGATATCCATATACCTTGTTTGGTGAAGTGTCACCAAATCTTATGTCAATTTTATATTGGATTGAGTGTTTTCTTAGTATCGAGTATTGAGAGCTCTTTCTATAATCTGTAAATACTTTCTCCCGGTTGTAGCTTTGTGTTTTTCTACTTTGTACATTACCCTTGAATAAGAACTTTTAATTTTGGTTAAGTACAATTTATTTTTTTATGAATTGTGCTTTGGTTATCATATCTAAGAAATCTTTGTCTAACCCAAAGTAACATAGTTTTTCTCTGATGTTTTCTTTTAGAAGTTTTAGCAATGTGGGTGTCACATTTAGGTGCGTGGTCCATTTTGAGCTAGTCAGTGTGTATGGTATTGCATTAGCCAGGGTTCTCCAGAGAAGCAGAACCTGATTTTAAAATACTGGATTAGACCTGTATCCCTGTAATAAACCCCACTTGGTTATGCTTTGTAATCAGTTTTGTATATTGCTGAATGCTATGTGCCACCTTGAGAGATATAATAGTTCATACTTTTAATTTTCCTGTGGCACAGGGTACTCTTTGTTCATATTTGGGCCCTAATCCTCAAACCTTTCATGCAAAGTAGGAAAGTTCATTCATTTTACAGATGGGCAGAGGCTCAGAGAGGCTGGGCTGCCCAAGGCCACAAGTGTTAGAGTGGGGGTTTTAAGCACAGTCCTGCCTCGTCTCTTTACTACCCAACAGGGATGAAAGTCCCAGTTCCCTGTTCTGCCTGGCACCATCTGGTGGGGAGGTGGGCATCGCATTACAACTTGGTGAAGGTGGGAAGCTGGGAAGCCCACACTTCTCACCCACTTGCTTGCACGGGGGAAGCTGGGGCCGCAGTTTGTTTTGTTTTGTTTTTCTCCTGTGGGGTAGAACAGATATTGTCTAACAGGTTTTTGCCTTGCTAGTTTGCACCTTTCCAGGTCCTTTAGAAGAGAAAACAGGCTTTTGTTGGGGGCTTTTTTGGTCTGCACCTGTTGGTGTTTCTGAGTCGCCAATGTGTCCCCACCTTCACATCTGGAATATATGAGACAAAAATAAAACCTAACTCACATCTGTGTGTTTCTGGGATTCTAAGGTGCTAAATCTGTCTTCTTTCTTCTCTCTGCCTTCCAAAATTTTATTCTATTCTTTATATGTATTGTTCTGGAGGTCTAGTTGTACTTAGTAAAAGGACTAGAGAAAAGTATATCTACCTCATCTTCCCAGAAACAGAAATCTAGTATACCTCTTTAAGATACTGTGGTCCATTTTCAAGACATACTTTACCACTTCAGGCATACTCTAAAAACCTGAAAGTAGGTCGATCTATTTATTTCACCAAATCATATTAATTTTTTTAGTTTGAATACATCTCACTCTTGTCTCTTCTCCTTCCCTAATCCAAGGGTGATAGAACTCTACAGTACAAGGGGTGGGGTGAGGAAACCTGGAATTTATTTATAAAAAAATTGTGTACTTATTCTTACACGATTAAACTTCCATCACCTTCAAAGACTCTTCTTTTGATGAAATACACCTATTGAGATGTCTTTCCAACTGCTCAAAACAGTTTTGAACTCTTCAATTTTGAGGTCTTTCAGTGCTCCTGCTGTTTTTTGCTTCACCTCTTTCTCATGGGCAAAACATTTCTCTTTGTGGACTGCTTTCATCAGGGGAAACAAACAAAAAAAAAGTCGCTCGGGGCGAGATTGGGTGAATAGGGAGGGTGGGGCTCAGGGAGCATGCTAATTTTGATTAAAAACTGCTGAACATGCAGTGCGGTGTGGACAGGTGCACTCCTAAATCACCTGTCATGAATGGGCAAATGCACTGAAAGAGTCTTCCAAAAATTCACTGAAGCCGAATACAGCCTCTCACAACAATGCCAGTTGGTACACTGCTACAGATGGGTTCCTAGAACACTCACCAAGCAGGGGAAGCCCGTACTACAAGGGGTCTACCCCTAGAAGAAATTCCTCTTTTGGGGGTCTCCCTTGTATGTAGAGGGGTGAAATCGCTCTGCTTTGATTTTCTGATGTATCCTTTGACTTTAGTTGGAGAGGAGGGGTTAGCTTTACCCAAGCTACCTTCATTTATGCTGCCTACTGCCCTCCTTGGTCTGTATTCAGAATTTTGGATTAGGGAAACAGTATCTATGGGAGAAAACAATAATAAACAAACAAAAAAAAACTATAATGATTACTTTCTTTTCATTCATTTCAAACCACTAGATGATGACAGTGAACGCTGGTTGATCATTTTCTCCAAAGTGAAACCAAGGAAAGCGTCTCTACACAGCATTGAACAAAAGGCCAAGGATGCTGCTTCTTTGAAATTCTTAAGAGAAAAGAAGTTTTGATCAACACGAATAATTCAACAGCCCTTGGACCTCCTCCCTACACAAGAAGGAGTAGGAGGCCTATCCAATAGCTTATAGTACACAAGGCCACTTTTAAACCTCTCTAAAGAGACTTTACCAATGTGGTTATTAGGAGACCTTTAACTTTCTCTGTGTTTTCTCTGGAATCTGTGAAATAGATTTTTCTTCATCTCATCTGAATTGTCCCAGTCTGCTAAAAATTTATTGATGAAAGGAAACTTGCCTTGGGGTGGAGAACACACAATACAGTATACAGATGATGCATTATAGAATTGCATACCTGCAACCTATATAATTTTTAATCCTCACCCAAGGATATATTTATTAATTTTAGAGCAAGAGGAAGGGAGAGAGAAAGATCAATGTGAGAGAGAAATATTGATTGGTTGTCTCCAAAATGTGCCCTGACCAGGGATAGTCCTCACAACCCAGGTATGTGCCCTCACTGGGATTTGAACCCACAGCCTTCAGTTGTATAGGACAGCGCTCCAGCCAAATAAGCCATTTGGCCTGAGCTGAAACCTATATAATTTTATTAATCAATGCCACCCCAATAAATTCCATAAAAATATCAAAAATATTAGAGAGATAATAATGTTGGGTATTTTGACCTTTATAGATAATATTGAACATACTTTCATTAAAATATAGGCAAGTTTAAATGATGGATCTTGTTACTGTGCTGCATGTGTAAAAACTTTAAAGTATGTGCAATTATGGCCAAAATTTTTTTCCGGCTTTGTTGAGATAAAACTACTTATAATATTGTGTAAGTTTAAGGTGTACAATGTGATCTGATGTACATATATATTGCAAAATATTTACCACAATAAATTTAGTTAATGCATGTGGTTTTATCTCAAATAATTACCCATTTTGTCATAGTTGTGTTGAGAACATTGAACCTCTATTCTCAGAGCAAAGTTCAAGTGTGCAATGCAGTATTGTTAATGGTAGTTACCACGTGAACCTCAGAGCCCGGAACTTATTCACCCTGTAACGGAAAGTGCATACCCTTTGACCTACGTCTCCTCATTCCCACCCTCCCCCCACTTAGGCCCTGGCAATCACTATTTTACTCTCTGTTTCTATGAGGTTGATGTTTATATTCCACATAGAAGTGAGATAATATACTATAAAACTTTCTCTGTGTGACTTAATTAACTTAGCATGATGCCCTGAAGATCCATCCATGTTATCACAAAGGTCGGGTTTCCTTCTTTTTATGACTGAATAATATTTCATCCTATCTATCTTAATCACATCTCTATCCATTCACCTGTTCATGGACACTTATTTTGTTTCTATATTGTAGCCATTATGAATAATGCTGCAATGAACATGAGGATGCAGATATTTTTGAGATCCTGACTTGATTTCCTCCAGCTACATCACTAGAAGTAGAATTGCTTTGTCATATGGTAGATTTTTTTTTGTTTTGTTTTTTAATTTTTGAGGACCCTCCATATTGTTTTCCATAGTGGATGCACCAAATTAGAACCCCTTTCCCCACATCCTCACCAGCACTTCTTATCTCTCCTCTTTTAAAAATAGCTGTTCTAACAGGTGTGAGCTGATATCTTACTGTGGTTTCAATTTTATTTTCCCTAGGGATCTGTCATGTTGAACACATTTTCATGCAGGTGCTGGCCATTTGTATGTCTCCACTGGAGAAATGTCTATTCAAGTCCTCTGCCCATTTTTAATCAGATTTTTTTATAATTGACTTGTATGAATTCTTTATATCCTTTGAATTTTAACATCTTATCAGATATATAATTGGCAACTATTGGGTAGGCCAAAAAAAACCATGTTCATTTCTGTAAAATTAAAAGACACGTTTTTCATTTCCAACAATAACTTTACTTATTTGGACATCTTGACTATGTCACCTATTTTCTGCATGGTATAACATTGATTGTTCTCAATTAATGTCTTGATTTGATCACTATCAACCTCAACTTGTTTACCCGACCATGGAGCATTGTCCAGTGAGAAATCTCCAGCACGAAACTTTGCAAATCACTCTTGACAATTGGATCAGTCACAACACCTTCTCCAAACACCGCACAAATCTTTTTCTGTGTTTCAGTTGCATTTTTATCTTTTTTGAAATAATAAAGCATAAATGTCAGAAATGTTGCATATTTTCTTCTATCTTCAATATTGAAATTGTTATACAAAGATTCACCAATTTTGCTGGGGTTTTTTAACATATGATGATATGACATCTGTCATAATACAATTTAACACAATTGTTTCAAATGAAGTGCTACTAGAACATCTTACAGAAAAAAAAAACAAGCTAACTTTTTGGCCAACCCAATACTTTCTCCCATTCTGTAGGTTGCCTATTCATTTTGCTTAGAGAAATTTTTCAGTTTGATTTAGTTCCACTTGTTTATTTCTGCTTGTTGCTTCTGCTTTTGGTATTATAATCATAAAATTATTGCCAAGACTAATATCAAGAGGCTTATCTCCTATGTTTTATTTTAGGAGAATTGGATTCTGTTCTGTTTTACGTTTAAATCCTTAATCCATTTTGAGTAAATTCTTTAGACTGGTGTAGGATATGGGTCTGATTTCATTCTTATGTATGTGAATGTCTACTTTAGCAAACATCATTTTTGAAGAGACTCCTTTCCCCTTTCTTTGGCTCCCTTACCAAATATTATTTAACCATTTATGTTCAGGTTTGTTTCTAGGCTCTTGATTCTGTTCCATTGGTCTATGTTTCTGTTTTTATTCCAATACCATATTGTTTTGATTACCATAGACTTATAATATAGTTTGCAATCAGGAATTGTATCTTCAGCTTTGTTTTTTTCTCAAGATTGCTTTGGTTTTTCAGGGTCTTTTGTGGTTGCATATGAAGAGATATATTATGAAATAAATTATGTTTGATCAATATCCTAATCAATTAAAAATTAAAAAAAAATATGCTATACCAAAACTTTCAGGTGGGTTAAAAATTTCAATACAGTTTGTAAAGTACTAGAAGAAAAAACCTAAGACTATGGCAATATTATAATTATAAAGGGAAAAGAAGAATCACTCAATTAACTAGATAAAAACACAAAATGTTTATCAAAGACAAACGTTTTTTAAATTACCTATGAGAGGGAAAGTTATACATAACACATTTAAGAGACAAAAATTCAATGCATTTAATTTGTGAGGAGCTCTTTCAAATCCAGAAGGAAAAGACCAGCTCCCAAACTGCACATGAAAAACACTCACCACTAAGTAATTTACAGGAGAAGAAATAAAAATGATTAGGGGATATATAAACAAGAGTCTCAATTTTAACTGAAAATACTCATTTGAAAGGTATGTTTTTCATATTTCAGTTCACCGACATTTAAAACCATGGATAATACCTAGTGTTATAAAGAAAGGTGGAAATATCCCTGGCCAAACATTATCTAGCACAATGTACACAGGTCTAGTATTTGTATAAGATGATATAGCAATATATACCAAAATTTATTATGTAACCTCATTTAGACAACTTCTAATTCTTTAGCCTAATAAATGATTACACAGTACAAATGTTTTATGAATAAAGATTCACATTATTGTAGTACTAATAACATGAAAAACAGAAATTAATTTATCATTAATATAGCTCTTAATAAATAAATTTTACAATATATAAATATATAAATAATATATAAACAATATATAAATATATATATTATCCCATATATACAAAATATGTTTCATTATATCTATACCAATTTATTTTTATATGTTTCTATTGTTTTGATTTATAACAATGATAATGGTTCTATTATATAGAAAAATAAATTTATTTTCATTTTGAAAAGTTAATTATAAATTTAGTTTCTTATGCTGGGTTGAAGTATGCATATACAAACATTTTTAAGACAGAGATGTATGCACTTAAATGTAACAGATTCTGAAGTGTTGGTGTAATACTTGCCTCTTCACTGCTTAGACTTTGTTGTTAAAAGTGTATGCTTAAATATTTCAAGAAACTTCAAACACCCTTACATACCTGCTCTAAAACCCCTTCAGCCAGCACTGTCATTTTGTCAAGGCCATGACCACACAGATAAAAGAGGCAGAACATGTTCTAGCTTTTCATGTCCTGGAGTTTCACTCAATCTCAATCTCTTCAAATCATAAAGGCTGCTTTGAAACTTTTTACTTAAAAGACTTAGGCACTGCCCCACTTTATAGGAGAGGTAAAGTTTTTCTTTTATTGTCATTACTGCTTTACACCATTTTGAACTCTAAAACACACTGAACTTTAAAACAAGGCCGTCTTTTCTTTTAAATTACCAAGCCTATACTGAGATTTAGATTACTATTTTATGGAGATTACATGTGTTTGTGCATGCATAAATGCATGCGTATGCCATCTAGGATTGTGTACATGTATGTGATATATGTGTATTTGCATGCACACATATGCTGTACATGTATGTGTGTCTTGTAACAACTGTTTGTGTGTACTCATATATGTATCTTGCATGTGTATGACATATTAATAGAGAATACCTAAAAACACAATATCTACAGTACATTTAAAATAAAGCCAACATTTAAGTTTTCCCATTTGTATACAATACTATGGATGATAAAAAGGCTTTAATTACAGGTGGGCAACCATTGCAGACTCAATGTAAACATGAGCGGGGCCACCTAGGGGGTCAAATTTCTAGGGTAACTGAATTTCTGAAAGCACAGGACCCGATGTACTGTGAGACTGACATTCAAAGTTTGATAAATGGATTTCATGCAAAAACTCTATGCTCAGTGTTACACCACCAAATTGTGCTTCTCCTAACTGCTTCATTTCCTTCTGCAACTGCAATGCCCACTCTTGTCCAGAACAAGGAAACATGTTCACAGCCAGAAAAAGGGCAAGGCTCAGTCCAAGCACAATGGCACCAAAGTGGAAGGGCAGGTTAAATTTTTAGTTTATTGTTCATATTATAAAACATTACATGTTATAATTCACTTTCTTTTGGTGGTTTGAAAAGTTTAGAAATCTTCTAAATGTATGGAATAATTACACAAATTTTTCCTACCTTGCAATTTTACATTTAATTTCTATCTGAAATTTCTTCTTTCCATTTGCTTTTTATTTAGGTTGATAAAAGGTAAAAGAAGTAAGTGTTCACAGAATTTGTACAATGATTAAATGGCTCAAGGAGAAATGTTTTCTGATTTATTTTTATTTAGGTTTTTTGTCTTCATAGTCAAATATTTTCTTTGCAAGGTAGTAGAAATTTCATTTGGTTTTGTTGTTTTGAAAAAAGTAGAAGTAAAGAAGAGTATAACCCTGACTTACAGAAATATTTATAAGTTAGCATTGAAAATGATTCTATTTCATTTCCGTGAATAATCTACTCTGTCTGAGGCATGTACAAACACATACATACTACTGTGGGGTATAAAGGTTAGAATTAGAAAAAAGAAAAGAAAAGCAACTTTCTGTCAGGAATCAGAAATGTACAAAACCAAAGATATAATGCAGGCTTAATTATAAGATACAATTCATTCAATGTGAGCATGCGTGTTCTGATATGCAATGAAATTTTGTACTTCTTGAGTCTGTGTGGGATAGAAGAATGTGTAAGAACTTAAATTTCCTCAATAGAGGAGCCTCATGTTGCAACAGAGCTCTTTTATCTGAAAAATATTTTTCCAGATCCGAAACAGAAAAATTGTGAGTTCCTTATAAATTATATTTTATGAAAATTGCTATTTTGAGTTACCTTAAGCCCCTTCTAAAACAAGATGAGTATTACAAAATAAATTAAGTTGCTGCCTACTCAATAAGCTTAAATCATGTAGAAATCTTAAGAGTTTGCATTTTTTTTAATGGCAGAAGAAGGTATAGAGGGGATAAGTGGTGATGGAAATTCTTTTTAGAAAAAGGTGGAAAAAGTTTAAAATGTCCCGTACTATTCACTCACATACACACAGAAAAAAATTTCATTATATATATTTATACCCCAGTGATTGTTCTAATGGTTAGATTAAAGAAATTAGAAGGTGCCCTGATAACAAAATAATTTTTAGAGCTGTGCCTTTTAAAAAGGGCTCACTCATCATTGCCATGGCTAGAATATGTATTTATAGACAGATCATCTAAATCCTGCCTTTTATTTGATATTCATCATAAGCTGGTCAAACACTTAAATGCATAGTAGTGGCACTCGTGTGATGTAGAAGAGAGAAATACTCAATAGAAAAACAGGAAAAAATTAAGCATTAATCATTGGCATATCAAGTATAAGATAGGAATTGTCACATACTGTGCCCAATAAAACATTATTAGCATCTATGCAACAAAGAAGTGATGAAGAGAATCAATAAGGAGCAGAATATGTGAGAAAGAGCTAGTGAAACACCTACAGAAATGCGTTTATGAAATGAAATTTCTTCTGGAACAACATTTTACACTTTTCAGAGAAAATATCTTCATTATTTCCAATACTCTCAAATGGCAAATAACGAATGACAAATATTCTATGTTATCAAATTCACAGAAAGCAAACAGAAAATTCACTGGGATGAATTTCACAAACTGATTGGATCCAAAGAATTACCCAGACGCTTATTAAACAGCTAGGTTCCCAGGTTCCGCTTACACCTATTGAATCTAGTTCTCCACAGAGGGTAGTTATAATGAGGCAAGATTTGCAAATGCAGAATATATTATAAAAGCATGAAATATGTTATAAAAAGTCACCTATTCTGATTATTTCGTACCAACAATTCTTCAGGGTTGAGAAAAAGAAGGCAACAGTTCTGACCCACTGCTATTTTTAACTGTTTGATCTAATAAATCATGGGAGAAAATGTTTAAAGCTTCTATGCTTTCATGTCTGAGTAATGTACTTACTGCAGTTTTCAGCTTTCCTATTGTCCCGGATCACTATTCTTTGGTTGATAGTGCTGAAGAGTGTCGTCCAGTTGATGGTGTGATAGTAACACAGGTTGCTGTTGTCAGTAATGTAGATGTTTCCTGCACTGATTTCTTTCAGGGACTGGAACTGCAGTGAAGTGATACCTTGTTGCTTGAGGATAAGTAAGGAGAGGCCACTAAAGAGAAGGCAGAGGAGACATTGAATAGTAATAAATAATTTCTGGCCAGTACATTCATTCTTTTTCTTTAATTATTTTTTTAAGATTTTATTTATTTATTTTTAGAGAGAGGAGAAGGGAGGGAGAAAGAGCAATGTATGGTTGCCTCTCACATGGCCCTCACAGGGGACCTGGCCCACAACCCAGGCATGTGCCCTGACCGGGAATCGAACCGGGACCATCAGGTTCCCAGCCCATGCTCCATCCACTGAGCTACACCAGCCAGGGCAGGACATTCATTCTTGAAGTAAGAAAATGATGTCACATCTTACTCCAGAAAAAGGTAAACAGAGCACAAAGAGAGACTGAGTCAATAAATCTGTGCTCAGAATATTAATTCTTTATATAATGTACACTGGTGGTTTTAAAAATAATACCCCAAAGAAGAATGTTCATTTTTAGAAGTATGCATTAATATCTATCTACATACTTACCACCAACATATATGCTAACTCCCCCTCCACCCCTAAAATCTTAAATTCTTCAAGGATTAAATCCTGTGTTAAGACTAATTAAATAAATGTGTATGAATGGCTTTTTGTCTATCCAAATTAAGATATTAATTGTACTCTATTTCATAACTTAGAATGCTTTCCAAAGGTAAATATCATAGAGATGTCTTTGATATTTAGCTTTAATTTATTCACAGACAAAAATGTAATAGTAATAGTTGAATAATGTATAAAGTTAGGATATATTAAAAATTAAAGAGAAGAATGAAATTAAATGTAAATTAAAAGAAGGCTTGGGTGACTGGGGAAAGGATCTCAAAAAGTTAAACAACTACACTGTGGAAACAAATGATCATTTCAAGGAAATTGTTCTTATTTCAACATAGTCCACATTTTTGTAGTTGAGCTCCTTTTCCATTCTCTGAAGATTAAATGTGTTTCCAGCATCTCAATCAACTAATGAACGTGATTTGGAGATCTAAGATCCTTTTATTTTATTTACACATACACATCACTGTTTTACACACACACACACACACACACACACACACACAAAAGGTGTGTCTGGAATAAGTCCAGCCATTGTTAATGTACTGAGAGAGGTTTGATACATTGATGTAACCTGGCAGCCAAGGAGAGTGGACTGGGATGTACATGTGTGAACAATGACGACTTCACTGTACTAGTCAGTGGGGGTGGCAGATGCTATTCAGTGAGCATGTGTACTGTGTGGCTGTCGCATTCAAAATGACTGAGTGAATAAAACAAGGAATCTGCATCAAATTTTGCATTAAGTGTGAACATTCTTCCACATAAACTATTCAGATGATTCAGAAGGCCACAGCTATGGGCAACTGGTCATTGGCAGCTTCATCATGATAATAGTAGCTCTCTTTTTATTATATGAGTAAAGATATTGACATCAGACAATTATATCAGTGACTTTCTAAGCCCTGACTTTTCAGTTTAGTATAACTAGGACTGTATGAGGGTGATGGGCCAATTCCTAAAACATAAGCTCAGTGACGCTTGGTTCCAATGACAGCAACAGAGATGAAACGGGAACTTCCTGGTATGGCATTTGTATCCCATACATCTGGGCCATTTCTAAGTCATCCAGCTCCATCTTTTAATTATAATAACATAGAGGCAAATATAAAGTTTAATTTTATGGTTCGCATCATGTGCTTCGTACCTACAAAACATTAATGTTACTGTAATAATAGGTAGGTGAAAAATCCAAAGGTGTATTCTCTATACTTTAAGCACAACTGGGGTATTTTTCATTGAGCTTACATTTGGAATTAAAAGTAGAAACCCAATATTTCTAGAACCAGTGAATCAATGAGGCTGACAGTTTTGACATAACATATGCATTACGCTACTCTTGAAATCTGGGAGACTTGCATCTTTGAACATAGAAGCCTACCTATAGAGTACTCTTCCACCAATGGTCACCAGGTTAGAGAAAACACTGAAGTCCGTCATGTTTGGGGGCCATGATTGTATGTTCAAGAAACCTACAAAAGAATAGGAAAATTCAGAATACTATTGTCTTAGTAATAATGTTTACTACTGAATATTCTAGAAATGTGATGAAAATGCATTAAATATAAAAATGAAGGGCAACAAATATTCCTACTTTTGAACCATTCTATCTCACACTTCCCTAAAATTGAGTATGTTATCCAAAGTTTCAGGTCTACAATATTCCAGAGTTAAAGAATATTAAAAAAAAATGAGCACCAAAAATCTGTTTCTCAGAAATATGGAATTATATAATTGCATATGTTAAACTATTTAAATAATTTTTAAAGATTTTATTTTTATTTTTTAGAGAGAGGGGAGGGGAGGGAGACAGAGAGGGAGAGAAACAGCAATGCACGGTTGCCTCTCACATGGCCCTCACGGGGACCTGGCCCGCAACCCAGGCATGTGCCCTGACGGGGAATCGAACCGGGACGCTCTGGTTCCCAGCCCGCGCTCAATCCACTGAGCTACACCAGCCAGGGCTATTTAAATAATTTTAATTTATCCTTTCAAAAGCAAAAATACTTTGCCTAACTAGATAAAGAGAAAAATACAATTTCAGTTTGTCTGAAATCCTTTACCACTTTTTATGCTTAGGACATCAGTTTTCTATCTTGCATTCTAAGGCATATATGTGTACATATGCCTTAGAACATAGTGTGTACACATATGTGTATGTGCCACATGTATGTATATATGCACATATGTTATATATAGTATATAATATGTATGTGTATATATATGCCTTAGAACTCTCCTCATTTGATTTTGCATTCTTTAATAGCAAATTCATGTTTAATTTATTGCTATGAGCCCATATCATTTACTATGTCACATGCTCTATAAATGTGTTAAATTAATACTACATATTATCCATGCTCAATAGTACTTCTTGTGAAAAAGTAAAAAGAAAAACATAGGTTCAAAAGTCAGTTGACAGGTACAAAAATAGTAACATCAAAATTTCAAGGATACTTTACCTTTTAAATTGTGTGGGCTTTCAAAACATACACAAATGTTAAGAAGTAATGAGTAGAATTTACTTTAAAAATGAGTTTCTGGTTCTAGTATTGTGTAATATTTTCAAAAAAACAAAAATAATACGCAGTTAATGGTACAACAATTGCACTTAAGAAAATTACCTGTTATCTCTCTCACTGTCCGAAAGACATTCAGTTTCTCTGGGTCTATGGCTTCAATTGCATTGTAAGGGTCCCTGGAAAACCGAGGAGAGAAGGGTTCAGATTTAAAACTAAATAAAGCAATACAAATAGTAAAAATGTGACATTATTTTATTTAAATGGAATTTTAATTATCAATAGGATGTTTAGCAGTGGCTGTCCAAATTTTTCTGGCCTAGACTGGAGGGTAATTACAAGGAGCACTGAGGACTACTTAGATGACACAGAGCATCAGTTCTTCATCAAAAGCTGTTCTAGATTTACAGAAATAATTCAGTTAGACTATTCTAAAGAAACCTCCAAATAGAGCAAATCCATTTATGAACTATTTTATTTTATTTTGCTTTACATGTTTATTCTTATTTGGGAAAATATGCTCTGCAGGTAAATCAAGTTAGTGAGGACATTGTCTTCTAGGCTCCTCAAAGCACTCTGACTTGCAAAGAGCACCTGCAATTTCTTCAGAAAGATAGAAACAAACACACAAAGCTGCCTTTTTTGCTGTATCTTCACATTTATCTATTAGCGAATTTTCATAATATTTATAACACTGTTTAAAAGGTGCTCTTCATAGGAGTTATTTAGAGCAATCTTGCTCCCTTTTTTATTTATATTTATTTTTATAACACATATCTATTTATTTTTATATTTGATTTATATTTATTTTTATATTTGATTTATATTTATTTTTATAACACATATCTATTTTCTTACATCTACATAAATCATAACAACATTTAAAGACAAAATTTATTACAAATTTAATAACATTCAAAAGGTGGTGTAAATTTGAAGATTTTAAAAATGCCATCTTCTAATGCATACACATATTTTTATAAATAATGTTTTTATACATATATATAGAGAGAGAGAAAGAGAGAGATGTCTTCCAAAAATGAACATAAAATATCTTTGAAAATTAAATGTTTAATATATTTTTCAGAGATTTTCATCTTAAACATTTTTTCATGTATTATATGCTGGCCATATGAAATAATTGCACACTTGAATATTAAACCGAACATAAACGTAGTTTATGTCATAATATCAAACATTTCTCAGTAATTTAAGCAATATTTTTAGTTCTTAAGGAATACATAGTACTTTTAAATGCCTCATTACATTAAAGGGTATTCTATGCTATACTGAGCAAATAGAAATCTCATATTAATATGTACCCTTCAGAAAAAATTGAAGTCTATTCAACGACCACTTCTAGAGAGACCAAACCTTCTAAGAATAATGAACTTAGGCTTTTTAAGAAGCATGTAACCATCTGTAGCAATCAATTGAGTTTTATTCTTGCTGTGGACATCTGTCACTTTGTAATTTCTTTTATAAACATCTCTCTCTCTATATATATATACCCATATACATATACATTTATGTATGTTTACATAAATGTATATGTGTATATATTTATATATATTTACATATATATGCCATATATCAAATCTTTGTGTTTTTACTTTACTTCTCTTTAAATATACTGAGGTGCCATTGGTGAATAAAATTATGTAGGTTCAAGTGTATAATTTTATGATACATCACAAAATCTTCCATCATCATATATTTGACCCCCATTATCTTTTATGGTGCCCCCACCCTCCCCGCAGGTAACCACCACACTGGTGTCTGTGTCTATGTTAGGACGTCTGTTGTTTTACCGATCTTTAGGAACCTTCTTTCATGTACAGGGAATAAACATGAGGATATGGGGATCCACTGGGTACGGTTTTAACAGGGCTACCTGTCAATCAAGGTGCTCCATACTTCCCTGACAGATGGGCATATGGCCTGTTTCCTGGGAATTTCCATCTGAACCCATTGGCACTTATTCAATCTAGCCTTTGAGACTTACAAAACTATGTTAGAGGTAGCCCTTTCAACTTGATTCATTAACATATTCTTTTATACTGTGAACCATTCCATGTCTTTGAAGGGAAAAAAAATACCTTTGGTTGATTAAATTACTGTTTCAAACTAAGAAGTCCTGTCAATATACTGTATCACTAGTTTAACATGGAGGGTTATGGAAGGCTTCGAGAAACAGTGTAAAAGAATTTCCTTGAAATTCACACACAAACGATGAATATTTTCCTCAATGTGACATGAAGATCTTCAAAAGCTTGACATCTAAATTAATGTT
Source organism: Micronycteris hirsuta (assembly GCA_004026765.1). Taxonomy (NCBI): domain Eukaryota; kingdom Metazoa; phylum Chordata; class Mammalia; order Chiroptera; family Phyllostomidae; genus Micronycteris; species Micronycteris hirsuta. The sequence goes on along the minus strand of PVJI01000239.1, from coordinate 285,993 downwards.
CTGGAAAAACTTGCTCTATTCATAACCGAAAATGTATGGAATAAATAACTATGTTTTGATGAATATGAAGTGAAAAAATTAAGTTCACTTTCTGGGAAAATTCTTGTTGCTATGCTACTTTTTAATGATTTTCTTTATTTATTTTTAGACAGAAGGAAATGAGAGAGAAAGACAGGGAGAGGAATATCACTCAGTTACCTCTTTCACAGCCCCAACTGGAATCTGGCCTGTAACCCAGCCATGTGTCCTGACCAGGAATCAAACAGGTGACCTTTTGGTTTGCAGGACTATGCCCAATCCACTGACCCACATCATTCAGGGCTTGTTGTTACTATACTTTATGGACAAAGACTTTTGTATGCAGAAGAAATATCAGCACTACAATAGTAGAATGAACTTTCCACAACTGGATTTTTGATGAAAAGCAGTGTATAGAACAGCTCTGATAATATAATAAAATATTCTGACTTTATTGAGAAACAGTAAAAATTCAGGGTGAGCACACAATAATGGGGTCAGTCCAAACTTTTACTGAGAATACGTCCAGGTTGCCAGATGTTAATAAATTCTAGACTGTTCGCATGAAGCCCAATGGACCACAGAAATTTTATACACTTAATTTTAGAGATTCAGGACTCTCATAAAATAAGTTGACAGAATTCCACTTACCAACTTCAGAGTACCAGCCACTTGAAATCCATAGAATTATAAAATCAAGAACTTTCTTAGCTAAATTCAGAGCACGAGTAAGAGCACTATATTGACTCTGTCACTGTGTTCGGAGATCCAATATAAAGCTCAGTGTTAAGACAGAGAAACAGTTTTTCTTAGTTGTGTTGAAAGCTAGTTTTTCTCTCAACCCATTATCACATTTCCATTGTCTATCACCATTGCAGACTGTCATCTAAGTACCTGACACAGTATGGACATGCTTTTTTGGTGAGCATTTTGAGGCTCAAAACTCATGCACATGAACAATATTTAAAATGACAATATTAAAAGACTATTTTATTCCTACAGATAACCCTAAATACTGAGTTTGGCTTAGGTTTCTGTTCTAAATAAGGAAATAAGAGTACCTAGTCTATTTCTGGCAATGGCACTATCATGCTACAAATGAAACATTTTCTCTTACTTCTTTAAATTCCAATTGGATAATTAAAATCACTTTATAAAATTGTGTATGTATATATATGTATGTATATGGGCACTCTTATCTATGATTTTTATGTCAGAATTGAAGAAGAAGTATTAAAATGCTTAATATGTAGGAGATGGATATTGACCTGATTGAGATGAAAGCCATTTGGGTAATGCAATTCATGAGGCTGTTTTCAAATCTTTCCCCATACTGATGGACTGAGGCCAATTCATTTATTATATCCAGGTGGAATCAAGCAATGTGAATTGAGTGGCTATGTTTTATTTCTCAGAAGACACTGTTAACATGATGTAATCTGTCATTCATGGTGATACTTGGTTTTTAAAAGTTAAAATATGAATTCATTGTTTTACGAAGTGTTGCATATGCATAAAATTACATAGATGCACATCAGTGTCAACCCCAGTCTAATCAAGGGCCAAGGCCGGCAATCATATCAGTGTAAATGGATCCAAAGAGCCAGGGGGGACTCTGGTGCATTTGAATGGATGCGTCCCATTGCCACATGGCGAGTACTATCTAGCCTGAGCACAGTGTCGCCATGTAAAAACGTGGGCTAAGAGTAACGAAGTGCACATATTTTTAAAAAGAATTTAGAAATCTTGACCTTCAAAAAAATACTGCACAGGCCAAATATAACATATCTGGGACAGAAAGTGTATACATATTATTAGAATATCTGGCATAGACCCATATTAAAAGCTACATTTTAAAGTAAAGAAATGTTTTATGGAACAAGACCTAGAGTAATTTATTTGAATAGAGAGAAACACTCTGTTCTATTTCTCTTGCTATTTCTAGTAGGACATATTTATTCAAAATGTGTTCAATTATGTTGCTTCTAGAAATAATATGATATATGTTTAGAGTAAGATTTTGAACCAAAATATGTGAGTGATATTCTATATCTGTAGCCCGTAGCACCAATATTTAGGGATTAAGTAGTAATATAGATAAATAGATGAAATATAAAGTAAACTATTGACATTTTTATTGCAATTGAAAGACTAAAAACTGGGTTGTTTTCCTAGTTAAAGCCAGCAGGTGGTTCTGTACTGACAGAGCCCAGAAAATGTTACAATTTTTACTGCTAAAATGAAATTTATTTTATAGATCCCTTATGACAGTACTTTCTAACCTTAGAAAAAAGAGAAAAATACATGTGATGTCAAAAAGAAGTTCTGAAAGCTCAGGACAATTTCAACTTCCTGATTTGCTTTTTGTGAGATACATTTTTTAAGGAATATTAATTTACGATGTTTTAAACTAATTGTTTAGAAATTGAATGAAATTCACCACTTCAGCTATTATTATCATTTCCCTGATTGTATCTAAAAATGTATCAAGCTTGTTGGAATCTACAGATTTAATGAGAATGCCCTACAAATACTTGTTAGTTTATACATAAATGTACATTTTTAAATCTGAGTACTAACTAATGTCATAATCTGGGTATATCTCACACTTGAGTTTACCCTCCCTGCCAGTGAAATATGACATTTGATTTGCTGGAGAAGAGCATCAATGTGGGGCAGAACTCTTCTGGGTCAAAAAGAATCAAGCAAACAAAGCTAAAGATGCACTTAAGCTTTGTCTACACTTCGTAAAATCATTTTCTGCAAAAATTTGATACTGACCCATGAATACCAGTGACAAGAAAGATCAAATTCCCATTGATTTTGGTGCAGTTTATGAATCTGTCAATGTTACTGGAATCCACGGTCTGAGCTGACACCAGTGATCCCGTGCCAATGCCGTCACAAGCTGGAGAAACAAGAGTCACAGTCAGGATACTAAGAAACCTTTTCTTCAGTCAATAAATCACTGCATTTTCATTATAAAATAACATTTTTCATTATAAAATTAAAATATTATCATAGGAAATAAATGGCTCTCTAACATATGTAATAATTCATTCATGCAACAATTGCTACTTGGCCGGCAGTGTTCCTGTATTATTATCTAGTGACCATGACTCACAAGAATTGTATTTTGTATCAAGACCCAGTATATGCACATAACAGATGCATAACTAAAATGATACTTTGAATAACCAAAACTTGCACTTACTACATAAAGTCACTTTATTTCTAATTCATCCTAAAATATCGTTTTTAATTCTTTTTTAAATGCTGGTCACTTAAAATAATATCCTGGCCTAATAATGGCCTACAACCTCCAGTTTTAAAAATACTTGTCTACTGAAGAATATATACTAAAAGAGTGGTAATTATGTGTGTTGAGTTATAATCAGAATAAAGAGCCACTCAAATGTTTCTGCTTTAAGTATCACCTGTGCTTTCTGAAGGCTCTACTTTTTAAAAAAAGAAACATAACAACAAAACATGTGTGTGTGTGAAGAGAGAGAGAGGGAGGGAGAGAGAATGTAGTCTAAAAGTAATTCCAAAGTTTGCACTCTTAAAAGACAATCCCATTACTTTGAAGAGCTTCATAATATTAAAAAAGTTTTTTGAACTGGACTTTAATTTGAGCACCATAGCTGGAAGTTATTTCTTCCTCCACTAAATTCTAGAACATCAATTATCTGCAACATTTATTTAATACTTACAGTAAATGTCCTTGCCATTTCCTGTATTTTACTTTCAAAACATTTCTCATACCCGGGGAGTACATGTACATGTCATGTTGCATGTCCCTTTGTACCCCTTTTTATGCACAGGAGATCACTGTACATACATTGGCGAGCAACTAATACATGTTTTGGATGCTAAAATAATTGTGTGAACCCCTGTTTTGCTCATAATTCCTAAGATTTGCTGCATATAAAATAAAATGAAACTTTATTTCTGAGTTCCTATCAAAGTTAACTGGAGTTTTATCTGGATTATACTAGCATCTATCATTCAAAATTAGTAACAGACATTGTTACAATAGTGGATTATTTTGAGAACTAGTCAAAGTCATGGAAAGGTTTCTGTGGGGAGGTTTTGCTGTGGGAGTGGTATGTTCTGAGGGGTGACATTGTCTCCCCACTAAAGAGTAAATGAATATAAAAGTATAAAAACAAACTTGTTATAGGCCCCCTGTTCCAGCCAGAATAATCTCAGCTATCACTCACCTTTTGGGCAAATATCAGTGCAAGGTTTACACATTTTAATCCCATTCTCTTCTACTTCCATCTTGGAACTAGGGCAGGCACGCACACAAGAACTGGAATCGACCACAAAGTTATCTGATAAAAAAGGTAAAATTAGCAATAATGTTGATGTGCAGCAAACAAGTTTAAACAAAATATTTTATGGTGTGAAAATGATTACCATCATTGATAGTATATATGTCTCTTTCCTGAAAATAACCCTCTGTCTGAATATCTCAACCTAGACTGGCATCTGGGAACATCCACATTCAAATTTTAGGATGGCGTGTTTGACAAGTAGCGCTTGCCTGACGATAGCTCCGCATCCTGAATGGCCCCCTGAGACAGAGTAAATTTCTTTTATAGACTTAGGAAACTACATGACATTTAGTTTGTGTTTTTCAATAGTTCCACTTCATTTCACGTCAGGATGCAAGTCAGAAGTCTAACATACTTCAAGTTACATGAAGCACAAATGAAGCTGAAGTTAAACTGCCTTCAATCAAGAGCGTGCACTTCATATCCAGGAGGAAATATTTAAAATGTGTTCCATCTTTCAGTGAGGAGCCATAGAAACTGTCCTATAGCTTCATATGATAAAACAAAATAAAATTTGATAGGGCACCATCAACAAAGCTGTACAAAATAAACCAGGGACATCTAATTACCTGACACATTGGTAATGTGTTTAGGTGTCCATTGATCAGGAATATGCCAGGACATTCTCTCCCAAGAAAAGGTCAAATCATTGCATGTAGAGTCTCCCACAATAAAGGGAACACGTGATACCTGCTATGCCAGTGTGGGTTTTAAAGGCAGCATCCTTCCATGTCTGACATTGCTGCTTCTGGCTCAGCATTCGGTAGTATGGAAGGCATCTGGCCATGAAGGGGGCTCAGGGCAAGACAGGCATATGGCACAGGTCTACACTGGGGTGCAAGCAATATTACTACTTGGGTCATAAAATCCAAGAGGAACTATGACATTAGAAGGATATATGGTGGGAAAATACACCATGTGGAGTTAGAGCAAATCCCAATTGGAGAATCACATCGGAGACCCCTAGGATTCTTGAGCTAAGCCACACTATCTGTAGTATAAATTATACGTCATTTAACAAACAGCCCCTGACATGCTCCTGGGTCATGGTGGAGACAGAGCACCTAACCATGCGTTATTGACTGACTTTGTCACCAGACTTGCCCGTACAAAACAAAATTTTATTAGAATCATAATGTCATTATGTTTGACAGTTCCATCATAAATCCATTGCAAGATGGAAACAGTAGATTTGGGATTGAATATGAGCTCTGGCAGAGACACAAGAAAACTACATAAGTAGTTGGTCCAGGGCTCCACATCATCTACCATTGTGCTGGCGCCTCCCACTTGGCTCATGCCTGTGCCTGAGAAAGGACCAAGAGAGGGCATGTATGACAAGCTGACAGAGGAGGGCAAGTGCTAAGCTTGGTATATGGATTCAAGTAGCTGAAAATAGGTGGCAGCTGCTCTGTGTCCTCCCCAAGAAATGGACTTGAAAGGTAGTGACAGGAAAAATCCTACTAATGGGCACAGTTCGGGGGAGTGCAAATGATCATTTACTTTGTGTGGAAGTGACCTAAGCTTAGAATTAATATGAACTCATGAGCAGTGCTTGCCCTGAGAAAATAAATTCTAGAAAATCTGGAATTGAAGGGAGTCTGGGGTAGAGGGGCATATATGAATTCATGAGTGGGAAGGATGTGTGAAGATAAAGATGCTTGTGTTCTGAGTTAACACCTAACCTACCAGAGGGCATCCGCCACAAAACAAGGCACTTAGTTGACACTGTGTCACAGCCTGATGACACTTGCCTTCCTTTCCTCACGGGTCTTGATTCTGAGAACTCTCCTTGACGACCTAATTTCTGTCTCAGGGGAACCCCACCAGTAGCAGGCACATGTACTGTGTAACAGGTGCCCATCTTTTCTGCAAGGTCTTCATGAATAGACCTTATTCCACACTTTTGCAGCAACTTATGCCAAATAAAATAAATGAAGATTATTAATAGCATCCTGTATGTTAGGTTCAGTATCTGCAGCCAAATGAGTTTCAAAAAATATTTGTTATTTGGAGTTTTTGAATTTCAGAATTCCAGATTAGGGATTATAGAGCAGTGTTTAGAAGCTAAACATCTTTGTTTTTCTAGTTTAGCTACCATGCCTTCTTAGTAAAATCTATCAAGGATTTGAATTTTAAATAAATACTAAAGTGTTTTAAATTAGTCTGTGATTTGATAAACCTAAAATAATCCAAGAAAGGAAGTTTATGAGTTACCATATCTAAGGTAACTGGGCATGCAATTTCACAAACTAGTTCTCAATATTTAGCCACTTGCCACAATTTACAATTTAAGATGCTTCAGATGAGCCAGTGTAAAGGATATAGGAAAGAAAAGGTGAATTCCTGAGTCCAAATTTTTTGGTACTTCTTCCACCTCAGCCTAAACTCTGGGCCTCAACCTCAGGACTCTAATAAAAGGAAAACAAAACCAAAACCAAAAAAAGCCCCAAAACAAACAAACAAAAAAGAACAAAGCATAATTTTGACTGTCCTTGGGGCCAGGCACCATAATTTGAAGGTAGTAAAATAAGAAAATATCTGTCTAAGAAAAGGAGAACTTTCACCATCTGGCCCCATTTTACAAGACTTTCAAGCCCCTATTTTGTAACGATGCTAGATGGTGAGATAAAGGGTAAGTTTAGATAAGATGTTATGAGATCAAGAACATGTTTGAATATTAAAGTGTTTAAAATGGAAAAAATCTTCACTGTCCTAGAGTTAGTGTATATATATATTATGATTCTTTTAACTTATATAAAATACTTAATGACTAGAATTGCCATTATATCCAAAAACTTGTTTTTATATACTATCTCTCTGATCCTTATTTCCTATCCCTTTGATCTTTATAATGACTCTGGGAAAGAAAAGGAAGATAAGATTATTAGCATCAGCATCTTAAAAGAGGAGGAAATAAAAAGCTAAATAGTTCATTTAGAATAGCATGGCCCAAAGCGGGCAAAGTCAGAACCCATAGCTACTCTAGTCCCATGTCCCTCACACCCCCTGCGCCATCACATGGACAAAGCCGAGAAAGCCCTACTCTCTGTATGGTGTAGCGACTTGTAAAGCCTTCTTCTTTTAAGTGAGTATGTAAGCAAATGTAGTGCTATTTTAGCCTGGCCAGTAGATAAAACATTGCAGAAATATTCCATTGGTCAGTCCAAGCAAAGAAACTGACTCAAGCAAGAATCAGGACATGTTTTAGTGGATTCTTGATGAAATTTAAGCTGATCACTCTAAATCCCCAGACTGAGTTATGAACTTGGTAAAGAACTCTTCACATGCATTTCCTATTTACTGTTACTGTTTACTATTAGGGTTGATTTTTAAACTATAATGCTATATACTCTTTACAAATAAGTAATCAGAAATAATTTTAGGAAAGAATTCATTGGTATTAGAAGCATACTTCATTATGTAGCTTGTTCCACAAAACTAATCACTTTTCCGAGAAACAGCATCACGTGCGAAAACAATGCTGTGTGGAGAGAAAAACTGAGTTCGGAAGTTAACGAGACTGCACTCTAACCTCAAACACACCATTCCTTTGCTTTGGACCGATCGCTTTAATGTTTTGAATTTAAATATTTCCCATGCCCGAGTAATTCATGATATTATTGCAAGTTTCATGTTATGGTAAATTGGCCTAAATTTTTTTTTTGTTTTTAAATAATGATGTAATTAACTTGGCTCTTCTTTTCCTGTTACTTACGTGGGCATTTCTTCACACAAAATGCTCCATAAGTGTACTTTGCGTTGAAGTTATGCTCCAACTGGAAGGTGGTTGGATTGTAGACGAAAGTCTGGGGACACTGAGTGACACAGGCTCCACTGTCATTGAAGTTCATGCAGGCCTGCAATGTAGCAAACATTACTTTCATCTCAGAACAATCTTAACACTACTCGTTAAAGGAACACTACTGTAATGGTTTTTATGGAAGTTTGTGTTCTTTACTAAGTATGTGTCAATCGCATAAAAACTGAAAGATCTGATAATTTCATAGTCATTGGTGCTCGATTTTACGTTTAGATTTGCTTAGGACTTCTACAATTTTACAAAACTTTTTTTTTTACAATGTCAATAAACATGCCATCTATAGTTACTGATGTTCAAATTGCTTAGTATCTGTCCACTAATTTCTAAATTGAAAATTGGCTTAAATTATTAATCTAATAGTAAAACATTACTTAAGCTCACACTTATTCAAAGGATTATATGTTGAGTCTTAGAGTCTAGAGCTAATAACTAATAACTAAATTGCCAATTCAAAGGGCAGATTTTTCTCCTGGAAGCTGGTGTTTGGAGAGTTCATTGCCTTCACTGGGTAGACATTCATCTTCACTGTATAGTGAGAAAATACTTGATGGTCATCTGAACTGGACTCAGGGAAAAGGCTCTGGCGGTTGACTAGTCAAAGAGTCAATGGAGGGTGTGCAATGCCAAAATGTGAAGAAGCTCTGCTTAGCCTGCCATTGTGTAATATGATGCCATTTTCTGCATAATCTGTTTTGTAATGCCACACAATTTGGTAAAATCCATCAATTCAAGTAAAACAATTCATATCCATTGACATATATTTGCATTAAAACCTCAATTTGTTAAACTGTTCAAATGCCTTCAAGAAGAATTAACAACAATTTTACTACCTGAGAGTGAGGTATGTAGTGTAAAACTAGAGCATATGTATAGGTACATAAAACCCTGTGATTAACAAAGAGCGGATGAACTAATCTTATTAATTAAAAATAAGAAACTTTCACAGGAATAATTGAGGCCTTGGAAGACAAGCTGATGTGAACTCACATAGTATTTTATAGTCATCATAAATTGGATGTATGGTTATTAATAAGCACTAATGTATTCTGTTTCCTCAAAACATTGTCTTCATCAATTGTTGTTCTTGCAAGCACTATATCACAAACAAGACAGTCCCCTGATGACGGTCTACCAGATGCATAATCAGAACAAGAATCACTGATGATACATTATTCACTAAGATGACACTTTCCAGGAAGAATCTATTAAAAACCAATCTAGAAAACTCAGTGAGTTTTAATTTATGGCTATAAAACTTCATGTGTCCTCATAATTGTTTACTAACATACTTTATGCAGCTCTGTGCACATATTGCTTGGCAACAAAGGGACATAAGCCAGAGGAATCAAACAGATTTACCTCCCAGACAAACCAAACAACCTAGCTCATGCCAATGCCTTGACCTGGCATTCCTGAATATGCTGTACCAAATAGCGAAGTGGACTCATGGGAACGGTCCGTAAAATAATGAAATGAAAACTACGAAGTTCACTTGACACTCCGCTTATCGTGCTAATGGAACCATGGAAAACACGTGGTGAAAGTTATGAGTATTGTTGGTGTTCATTGTTGTTACTGTTGTGGAACTAACCCAATGCTTGTTCAGCATCCACCAAATTCCCTTTACAGGCCATGGCTGGAGACAGGCAAAGGAAAGGGTCTCAGACCAAGACCTGCTGAGCAGCTGTCCTAAATTTTTAACATTTCGATATTCTTTTTTCTTCCTCACTAGTCACTCCTGCAATACATACTTTTGTTCACTATAAAATTAGGGTAGAGAAGTTAAATTTCTTATTACGTTAAGGTAATTCACAAATGATTATATCACAAGAGCTATAATTTATAGTTTGCTTATTTCCAGAATTAAATGCCAGTTTGAAAAAATATTCTAAATATCTATGTGTATTCTTTGGATAGTTGAGAAGGGTTAACAAAAAATAAATCCCTGTCTTTATTTTTAACAACAAAAACAACTTCTTATTTTATGGTTTTTAACTGAAAATGAAGCTAGTATTCTGTGTGTAAAAATTGCATTAACTTTAGCTCACAGAATTGCTTGTATGTATTCAAAAGAACAGAAAGAACTTTATCGGAGATATCAAAATGTAATTAAGTATCCCCAACAAGTGATAAATTTTTAGGAAATAAAAATGTCCTCTTCTAAAATAAAAATCACATAGATTAGCATATAAATTGCTTTGAGCATGCATTTGTAAATCTTATAATTTTGAATGATATTAGTTTTTAAAAAACATAAACTAAAATAATTAAATTTATAAATTTATCTGCTATTATCTTAAATTCATATTTAAGAAATAAAATGCTAGTGCCCTTATATAGAAGACTCAATGATGCAACAACATAAACAGGTAATCACTATAAATTTCAGAAAGACACTGTTAGTTTTTAAAGATATCTCAACATGCTCGTCTTCACATTGTCTAACAAATCTCACTGGTAGTATACATTACAACAGACAGACACAAAGAACAATTCTAGTTTATCAATAGCCACCTAGTGAATACATGACTTCTAGGGAGGCAGAGACTCTTTCTTTATCCTAAAATAGTTAAATTAGATCTTTTAAAGAAGATGTTAAAGATTCAATGTGCCTGAGTCAAAGAGGAGGGAGGGAAAGCGGGAGAATAAAAGGAAGAACTCCCAGACTCACAAAGCAGTCGGTGTCCTTCGGTCCTGAGCAGCCTCCAGCACACTCTCGATGACAACAGTCACTGACATAGGGCCCGTAGCACCTGCCATCACATTGTTCTGCACACACCGTCCTTGTCACTGCAGAAGACAGATACGAAGACTTCATCAAAGTCAGTCACCAAGAGATACTTCTAAGGTGACTTGGAGAAGCTGAGAAAAGCTGGGCTCTAGGATGATGATCGGCCCACCAGTGACTCAAGTCTACAAGTGTTTACCGAATGAAGTCTGCAACAGATCAAAACTACTCTACAAAACCCTTCCAAATAACACACACATTAGTTTGCATACGCTTTCTTGTTCCCACAAATACTATTGTGCTTTACAAAAGTCATACAATTTAGCAAGATAGAATCAAGTCTGAAATAAGTGAATGAGATGTTTAGGCAGGTGAGGAAAGATAAAGTCAGCAGAGAAGTCGATTCACGCTGTGCACAGCTAGGTCCTAGAGCAGGTGTCCTCAGAAATAAATTTAAGATTTTTAGCAGTCAGTGCAGATAGGAAAGTATAAATCTTTACGTGATTCACATTGTATCTGACATGATTCATATTAAATAGAGGGGCGGAGGGAGGGTGGGGGAGAGAGAGAGCACAGGCAACATGCTTGCAGGAAGGAAAGAGGGAAAGAAGGAAGTATGGAAGAAAGGAAGGAAAGAATGAAAGGGAGTGAGGGAGCAAGGAAGGAAGGGGATGCATTCATATGAAACACAACAAAAACTTCCATTGTACTTTTCTTAGAATCTTTTAATACAATCGACCAAATCATATTAAAGTATGCTTTTTGTAAAAACAATGCTATAGTCCGGGCTTCAAAATTACAGTATAGAGGGAAATAATTCTGCTTATTTCATTTATTAGAGAGATGTTTTTAAATATTTAGAGACACAAATCTTACAGGACATGTGTAGCACATCACTTTTTGGTCTCTGTATTTCCATTCCAGCCTTGTTTCTCCCCACCACTTTGACTAGTTCTTCAAAGCTTCCTTCACTGCAGTAAAATTCCATACTGGAGCAAGATTGCACCATAAACATTAGTATTCTTCAGAATTGGTCTTGGTCGATCTTGACAGTTTTCTTGGGCTACGGGTTCATGCCTGAATGCAACCTTCATCCTTTACTTTGCATCCTTTATCTATAGGCAGATTGCTTTGAGATCCAGATCTGAATTCTCTATTGAGCTATAGCATGCATTCCTGTCTACTAAAGTCCCCATTTAGACAATGCAAGAGGTAGAGAATGGAATGTAACTCACTTTCCCACTTCAACCACCAAGCATATTTCTCCTCTTTGTTCCTGTATCTCAACTAATGACAGTACCATCCACGTCGTGGCTAAACTAAATACTTGGGATGCGTTTACTATGTCTCCTTTCCCTTTACCATCCCTTCTCATGACCTAACAAAAATACAAGTACAAGCAATAAAATTCTTCAGTACTGTCTCTCCTCTCTACATCAACCTTGCTTAGAAATTTACCTCTAAATGATCATATTCCCTTCAATAAGTTTCTTCGGATCCAAATTATTCCTCCTTGCTGCGCTAAAAGCAATGGCTTGAAGTATAAACCACTGCCTATACAAATCAGTGTTGTTTCACAGTGCAAAACTGACTTGCCACCCCTATACTAAAGGAATAATCCATTAGCAACAGATAGAAGTCCTTCATCAATTGACTGCCGTCTCTAGCTGTACTGGCAACCCTCACCCTCTTGCAATGCTTCTTACATGCAGCCACACACAATCACCACTGATTCTTGTTTCCACCACATGCAACTGTGGCTCTCATAGTCTTTTCACAACACTTTCCTTCATGCGACAATCCCTTCCTGTGTCTTTGTCTAGTAAATATTCAATAATAAACCTCAGCTAAAGTGCTCCTTTTGCTCTGAAACCTTTCTAGACTCATCTCCAGCTGAATCAGCTTGTCACTCTTGCTTCTGAACAAGCAAGAAGATAAAGGGATAGAGCAATCAATGAGGTATGAAAGCCCAGGTTCATATTCAAACTCGGCCCTTGTGATATAGCCAGTTCTTTAACCACTCTGGATTGTACTTAAATTTTTACCATGGAGTTAGTATTAGTGCCCATCTAGAGGGAGTGAAGACAGAGATGGAAAGTTCATAACAAGTCCCTTATTAACGGTGTTCAGCACTGTTATATTATTATTGCACATTGTATTTATTTTTTCATGTTTGTTCCCTTTAATAAACTATTAGTGTAATTTATTGAACTGTATTGTCTTACCCGCATTGTATCTTTGGTGACTAATACAGTGTCTGGCACTTAATACACAATAAACAAGTATCCCCTCCAAGTAAATAAATAAGTAACCAACTCTAAGTAAGTATCTGTTACTTAATGCTTAATGCCCTTATCGGAGGAGAAGACGCATGTAGAGAGTTTAAGAGGCAGGGCACAGACAAATACAGATAGGTAAATGCTAAAATATCAAGCAATAGAGCATATCAACATGTAAATAACACAAGTCTTAATATCTGTCATTAGATTTAAGTGTTCCTTAAATTATGCCAATGATTATTTCATAATTCCATATTTTCACTTGGATGCCTTCTAATAGAACATGATGATGATATTGATAAAAATTCAGAATGTTTAAATATGAACTATATCCTTCCATTGAATGTGATTATATTACTCTCTATGTAGTATTCTCAATAAAAACATCAGGTAGAATTTAAACTAAAAATGTACTTGGATTCATCCTCTGTCTTACTTTTAATTTTGTAAAAATAAAGTCATATGATACTTCTTAGCAAAAGCTTATAGATTTAAAAAAACAAAATTTTAGATCTTGTAAGAGCAGCATATTTTTTTTGAAAGATTTTATTTTCTTTATTTTTAGAGAGAGGAGAAGGGAGGGAGAAAGAACAATGTATGGTTGCCTCTCACATGGCCCTCACTGGGGACCTGGCCTGCAACCCAGGCATGTGCCCCGACTGGGAATCGAACCGGGACCTTTTGGTTCCCAGCCCCCGCTCAATCCACTGAGCTACACCAGCCGGGCAAGAGCAGCATATTTTGTATTTGCAACTTGGATGACACTAAATTTTGAAATAAATAATTTCTCCTGTAACTATTCCAGAACAAAATTCTACGAAATAAGCCCACTGCGTTTGCCCCTTTGCCTTTTCTAAGTCTTTGTTAAAATCTCACCTTCTCAATGAAGTCTACTTCTATTTAACACTGAGTCTTTCCAAACCTGATTCCAGATGGGCCCTTGGGCCCTCTCCTTCACTCTCACAGGCTCTCTTCTGCTTCCCGCTTTCCCCCCTCACTCTGTCCATCTTCCCTCCCTTCCTCCTTCCCTGTGTCTTTGCTATAGCAAAGACCATAATCTAAAATACTTAACTCAACTATTACACTTTTTTGTTTGCTGCTGTATTCTAATATCTACGTGACATCCGTGAAGTTTTTATTTATATTTCATATACAGTATTCAAATACATTACTTATACATTGTGTATGAAATACACCCAGATATATTATATCCACTTATTAACTCTTCATATTCATATATTGTTCTTACATTAATGTTCCTAAATTGTACCCAGGTGGTATATTTATTTAGATGTCCTGATTAGTAAATAATACCACATAAAGAAAACATTTTCAGTAAATACTTTTGTAAATAATAGATTTAAATATAATTGCTCTTTCAGACTTAAGGCTTTCTTTTTAATGTGCCAAGAGCTACTAATTAAAATAACACATATATGTTAAGTCAGCTAATTACTATATGTGAAGTGTGTTATCACATGACAGTCTATTAATTTGCTGTTAGTGGACAGGAATTGCTCAGCTGGAAAGTAGCATGAAGTGAGTCAGCAATCATATTCTACAGGTCCCACCATATTTTAATATAACATTAAAGTATTAATTTCTATTTTTAACTCTATGGTGATTAAAGGTAACTTTACAAAATGTTTTAATTATTTGTACACTTTGGTCTTTCCCACAAAATGAGAAAATTAGAGTAGATAATATTTATAAAGATAATTAACCATAAATTATTTTAAAATTATTTATTAAATGTTCATATTAAGATCATTTATTTCATTGTGTATACTATTTAAATGTGAAGATAGTAAATGATGAATATAATCTAACAGTACAATCTTATGTTCTATAATAATCATTATACTGTGAAACATTTAAATATGCATTTTAAATAATTCAGTCACATGTGTTGAGTTGACTTTAAATTTTTCAGAAAGCTACTTCTTTTACACAGTAGCCATGCATCTCATATTTTTTCAGGACATTTGGCTCTTAAATATGCCATTCCATTTGAAGAACATGCAAAGAAATATCCCTTTAAGTCATTAGTTTATTTTTTTTTTAATTTAAGCTATTAAAAGACAATTATAGGATTTGCTTCAAAAACAGTCTATAATTGATTTTAAAGGTAGAAAGTAAGATACATTCAACAGTAAAAATAGCACATTATATCAGCATGGTTTTCACATACCTTAATTCCAATTGAAAGTTCAGTAAGCATGAAATATATTTTAGAACTGTTCTCTTGATAGATAATAATATAAGTGAGCAAAAAGGAAAAAGAATATACTTAATCTCTAAACAGTGAAGTGACATAGTTAAGAAAAATTTCTTCATATAGGTAAGATTTGTTTATAGAAAGAAAACGCTCCCTCTGTATAATCTCTTTAATACCACTTGTTGATTATTATTACTTTTTTATGAATTAAACACATCAGACTACACTCATATTTTATTATGATGGAGACACACACAAAAAAACAGTTACTGAAATCAATGAGACAACTCACCCTCCATGGGAACATTAACTTATAATTGCTTTGGTTATATTAATTTCCATCCTTGCTTGAATATTATTTCATTAGCATTTCCCTTGTATTTAGTATCCTTCCTAAATTGCTTCATTGGGTGCATTAAAATATTTGGGTCAAATATTAACTAGCTTGTTCATTGGTGGTCCATCACTAACTGTGATTGTTTAATACAAAAAGTAAAACCTGGAAAGCTAAATATTTATTTTATTAGGGTGAATAAACTTGAAATTGGGAAGGGGATTCATTCAAAATATCCATGAGAATCAAACGTGTAAAGTTTAAGAAACCAAATATTTCATAGTAAGGGGATACTGCTGAGACAATATCTATTATCTCAAAAAATTAAATTATTTATAAGTAGTTTTATTATATCAGTATCTCACTAATAAAAACAATGGCTTAATTACTTCTGTAAATATAACAATAACCATACTTAAAGTTACTGCCCTAGAACAAACTTATTTTACTTAAAGAAATTTGGCTACTTACCAATCAAATATGTTTTGGTGCTTTCTGTGAGTTACAAAGGGGATAAAGAACATTCATAAATGAGGCAAAACAGAGTCATGTCATCACAGGGGCAACACAAAAAGACCTCTGCCCAGTAAAAATAAATAAGTCAAATTTTAGGCAGTCTTTATACGTGTTCCTCCCATGTTTTTAGGCTCTGCCCCGTTTCTTCTCTCCTATCTCCTTCTCCTCCTTTACCTGCCCCGTCCTCACTGGCTCAGTGCCTTTTGGTTCTCCTCACTTCCTCTACCCGCGGGTCCCAAAATGGGCCATACATTAGATTAGCTAACAGGGGAGATTTCAAACCTTATCATGAGGAATTTTGTGACAATGAAGATTTTGATTTAGTCAGTTCTAATAAGCTCCCAAATAATGTCTCTGCCTTCTGGTTCACAGACCTCATTTTGAGGAGCAGGATACAGAGTACTTAATGCCCGGAATGACCTACTTCCTATTAAATGGAAGTTACCTGCAATGTTCTAGGATTTACTAGTTTTAATAAACTCCCCAAGTGATCCCAATATGCTGTTAGAGATGAGGATTGTTATTCTATTGAGTAAAAATGGGAAAAATTCTAGTTTATTTACACCATTTGATTGATTGACTGAGTATGCCTTATCTGAAATTTAATCACATCAACTGACCTTTTGCTTTAATTTCCTGTTTGTGTTGTTAAGTCCTCTGTCACTAATTGGGAGATCAAACAAAATTAATGTGCAAGCAGGTAAGAAGATTTGGGAGGACAAAAGAAGGGGGAGTGGGGACAGAAATATCACTTGGCTGATTCAGAAGGCAAACATTAGATAAGTACCAGGCCATCAGAAAACTGCTCCCTTCTGTCACCCGGCACCCATCTACATGCAAGGTAACCTGGGAAGACCCCAATTCATTGCTAAGCACATTTTAAAGCAACTTCATTTTTCTTTGATTTCATGCTATTTCAATTAGTATTCAATGGCCCACACCCCTAGGTTGCCTATACTATTATTGTTTATTGACTAAATTTCCACAAACGGTAGGTATTCTTTGAAACACATCATGTGCATTAAGTAGATAAGACTTCAACAAAATGGTTTTAATGGTAGTTATATACTTGAAGGGTTATACAAGAAGAAAAATGTTTGGGGTAAAGTAGAGGCGATTTGGGTTAGATGTGAAGAAGAATGTATCGACCATTAGCATGATCGACACGCTGTAATGAACTACTGAATGGGCTTCCTGATTCTTTGTCAGTATTGAGGGAAGTCTCTTCTTTGTGCTTTAGAAATCCACTTAATTATAGACAGGGCTTGATGCCATGTGCTGAAGAGGTACTCCTAGTTCTATGACTTAACATTTATTTTTTTTTAAATGGTAGAATTCAGTTAAAACAATAAACATTTTGGGTTGTGTGAAAGGTCTTTAGAAAGCTACTATCCTGAGAATATATTTCAAATGAAACAAACAAAGTTCATAGTCCATCCAAGAATATGCATTACTTTTAAAACATACGGAAATGTACAGAAAATCAGGTTCAGTGAAACTAATGCCAAACGGTACACCGCTACTTATTCTTCCAAAGGAGAACATTTGGAAATTGTGTTCAGTGTCAGGCAGACTCTAAGAATCATCTAGGAAGATTTAAAGTAAAGATGTGTGAGCCTCCTCCTGCATTCTGACTCAGTACGTCTGGGGGAGGGCCCAGAACATTCATTTTGGGGAGCCCAAGTTTTTCAGAAGTAGTCTTTATAAACCAACACTTCAAAACCTGCTCTAAGATTCTTTCTTCTTATTTATGAGAGGACAGCCCATGAAGGGGGAAGCATTTGTTTAGCGGGGCGAGCAGGGATGGAGATGGGTCTTAACTTGCACAGCTGGTTCTTCTCATGCACTAGATCACAAATTAAACCAGTAATTGTGGCCAGGCAGAATGAGGTCTTAGGATATATAAGGCTGTATCTTGATTTGGATAAGGGAGGGATTTTTTTACTCTAAGGATTTATTGATCCTTTTAACCAGCAACATAAGGCCTAACACATTGAAAATAAGCTCTCAAAGAAGATACTTATTTTTTTAATAATTAACTTAGCAACGAAGAATTATGAAAAAGTACTTGAGCCTTCCAAAATACTACAGTCATGCTTATTTTCACATTGCCGAAGAAAATGTAACTGATTATCTACTACTCCCAATTCCTAATTAGCCTGGTAAAAGCCACTCCAAAGAGACTGGCTAGGGGATACCGTGAGGTGTGCATGTCCACAGGTAACAACGGTATGATCTTAAGAGCAACAACTGCTGTATTCAACTGAAAGAATGTGGCAAACACCTGCAAAGCCATTATTGAAATTGACATTCCAAGTAAGTTAATGACAATACGTCCAGAATTTGGTAGCGGCTAATGAAGGTTGACCCTTGTCCTAGACAAAAATCCCTGATGACCCGTGGGCTGTTACATGGCACTATCGTTCGCTGTATCAGATAGGAAAGGGGTGCTGTCTAATCTACTCTTCGTCATCAGCTACTTTATTCACTTATTTAATGAAGTTTCGTTTAATCTATGTTTAAAGATATGACACTGATTCATTGAGCAGCCATAAAGCAGATTTTAAACTACACTCTTGGTCACCAGGGATGCTCTCCCTTATAAATAAACTATTAACATCATCAACATTTATGAGTCAGGATTCAAAAAAAATTGCCCTCTTATATTAAGTATAAAATATCTTTGAAAGTAAGTATAATTTTTTATGTATACCTCATAGGGTATATATATATAAGATTCAAGATAATAAAAATATGAATATGAATGAGGAAATAATAGTGTTTCATAAAATATTTTCTTACATTAGAATTGAAGGTTATACCTTAAAGTACATAAATAAGCGATATGCTAAAGGTAAAATGTTACAAAAAATGGAATCATCATATCATGGACCTGTCGCAAATCAAGAAATGAAGAAACATTGCATTCAACTTTTCAAAATCACCTCACATTACAGTAGATCACAGATCCCTGCATCCAGACCTGATGGAAACACACACACAACACATGAAGACCACATGAAGTAGGGGGGAGAGAAAGATAGTTTACAAGCTAGTTTAAACACAATATTGAAGAACTAAAATGATGCCCACATCTCTGCTCTACACTCTTGAAAAATAACTTGTTCTGGAGTCATTTCATGTAACGACACAATTACGGGTGATGAATAATGAGAACTAAGATATTGTTCAAACACACTTCAAATTTATGGCAAAAACCACAGAAATAAGATTATTTTATATTTAGCATTTTATCAAAGCTCATATATGACTGAATTCTCAACCTATTGAATCTACAGAGGAGAACACTGAGATCCAGCTGGGCCAAAATTCAAGGCCACAGTCTCAGCAATAACAAAGAATTTTAAAGTGGAACGACCCAATGGGTTACACCACAAACACTTCAAGCATGTAAGAACGAATGCTTTTAGAATATGACTTTTCTTCTCACAAAACAATCCTACATATTTCTGACTATTCCGTTTGATGCCCTCTTAATAATCCTTCAAATGTGCTGTATTCACTCTCTAATCCAGCCAATTAGGTAAGATTCTCTCTCTGAACCAACCCCCCCATCTGCATGTCTGTAGTGTAAGTGCCTGGTATTAAACTTTTGATAAAGCTAGCCAAGCCATTTAACTTCAAAGACATCCATCAAAATAAACATATGGTCAGCTATATGACACACTTCTGTCCAAAGACCTACATAAGAAACCAGGCCACCCCCGTCCATAAAGTTCTCTTTTTATAAAGCCATGGGTAACTGAGGTGACTGGCCATTTAATAACCCCACTTTTCAATTTCCATTCACTAAATCCTACCCTTATCCTTTAAATTCACCAATAAAGAGTGAACTGGGAAACTCCAGGCTCCCCCCTCCCAGGACCTGTGACTAGTAAACATTGTCTTTATCAATGTCCCCGATGGTTGCTGCTGAGGTGTGTCTCGCAATCATAAGAAGAACCACAAGGCCGGTCCAGCCACGGGACTGGCTCTGGTCCAGAAAGTATCTGTGGGGGCTGGCCACATGGAGTGCAGGCTGAGGTGGGTGCCTCAGCCACTCCCAGTGGAGAGTGTCACTATCAACAGGCTGAAAGAGACACAAAACAATCCTCCCAAACTGTGTCTACATCTATATTATCCACCCCTAATCACGGTATTCACATACTGACAAATATCCTAACCATGCTAGGAAGCAAGAACAAATACCATGTACTTCAATACTCTTACTGTGTTGATAAGAAAACTTGAGGAAACTGAAGTCCTTGAAATTAGAGCTCGAACTACATGTCTAGTCCCCCGATGTCCCCACATCGGTATTCCTTTGACCTTTTCAAGCATTCCTCACCCTTGTCTCTACCATTAGAATTTCCAGAGGACGGGCACAACTTTACACATTTTCTTTAGACCCTTTGAGCCTTCAGCATGGCATTAAGCACTAGCTCTTGAATGACATTAAACTGTATTTTATAGAGCATTTCAAATAACTATATATCCTGTGCTTAAAATAAAAACCATACTGTTCTTTAAATCTTCAAGAAAGTTCATCAAATTACAACAAGTAGTATCACCTCATAGCAATATCAACAAATCATATTAAAAAAAGATTTTTTCTTATTTTCCACAAGTAAGTTATTGGATCTCCTTTAGAAATGTTTTAGATAGGCATAATTTTAGAAATTTATGCAAGTAATCAGTCTATTGTAGTGTTTCCATTAATTTTACAATATCTCCAGAAACTACATACCCCAAAAAAGAAAATAGGAAATAACTGAAATCAATAAGAAGGCTTATGGACATGCAAAGTTATTAGTAAAATACAAGAATTTTAATTAAAGATGTTGGTTTTAATAAAGGCTCTCTGTTACTCTGATTGATCGCGCCTGCTGGCTCAGCTCTTTCTTGTTTCTCCATTAGCTCCCACTGGGCTCTGATTGGATATTCACCACATTGGCACCTTCTTTTTAGACAATATTTGTTCCACTAAGATTGTGAATGTAATTACACTTTAGACAAATTGTATGTGTATTATTGTATGTGAGTATAGTTAGTTCATTATTAAACTTTCTCACTTTGGTTTTATTACTTCAAACCTTTGGAAACCTTTTGGAAACTTTTGGAAATGTCATGGTGAATGTCACTTTTATTTCGAGTTGCTACACTTTCTTACTTGCTGAAAATTTGAGAAACCAAAATATATAATCACCTTCTTAGATTTTAATATTCTCTTCAAAGAAGTAAAGAAGTTCCAGATCGTTTTTAGAATAAATCTGCCCTAGTAGTAAGTAGAATTCACAAGCCAGGCCACCAAGATGTTTTGGTTGTTAGTTATTTTTACCCCATTATTAAACTAAAAGTTTCAATATATTACAACTGTTGAAAGTAATTTTATTAGTACATAAGTATAAAAAATACTGAGGAAAATGCTATATAACTTATGAATTTCCCTAGTGAGTTCTACAATGGTAGTGTAGAAACAATAAATAATATAAAGTGTTGTTTGGAGCATGTTTTCACTTTGTCAATACAGTAAAACGCTGCATTCACAAGTATCTGCAACAGAACAAATACGCCACTTGTATTAATTTTAATGCTGTCCTATTTTTAAAGATTTTATTTTTATTTATTTTTAGAGAGAAGGGAAGGGAGGGAGAAAGAGAGGGAGAGAAACAGCAATGTATGGTTGCCTCTCACATGGCCCTCACGGGGACCTGGCCCGCAACCCAGGCATGTGCCCTGACTGGGAATCGAACCGGGACCGCTTGGTTCCCAGCCCGCACTCAATCCACTGAGCTACACCAGCCAGGGCTAATGCTGTCCTATTTTTAATTTAAAAAAGGATTTTAAGAAAATCTTGCTAGAAACAATACTGTAGAAGGAAGGGGTGAATTCCACCATAAGTTTCCTTTGGTTAAAATAATATAGTAGCTTTAATCACTTTCATAGACATTTCAATGGTCAGAGTACAGCTGTTCATCCCTGTAATTGCAACATGCTATTGTCAAATGCACTTACATTTTTTTAAATTAGTTTCTAAGCAAGAAATGTCATATGTAAAGCAAGTTAGAAGACTGAAGAGTATATCAAGTGGTAATCAGTTGGGAATATGTTAGTTATATAACCAGCAGTTGAAGACAACTGTAACTACTTAATGTAAATGTATGCAAAGATTAGGGTGACCAAACTCTGATATTTTGATATGTTCTCAAAAAAAAAAAAGTGTGAGATGACACCAGGTCTAGGGGGACAAAACGAATGTATAAAATGAGACATCCATCCTGCCTATTAATAGGCCACTGGAGAGAGCTGGCCTGATAGTGTGCTCAGAGATAATAGACATGCAATACCCAATTTCAATGAGATAAGTGTGCTTCATAAATCTTGCAGAGACAGAGATAACTATCTTCTTTTAATCAGTATCATTTATTTCTTAAAGCTTAGTCTCTCTCATATCTCAGCCTGTGGAACTCAGACCTCAGGACTCAGTTCTTATGACTACAGAGAGCTGTCATTCTTACCAGCAAGTCTCCTCAATAACATTCTATTAGCTTCAGACATTACATAGCAGGTAACTTTGTCTCCCCTTCCACGGCTACGTTAATCTACTGAATCCATTTATTTAAGGTTAAGCTGTCTTGTGGAACAACACGGCCACTATTTAACTGAGCTTAAAAGTACTTTCAAGTTTGAATCACTGCTCCACAGGTAATTCGGCCCTCAGTAGCCAATTGTAACTTCTTTGTTGACCGATTGCAACTATGTGAGAAATATTTCTGTAAGGCTTATAGGGTCATAATGCTGTAATATCAAAAGGAATTTAAGGAGAATGAATTCAAGTTGCTTTAGAAAATTAGAATCATGAAGTAAAATAGTAAGAATGGAACACTTGGATAGATTCTAGAGCACAACATACTTTAGTATATATAAAATTCTTTAGGTTGTCTAAAGTTTGTGCTTTAGGAATTTGTTCAGATATATAATTTATAATTTATAGTTTAGAGGAATATTTACAAATAGATGCTGGTTCTGCAGTTCGCAGCCTGAACATTATTAAAGCTACAGGAGAACAACACACTTAAGTTATTAAACATGCGATCAAAGTTAAGTGTAGCACACAAATCAGCACATACAATAAGTTTCAAAATGTCCCTAAATTTAACTAAAAATTTACAAAATTTTACTGAAATCTCTATAGGCATACAGAATAAGTTGTTGTCTATAATAAGCTGTCAAATTATTTAGTCTCCTTCCATTTCACTAAATCTATTATGGGAAAATAAAACACTCTCATTTCTTCTTCTAAAATCTTCTGCCTCTTTCTCTGACTATTTCACTTGGCATAATACCCTGTAGGTCCATCCACATGATTTCACTTATATGTGAAATCTAAAGAGCAAGATGAACAAACAAAATGAAAACAGATTCATAGACACAGAGAGCAGACTGATGGTTGCTGGAGAGAAGTATTGGGGAATGGGTGAACAGGGTGAAGAGATTAAAAAGTACAAGTTGGCAGTCAGGAAATAGTCATGGGAATGTAGGGCACCTTATGCAGAATGCAGTCTAGTATAGTGGGAAGGCACTTTGTGAGGTGTCTGAACATCTAACCACTATGTTGCATGCCTGAAACTAATACAAAATAATATTGAATTTAAACTTTAATTGAAAAATAAAATAAAAGCCAACTTCTGCCCCTTGTAGACCTCCCTTTAAGCTTATCCTTGTTACCAGCGTTTTTCTTTTCCTGCATCTCTTTTCAGAGATGTCTCCCTCTGATGTCCAGTCTTCATTTCACATTTACCAGTCAGTCACTATCATGGGTTAGTTCTGCCAGAGCCCAAGTCATTTGTCTTTACTCCCATTTGTCACCATCATTTAGTGTTACACAGGATAATTCCTGGCATATTTGCTGTTTCAGGAGGAGGCACCTGTTGAAGGTGTCAGCATTGATATGATATGGCGAATGGAAACTATTCTTAACATCAGTTTCCTTAGCTGAGCTGTGGGGCTTTTCAATACCTTTACCTTTCTTCCCAAATGTATGGAGAATCTCAAAGAATTACCATCCATAAAAAATAAGGAAATACTTGGCAAATCATGAAGTTTAGTTCCCCAGAAAAGCCCTCACTAAGGCGAATTTGTTTCAGTCATCAGGACAGAAATCATTTGTGAATGATATAAGTCTATGTCTTTAAAATCTTAAAATGCACTTTTGTGTGGGCAGTCAACCAGAGCACAATATTATCAAAAACTTGCACAATGTATGCTTTCCAATTTTTAAAACAGTCCATCAAGATTCAGAGATATGTTCACCTGAACTAGGCACAAGGGTAAGTAATATATTTTAACTAACACAGGGACCATCAGAAATCTAAAAGAAGCCTGAAAAAGAATATATTGAATTTTTTGATCATGTATTAACGTACATGAGGTCTTTTCAGAAGGTATCCGGCCATGTAATATGAAAAATCGAGATATTTATTCAAGAAGATACAAGATACAAGATATAAGGGACATTGTACATAGAACAATTTTGGCTGTGTTCCCTTCAAAGTAGGCACCTTGGGACCTCACACAGTTCTCCCATTCACCATCAGCTGCCCTGTTGTATTTTCTTGAATCTCATCAATGGTCTGAAATCTCATCCTTTTAAAGGTCATTTTAGTTTTAGGAAAAGAAAGAAGTTGCAGGGTGCCAAATCTGGGCTGTAGGGGAGTTGATTCACCTGGGTGATTTGATGTTTCACAGAAAAACTCTGAATGAGACGTGATGCATGAGCTGGCATGTTGTTGATAAGGCTGCCAATCACTAGCTGCCCATAGCTCTAGCTGTTTTCTTCGTATTACATCTCTCAACCAATGAACAACTTTGAGGTAGTACTCCTTATTTATTGTTTGGCCTGGAGGGTTATACTCATGCTGGACAACACCTTCCCTAATGTATGGTCTTGATCTTGCTATGACTTAGCTGTGCCTTCTTTGGGCGTGAAGAACCAGGTGACTTCCATTGGGACAACTGGGTCTTCATTTCCGGATCACAGCTTTAGACCCACCATTCATCTCCAGTTACGACCTTCTTGAGGAAACCTGGTTCATCAGTAGTGATTTGCATCAAGTCCTCAGCAACTGCAGCACGTGTCCCTTCTGCTCTAGTA
The DNA here is from genome assembly GCA_004026765.1 of Micronycteris hirsuta. Classification (NCBI taxonomy): domain Eukaryota; kingdom Metazoa; phylum Chordata; class Mammalia; order Chiroptera; family Phyllostomidae; genus Micronycteris; species Micronycteris hirsuta. The sequence continues at coordinate 260,583 of PVJI01000239.1, read as the reverse complement.
GCAGAAGCTGTGGAACGAATTTTACCATGATACGTTTCATGCCAAGATCTTGTGTCAAAATCTTGGACACTGTAGTTTTTGAAATCCCCAGATCGGCTTCTAGTTCTCACACTGTCAGTCACTGGTCTTTCTTGATTGCAGCCCGTACACGTTCAACATTCTAAGTGTTCTGCTTGTTGCAAGTCTTCCAGAGTGGGGATCACTTTCAGCCAATTCTCGACCACCTTTGAAACATTTGTGTCACACTTTTATTTGCACTGCACTCATGGCATTATTCCGCAAGCCTTCTGAACAATCTGCCTAGTTTCCATGGAGGAAGCTCAAGTTTAATGCAAAATTTGATGCAGATTCATTGCTTTACTTGCTCAGTCATTTTGACTACGGCAGCCATACGGCGCACATACTCACTCAAGGGTGTCTACCGCCCCCACTGACTCTACAGTGGAGTCATCGCTGTCCACATGCCCACTTCCTCTCCACTCTCCTTGACTGCCAGGGGACATAGATGTCCCTCAAACAATTCTTGTTATATGAACAATGGCTGTACTTTTCTCAGATGGACCTTATATCTCTATAGTGTCTCTGGAGGTCTACTATCTCTATGGAATCTCTCACAAGATCTAATTAAAAAAAATTATGACCATGTTTCCAAAATCCAGGTCATAACAATTAGTACACAAATCTTCGAGTAGTTGCACAATACATTTTGCCTCAGGATGTTGAGTTCTTTAAATATGAATAAGCAATATACCTTTCAAGTATCTCCAACAAGGAGAGAGAGAGAACTGGAGTGAATGTCAAGGGCAACCGGCTTCCACTTCAGAAGCCTCCACTTCATCTGGGCCTTTGCTTTCTGTTTCTCCAGCCATCGATGGTCATTAACCTTCACAAGGTGGAACTGGGCTATAGCAGTTTGGCTTCTATACCCATTTACTCAGATTTAAGAAGGACTATATTTTCTAACAGCAGTTCCTCTGGTTTGTTATAATACTAGCTCTTCTTTATTAGGTTTATAGTATATGCCGAAAAGATTTAAACATTTCAGCTACACTACTGCATTGAATTTGTTTCCAACAGAGCAAGCTTCTGAGGTAAGTATAATTATTTCTATTTTATATACATGCTGACCAAGATTTCAAAAGATTTAGTCACTTTCTGATGCCAGGAAATGGAAAAAACTGGGATTTGTTTTAGCCGGCTGATTTGGAATCTAATGTCCTCGCCCACTCAGTTCTCTTACACAATACGGTATACAGGAGAGAGTGTCGTCTTTAGACAGGGCAGTTGGGTTGAAGTCCCAGGCACTAGCTGTGTAAATTTAACAACTTCCTGAGTCATGTCTTCAGCTTGTATCTCCTAGTTGTAAAAAAGAGGTTAATGATAACTATCTTCTTTAACTCACAAGAATATTATGAAAATAAATTTAAAATGAAAATGTTTCCTAAACTATACCGATCTATGCGAATGAATGCTATTCTAAAATTTGGGCATGCACATATCATATACATGTAAATGTTTGTTGAATTTAAATTTGATAGATTCTGTGGAGTTGACATAGTGACCATTAAGTCAATTTTATATTAGTATAAGTCATTTAATTTCTATGATGAAAATTAGGTGAATTAAATGACTTCTTGGCTGATGATCTGAGACATATGCAATGTTGGTGATTTTCTTAGTCAAGACTCCCTCTCATCCCCACTTCATGGTAAGTAACAAAACCCACTTTAATGTACTAGACAAACGCTCTGTTTCTTAAGGCACCAAGGATGGAGTGCAGCTGGGCCTCACCAAGGCCGGAGAACTGGGAGGTAAAAACTGTCAAAACTCTTTCTCTCTCTGTCTCTGTCTCTCTTTCCCATTAGCCTTTGTATGGCTGACTTATTCTTCTAAATCACTGAGGACTGACCAATTCTTCTTCTCATTAACACACTGGTTCAAAATGGACTAATGGTTTCTACTAGGTTTACTATCTCTTCAAGTTCAAGTTTCTTAGGTAGTGTTAACCAGCATCTTGGGATCCCAGGTTCAAATTCTCTGGGAAGAGAATCTGATTGGCCCGGCCTGGGTCAACATCTACTCTTATTACAGGATTTCTTAACCTTCAGTACTATTAGCATTTCGTTTGAATAATTACTCTTTGTTCGGCGAGAGTGCAGTGAGGCCCTGCTGGGCTTTGGTAGGATGCTATTAAAACACTGTCTACAGATGTGATAGTGAGTATACGTATTTCAAACAGGAATCTAATCTTTCTTTAGAATCCTGCTTAAAATTCTTGTCAAAACCTTGCTGCCCTAAAACTGTGTTTCTATGAAATAAGTTAATTTAAGTCTACACTGAGATACTATATTTCTTCTAACCTTTTGTCAAAACCCAGAGTTTGATAATATTATTCACTGCTCTGCCCAGGGAATAGGGAAGCAAGTGCTCACACAGGCTCCTGGTGGAGAAAATTGCTGCAAACTTTATAGAGAACAAGGGCTCCATGTGGGTGAGCTCTGTCAAATTTCTTCTGCATATAGTTGACGCCGTGGTTGCCACTTCTAGGGATTAATACCACAAATAAATTCACGCACATGTGCACTATAGCATGGAAAGCATGCTAACATCTGAGTGACAATGGGCACAAACAAACACATGCTTCCAACCACATGCACAGATTGTCTCTGGAAGAGCACACAGAAGTAGCGACACCAATTGTTTTCTGTGGGTGGCTGAGAGACAGGGGTGGGACACAAATAGGAAGACATATTTTACTTTATACTCCTTTATATTTATGAATATTAAACATGAGAATGTCTTAAATTCAAAAAATGAATTAAGAAATGATTTACCTTTGAAGTCATATATTGTCTTATACCTCTTTGCCCTGGTGGCTCACAGCAAGGTGGTTAGTTTTGTATTTTACACTGAAGCAATTTAACAAACATCACACACTGAGACAAATTAGACATCTAAATTTTCACCTAACCGTATTACAAATTTCCATAATACCTAATGTTTGTATGTTCAAATTTTAATAATATTTTCTATGTGTCTTCTACGCATTTCAAATAGTATCCACATTGTTTTCTATATATAATTTCAGCCTTTGCAGAAAGGAAGACTTCATCATATATGTAGACCATTTTGTTTTTTCTTTTTGAGTAAACCATTTAGCCTTAAGATTACTGAAAGTTCAGTGCTGATCTAAGTATCATATGACTTTAAGAATGCTGAAAACATAGAAATCTGTATTTTTATTAGGCACATTTGGTTTTTTAATGTCTTAGCAATGATAAATAGCTCATTCATACTTGAACTAATGATCAATACAAGAAACAATATATACTATGGGCAAGATACATTGTTATTTTATAGTGAATCTATACCCATAATTCACATAGGTTGTAGCACTGTGCCTACATAGAATAAAATAAATATACAGCAACACATTTCCTTTTATTTATTTGTCTCATCAGTAAATGTGATGTAACTATTTGGAAAAGTACTGAGATATTAAGTTAACTTGAAATTACGTTATTATTATTATTATTTTGTGCACATTCAGATTCCCTGCTTCCTCTGATGTACAGTGTCTGAAATCAGAGTTATTATCACCACATCTTTGTTGTTGATAGCATTAACCTAGAAATGACAAAGAAATATAAGGAAGAATTATATATACTTTATTTGAAAGACACAACGTTAGGCAGTTTATTTAGATACAAATTTACCATAAGGAAGCGAAAACTCATTTTCATGTTTGTGATCACCAGAGGTCTGAAAATCATCAGTTATTAAAACTGCTTAACCATTTCAAGCCTACGCATTCTATTCGTTGGATACTCACAAGTCTGGCAATGGTTTTCTGTGGGTCCCCAGCACCGGCCAGTGCAGGACTTGTGGCAACGTCCACCTGTAGAGGGGAAACAACACACACACACTTTCACTCTGTGACCACATCTCCTCAAAGGAAGCATTCTTGCTCCTTTGAAACATAGCTCATAATGTACCTGCTTAAGTAGCAAAACCTGAATGTCAGCCCTGATTGGTGTCACTCAGTGGACTGAGCGCCAGCCTCCAAACCAAAGGGTTACCGGTTCGATTCCCAGTCGGGGCACATGGCTGGCTGTGGGCTAGGTCCCCAGTGAGGGGCGTGTGAGAGACAACCACACACAGATGTTTCCCTCTCTTTCTCCCTCCCTTCCCCTCTTTCAAAAATAAATAAATAAAATCTTTTTTAAAAAGTAAAAAACCTGAATGTCAAATACATGAGAGACTGAAATACAATCTCTTCGTATTCAAAATCCTCTCATTATTTTATAGAAAATAAAAAGGAAATCGATAAATTTGTGGATTTTACCATCTGGTAAAAATGAAATATTTACATTAAATAAGTTTTGCTTTGATTACTGAATAGCTTTATACTTATGATCTATTCTATATGCTATAATTTCTAAAGTTCATGGCTTACAGCTATCAAGAGTTATTAAGGATTAAATCAATAGATAAGGAGTCAAAGTCTATGAAAACAGAATATATTCTTACAAACACATTACGAACCATCAGAATAAAAGGTTGCATACTTAATTTAGATTATATTTAATTGTTGGAAGTCATGAAGAGGATGTGACCATCAGCTGAGCCTTGAGCTCAGCCTGGGCAATTGGAGGATCATCCCCTACCCTTGTCCTTGGAATGCACCTGACTAATATTCTCAAATTAGTAGTTGTTTCCAAGGTGTAGCCTGGAGAGAGTAAGCTGTTGTTGAAACCATCCGGACAGTATATATATGACTGAACCGAGTTAAGGCTTCTGTACACACTTTGAAGATTCTGTGGTGTTGTGTGGAAGTCTACTCATCTTGTGGCTGCTGAAGACAAGCTTTGTGTATGCATATAAGTTCCCTTGCTTATTAAGACCTGCCACCCACCGACCTGGAGGTGCCTGCCTCTCTGTTTCGTCTCTCCTTGCCCTCAGGGTACAGGGCCAATGAGGGAACCAACAGCTTTATATGAAAATCTCAAGCATTTAAACAGCTAAATTTGCTTGATTACTATTATTTGATAGCCTCCTCTAAAATTTCCATTGCTACTACCTTTAGTTTCAAATAACAGTCTTTAGTTCTGGTAATGGTGCCATCCTCTTAAAGACTGCCACCATGGATATATACCACAGCAAATACAGTGCCCCACAGAGAAAATCCCATCAGGACTCAAGAAAAGAAAATTAGCTAAAGAGATTGTGCATAATGACTTCCTTTGAAGTTTGTTTCTTAATTTCACAGGTTCACTCTACATTTTTGTGGGTACAAGGGTATGGAATGGGCTTATTTTTAGGATGTAAAGTAGACATAAAATCTATTAAAGATGAAAGCTTTGCTATAGTATACTTATTAATCCTTCTCTGTTAATTTTCTAATATTAATTCAAATGCTTACATGCCTATTCAAGACATTTATTTCAATATGTTGCAAAAATTATGGAATAGAGCTTTATCAAATGTGTCCTTCTTTTCTTCACCCAGAATTTTTAACTTCAACTTGAAAGTTCTTACACCTGGGCAGCTCTCTCTCCCTGTCTCTCTGTCTCTCTCACTTGCTCCTTATGAGATGGACTTAGTAAATATATTAAGTCAAATCCCTTCTCAATGAAGGAACAGGATCAGCAGACACACTCTCAGGCTGAACCTCAGACCCTCCTAATGGACAACCCTCTGCAAGTGCACAGGACTCTTTCCAAGTTAATGTAACACTTATACTCCATTCCAGTCACCTTCTTAAAAAGCGTCAGGCTCCTTTCCACAACAGAGTTTATTTAAAGAAATTCTGGTTGAGAAGCGCTGCTGCTGACATCACCCGCATATAATATCCTGTCACTCTGCCATCTGTTTATTTAGATTTGAATGCATTATCCTGCATAATGCAAGCTCATTCTAGCTGACAGGAAGAGGACTCCATCTGGCCTGAACAATATAACTTTAATCAGTGATAATGATAATTATTATTAAAAACCTACTGGAGTTCTTTTGAACAAAGCTAATAAATCCAAGTTGATTTATTCTAGCGGAAATTAGAAAGGACTGTGAAATAAAAAGGGACACAGTGAAAACTTTTTTTGAGTCAAAACTTTTTTATGAGAAAGCAGCGAATGACAAGGCATTCCCTCACATGCGTTACAATCCTGTGAATTGCCCGCTAAGTGGTCTGTGAACTGAAACTGTCTGAGGCAGAGGATGGTCTCCCACTTAATCTAGAACTTGACTAATTGTGTTTGGGGCTAATAAAATATACAGCTTAAGTCACTGTGTCCAGAGTACTATCTTTACCTGGGGGGGGGCGGGAATAAAAACCTTATTAATGGCATTTTAATATTTTCAGTGTTCCCCTTTCATTGAATTGCATATTGTTGACATTTTATATCTGTAGTTTCAACACACGACCCCAAGACCTACTTCCAGATGCAAAAAGAAAAAGACTATGACTCTAAAATTTGAACTTTGTTTATGGTTCATGTTTACGGTATCATGGCAAGGCCCAACTACTAGGGACAAAGTGATACCGTGCCCCCCCCACTCCCACCGCCACACAGAAAGTTTAAATAATTTAACCTTGACTGCTTACATGTCATTATGAGATTTTTTGGTAGGTTTCATTTTTCATTCATATTTAGGCAGAAATACCTATTATTGCTCTAAAAGGAAGCCAGCAATTGCTTTGCTTCTGTGATTTCTCTCAATCTTATTCATATTCCCTCCACCCCTTTTTGGAAACCCAAAGGAGTTGATCACGTCTTAGAATTATGCGTCCCTAAATGTGCTGCAGGACTGTGAACTGAACGCACTGCCATAAATGGTCGCTCCTTCTGCCCTGTCCTTCATCTCATTATCTCTAGAGCTTTGACCTCTTTAGAATCTGCCCAGGCAGTCAGTTCGGCATTCGTCTTCCAAACTCTGTGGTATATGGCACTTGTGATAATATTATTTTCACTGCATTTTTTAAATTAAGTAAATGTCAAAATATTTGACCAAAATATCCACTGGAGATATTTTTGAATTAATGCAATTGCCACACTTCCATGCCTGCAACCTTGGTTTGATGCTTGTGCACAACTGGGTGGTGTAGTTTTATGGACTATTATGTTTACTATGTCTTTAAATTCTGCTTTTAGCTTTTGGTTTCCAACATTTCTGCTGCACAAAAGTGTTAAAAGATGAGAAGGTAGATAAAAGATTCCCTTACTAATTGCATATCTAAAATTGTAAAACAAAACAGAACTTTTTTATCTGACTTTCCTTCCATCCATCTATCCACAAGTATTTCTTGCATACCTCCCATGTCTGTATATTAGGAACTATGTTCAGTATTGGAGTTAGGCCGGGATAGACATGGTTACTACTCTAACAGTGTTTAGAATTAACTCAGCATTATTTTGACGGGAAAAGGTTTTGACTACTCTGTATCTAATATTCATTCTCTATGGGTGGAAGGAAAGAAGCCAACAAATGTGAATGTTAGCAGTCCTAGATCAGGAAAGAAGAGGCAGGCTAAGCCAGGTTGAAATGGAACATTTCCAGCGTAATACCTGGTGGCTGCAAGTCCACTACCTCCCTCGTACAATGATTTGTGTCTGAGACATCTACAATGAAATCAGCTGGAGAGAATAAGTATGATCTCTGGAGGGTCCTTTGTTTGTCTCCTAACAGAAAAATACCTTGACTATGGCTCAATATCTTATTGAGAGCTTTCTTTCTGTCCTCCAGTCTCAGATACACAATACTTAGGCCCGATTTCATGAGGAAAGAGATCATACAGATCACTAATATTTTAGTGTGAATTGGTCTTGTAAACTACTTCTCTAGCAGTGCATTTTTTTCAAATGAGGACAGCAAAAGGAGGATTACTCAAATGCTGGCTTCTGTAATTGGGGAAATGTTGTAGGGCACCAGAATTGCCAGTGCTATCCAAATCTGCCTATTTCCATGTCCAAGTCTGATTCTTTTCTATTGTTTATTATAACAATTCTTTTAAGAAACCTTGACTGGTGTGGCTCAGTTGGTTGGGTGTTGTCTGGCACGCTGAAAGGTCATCTCTTCAATCCCCAGTCAGAGCACATGCCTAGGTTGCAGGTTTGGTTGTCAGGATGTGTACAAGGGACAACTGATCATTGTTTCTACCTCACAGCTAATGTTTTTCTCCCTCCCTTCCCTTCTCTCTAAAAGTAAATAAATAATATTTTTAAGAAAAAATAAATCAAAATAAAAATAAAACTGTGAAAAGTGTCACTTTAAAATAAGAATCTGTTTATCCAACTCAGCTTAGTGATGGAAAAATTATTTAAATTACTATCTCCTCCTCCTGCCATTCTGACTCAATCAAAGGGGTAAAAATATAAAATAAAAATTGTAAACAAATATTTCTGTAACTTCTGCAACCATTTAAATCTTTGCAAATCAGTGTTGATTTTATGGCACAGCAGCATTATTTTAATTCACAGGCATTCACCTCTGCTTTGACAATGCATTATTTATTGTAGAAGTTAGCAAATATGACTAAGTTCATCTTTTATGCTTGTCTAGCAGATGTTACTAAAAATGTAGCTTTACGTTCTTTTTTTAGGAACTAGAGTCCCCGAGCCACTTTGATATTTATAAGAGTCATAAATCCATGCTAGAAGTTCTGCTTGTTTGTGGAACTGACAGCAGAGATGGGATTTAATTGTACCTCTGGACTGCTTTCTGCCAGCAATAGGCCAGGACAGTTGAAGAGTCACAAAACATGAAGTCACCACTGACCATAAAAGATTATATCCTCCAACTGCCTCTAGCTAAAGACAATGCAGTTAAGTCTCTGGATTCTTTCAGTCCTTTTAAACTATGGCAGTCCTGACCTCTTAAAACTACTTTTACTGGGGAATGAGTAAGAGAATAATATCTTTTTTTATGACCATATAATTTAGAAGAAGGAAGTAGAGCGTTTACTGAAAGCCTACACTAAACCAGTCTCTATCTGGGCCGGAAGATAAAAAGATGAATAAGTAAGTGCCTTGTCCTCCAGGAGATTTTAAGGTGCAGGAAATAGGCAGAAAAATATCAAATAATTATGATACACCTAACATTCGATTAATATAGGTATGCATAAAATGGAGAACAAGGATTTGCAAAAGGCTCTGCAGAGGGCTGGGCATTTCAATTGGGCTTGCGTGTCTAGTTTCTCCAGTAGAGAGGAGGAGGGAAGAGGGGTTCCAGACTGGATGATTAATCTAAGCAAGAGCACAGTGGCATGCATGAGCACAGCTCTTCAGAGACCTAACGAACAGTTCAGGATCCTTTGTGCAGTTGAGTGGAAAGAGCAGCTGTAGTGTGAGCTTACAAAGAGTTCTGAAAGTCTCCTACACAGGTTGGAATTCACTCTGCAGAAACGTTGTGAAGCTGGTCAAGGTTTTTGAGCATTGAAATGACTTGATGGGGCCTGCAGAGTATCAGAGGGTTTCAGTTATGTTTACCAAAAGTTAGTGTGGACACTTGAGTAGCTTGTTCACTAGTATGGCGTAAGGTACCTAAACCCAGATATCTTTTTTTGTTGATTGATTTGAGAGGGAGAGAGAGGTGGGGAGAAACAGACAGACAGACAGACAGAGACAGAGAGAGAGATTCAATGTTCCACTCATTTGTGCATTCATTGGTTGTACCTTGTATGTGTCCTGACCAGGGATCGATCCCACCACTTTGGCATATTGGGACAATGCTCTAACCAATTAGCAACCCAGCCAGGGCTTACAAAACCATATTTTGAGAAGCAGTACCAGGGCTTCTGATGATGATGGTTTCAAGATAACACAGCATGTATATGAAATACTAGTTTGAGATATAATTCCAAACTCTGTTAACATCGTGGCCATATTTTAAGACAATGCAATAGTTGCTCCCCCTTATCTGCAGTTTCACTTCTTGTGGTTTCAGTTATCCACAGTTAATCATAGTCCAATCATTAAATGGAACATTTCAGGAAGAATTAATGTTTTAAATTGCACACCGGTCTGAGCAGCATAATAAAGTCTTGTACTATCCTGTTCCACCCTTCCTGGGAGACGAATGATCCTTCTGCCCAGCACATCAATCCTGTATACACTACCTGCCCCGTAGTAACTCAGTAGTCATCTCAGTTATCAAGTCAACGGTCACGGTATTGAAATGCTTATGTCCAAGGAAGCCTTGTAGTAAACATCCAATGCTACATCACAATGCCCGTGGCATTCGCCTCACCTCATCTCATTATGAAGGTTTTGAATCATCCCACATCATCCAAAGAAGAAGGTTGAGTACAGTACAATAAGATATTTAAGAGAGAGGTAACATTCATATAAATTTGATTACAATATAATTATTCTGTCATCTTTATTATTTATACATTATATATAATATATATTACTAGTTGTTAACCTCTTACTCTACCCAATTTATCAATTACATTTTATCATAGATATGTATGTATAGATTAGAACATTGTTCATACAGGGGTTGTTACTATTCACCATGTCAAGTATCCACTCAGGTCTGGGAACACATACACCTGGGATAAGGCAGGACTATTGTACTTCCTTCCTTATCCCAGAGTCTTAGATCTAATCAGATGCTTGGTAACCAAACTTACAGACGTAAATAGTATACAATTATGCAGTCTCTCATTCCCAGTATTTACTCTTTGATTTGTGGACATATTTCCATTGGGTTGCATATTTTTCTTCCTAGCAGTCCTAAAACATACACAGCTTTTTTCAAATTTAAATTCTAAAGCACACATCGTATAGAGAAGTTAAAATATGATTCCAACAAATCAGTAGGGTTTAAAGACATTAGTGTAATATGGAATTACTCTTTCTTTTGTATCAGATGCTAATATCTTCCTTGTTCTTGTGTGACAGTTCTCGCTGCCATGTATTTATTCATGCTCACACTTTTGGTATGTAAATTGACTTTACATTTTTCTCCCCGTCTCAATTCAATCTTCTTATCTTGCCTATGATTTGAAAGTTAATTATTGAATGGAAGCTAACTTTTATACATTTTGCTATTCAGAAAAAGATAAGCAGGTATTTTCACTAACTAGGAAGACAAAGTTAAAAAAAAAAACTGTAACTGGAATTTTTTATCTATTATAAATTAAACCAGGAGTTAGTATTTTGAAATGCTTCCAGTAGTAATTCCTGGATTGAAAAAAGAAATAGGTAATGTCGACCTGGTTAAACTTAGTTTTTCTACAAGCACCATTAAATTATTTTGTGAAACAACCTATAGATGAAGAACTTAGAGTAGCATATATACTCATGTAATCAAGAGTGATTTTCTACAAAAGTGTGAAATATACCAGGTTTAGTCTGCAATACTTCTATCCACCCTTTTCTCAGGGGTGCAGCTCCCTACAGATAATTTATGAATAACAGGGGACTCTTCGGAACCACTTTTAATGGATTACTGACGGATAGCTACTGGACTGACCAGTTTATCTGGTACACAGAATCCTGCAAAGGTTTGAAAGTCCTGAGTCTATGTAGCACATTTTCTTTCTTTCTTTCTTTCTCTCTTTCTTTCTTTCTTTCTTTCTTTCTTTCTTTCTTTCTTTCTTTCTTTCTTTCTTTTCTTTTTTAGAGTCCTTCTGTAAACATAAATCAATCTACAGAAGAAATGACAATACCAGAAAACTGGTATACAAATAGGAGGCTGGACAGGGTAGGGTGAGAAAACCTGGAAGGGTATCATTCTTCCAAACCTCTTCAATCAGACACAGGGGGAAGCAGCTGCTCTCTTAGCACCTTGCGTGTAGACAGGGCTGTTTCTACATACAGATGCAAGTAAAATGGGCAGATTTGCATAAATTTCAGTCAAAAAGAAACTGCATAATAATCTACTTATAATGTATAATTGTTGATTACCACTTACATAGACAGCTTCATGGGATCACAGAAGTGGCCAATAGAAGTAACCTACACTATATTATGCCAAAATGAAATAAATGTTGCCAGATTATTTCTCATTGAATGGAAAATCTGCTAAAATGATCTCTATGATATTATGTTCTACATATTCTACACCCCTTCCAGCACACCTCCAAACCTTATAACACACTACAATTGTTTACCCCATTTTATAGGTAAGAAAGCTGAAGTAGCCTTAAGGTAGAAACAGAAACTTGCTGCTTTATGTCACTTTAGCCCTTTTTACATAGTACATTTGCCTGTCAAATGTCTTTGTATATTTTGTTGTTTCTAAGTGGCTTTTACTTTGATTCTATTACTTGTTTAATAAAGTTCAGCAGTAAAATGGGGTTAAAATAAATGTCAATGAAATATAAACACATTTTGGTAAATTGGAATTTATAATTACAATAGGAAATTGCAGCCCTAGTTTAAGGAAGATAAAATATTTGAAAGTACCATTAAGCATGTAACCAGTTTACAATATTGTCATTTACGGCTTTAAGTATTCATAAAAGTGCAGAAAACTCAAGCTTTGAAATCATTTTAATCTGTATTCAGTTTCCATTATTTGTTAATTGGTGGAAGCTTGGGCAAGAAACTTAACCTAAGAGCTAACTTTCCTCATTAGTAAAATATAGATGAAGATACTTCCTGTACACATTAGGGGTAACTAAGTGGAATAACATGTAAAGTGCCCGCCATATAATAAGCCTCAATCTATGTTAATTATTTTTCTCCCTCCCTCACAAGATTGTATATAAAAATACAGGAGAATGACAAAGAGTCATAGATGGTAATGTGGAAGGCAAATCAAGTAATCTGGAGACAGAAGGGCTTATCAGTGATCAGTAGGGTACCACCGTCAAGCAACAGGCAAAGAGGAGGGAATGGCCTGTCAGGAACTTGGACAGACTTGGCAGACAAGGATGGTGAGCATTAGAGGTCTCTGCCTGCCTGGGCAAAGTTTGAGAAGCTGTAGTCTCAACAGGAATGTTACTAATAATCCAACTCAGTGGCATCGCAGTCTGCTACTAGAATATCACATTTGTGTATTTCAAGATAGTGTATATGGGAGGAGGGAATGGATTCGGAGAATATTTCAAGGTATGTATCAGAAATGGAGAGAGGAACCCATGGGTGGAGCAATTCTTTGGATTACTGCAGAGGGTCAGACGTCACTGATGCCAGGGCCTCTGTCCACTCCCTGACCCTCATCTGTGAGATCTCTGAGCAGAGGTGCAAATAAACCCCTGAGGGACGGCAGCCATCTGCATGGTCCATTCGTGAATGGTGTCGTATTCGGGAAGCATGATTCAGCAGCCAAAATTCAACCAAAAGAACCTTACTCCTCTCTCAGTGCATTAAATGCACTTTGCACATGGCCGCCGTTCTGAATCTTTTCTCACTTTACTCACGCACTTCTCACTCCCTGACGTCTTTCATTCACCACAGCCCACCTCCGGGACCTCTCTCTCTCTCTCTCTCTCTTTCTCTCTCTCTCTCTCTGTGCCTTCTCCCATCACAAAGCTTTCCCTCTTCTATCCTCCCCCACTGGGTCATTATTATGTTATCAATCAACTTAACCATCTTCCCTAAAGACTGTTTTTCCCATCAGCATTGTGGTTAAATCATTTTCTGCCCATTTTTTTTTTCCAGTGTATCCTGAGTATGCATTGCCACACTCCAGGAATACTGTGTGTGTGAGTAGATGTGAGGGGCCATTTGGTCTGGGGGCTGGAAAGATCAGGCTGGCAGACTCAGAATGTGTGAGCAGGTGGGAAAGAAAAACCCTGCATATTCCCACATTTGTCATTTTTACCCTGTCAGGGTACATATTCCTTGAGAAGCAATGTACTGGTCCATTTCACCATGAGCAAAGGAAGTTCCCATCACGTGTGGGTGCCATGGTCTCCAAGAACAGTCTCTTTTTTTGTCTGCCTTCCACTTGACAGCTCTAAGAATAGATCTGTCTCGTCTATGAATCAATAAGAAATGGGTATTATCATGGGAAAACTCAAATGGATGAAATTATGACAAGCTCCTTCAGGGAAGGAATCATTTTTTTTCTCCACAGTTCCTAACACTACTCAAAACTCAGTAGTAGGCCTCCCAGATTGAATAATCCAACATTTTCTTTACTAAGAGACTGATGTCTCCACGCTTTAATGATGCTAACCCATAGTGCTTCTTCCACCATGTGTAAATAATGAGGGGTCTTGTAATGTCTGTGGCTGGGACTTTATAATTACACGTGTGGCCATTAATCTTGCAGCCTCTCTTTTTTGTTGTATCTGAGATTGAGACAGAGTTTCTGTTATAGATTGCTAGCCTGTAGCAGTCAGTTGGGGAGATGAGACATCACTGAGACAGATAACAAAGAAAAATAGGTAACAAATTGGAAAAGATTAGGTAGTTCCATAGTGCTATATTAAACAAATTCTTTGGAGGTATAGCAGCCAGAAGTCTCAACTTATGTTCCTATAATTCTTTCATCTGCCAAAGGGACATACATATATATAAATGCCATTCCTCGTTCTCACACTTAAAATAAAAACAACCACATTAACAAATAGGCACATTTCTAAAATGCCACTGTAAGTCTAAGGAGTGAAATGTGATTTTAAAATTGATGGAGGTTATAAGAAAGTGACCCAAAAGGCATTACAGTCAGTAATGAGCCTAAAATGTCTTGTGTAAAATGTTTTCATTAATTTGCTTTTGAAGTTCATACAGAAAAACTAGAAATCAAGAGTAATGGATTTATAATACATTTAAAAATAGGATTCCAACAGCAGGTATTTCAATGGAGTTTCATGTTGATCTATTACTAGATATATCTAGAAACTGAGTTATTTACTAAAAAAAAGATAAATTACTTGTTAACCACTGCACATATATCTATTGTATTCCATCACAATGCGATCTGAGCCTAAATATCAGCCATTCTACCTATCACTCTGCCCCAGGGAATTGTTTTCTAAAATGTTATTAATATTGTAACCGATATAAATCCTCCAAATAGAATCAAAGTCCCTATCAACTAGCATATTAAAGATTTAGCCATAGCTGAGATATAGTGCAATTTTATCACATAGCAGAGACTGTTCTAGACCATTTATTTCCAGTGACAATATTAGGAGAAACATCATACTACAGATGAGAAAGTCGAGGCCAGAAAAGTTTAATAATTTGTCTAAGATCACACAGGAAGTGATAGGCCTGATGTTGTCCTTAGGTTGGAGTCCAGAAATATTTGTTCTGGATTCCATACTCTTAATCAATATATAACCAAGCATCTAATTCCATCTAATTTATGTTAACAGATATAAGATTTTAGTAGCCATGTGGGACAAAGGAGGACAGAGTACAGAAAACAGATTAAAATCACTAGAAAGACAAACTTTAGCTATGTCACCATTGGCCTCATTTCTGATAGGCTAAGGGCAAATACTGAGGAAGTTCAATGATTTTAGGAGTTCTAGAAACCATTAGGCAAGAAATTAGAATGAGACTAATAACCCAGGCACTCATTCAAAGTCACCTGGGGAATGACTCGCATGGAGTTATAAAGATGATTTCAGGCCACTCGCGAAGATCTGTGATTTGTAGGTGGGGAATAAGCAGCATTCAGCAGATGACTTCAAAGGACAGGGTGGAGCAGACTATATATGGATGCCAAGAGCATCACAAATATGTTCTTCCCCATCCCACTTCCCATACTCACAGAACTGTAGGTGCACTTGCTTATAAATTACGACTTGAAGCTGAGAGAAGGCTGATTGAAACCCCTAGCTTTAGGATAGGCTACAGGGTAGAAGGTGTCTCTATAGGAGGAGCCGATCTCCAACTACAAACACAAGAAACAATAACAGCTAATATTTAGTGAGCACTTATGTAGCAAGCAGCATTTTAAACATTTCCACACTGAATTCTCTAAAATTCTCATTTTCAGACTGAATTCTCCAAATTCAGTCCAATGTGAGAAAAATGAAGGATAAAGGAGCTAAGTGATTACAGTTAGAAATTCCTGGAGCCAAGATTCAAATTCATGTAGAATCCCAGGCTTGAGCTGAGTCCCTAGGGTACTCCTTAAGGCAAAGGAGTAGAAGAATAATTGTGCCAAAAAATGATTCAAGGAGGTTTGCCCCAGAATAGGGTCAGGTAAAATGTCTTCGCAGGGAAGAAAAAAAGAAGGGAGAGGAAGAACGATGATATGTAACTTTTCTCTCTTTATGATTACCCATTTAAATATTTTTAAAGTAACATGTATTTACACTCTTATTCTAAATTAATTTACTGTTGATGAAACAATGTTTTGGGATTCTTTTCCTCTTTAGATAAAATTCCTGGGTTCACTGTATGGGTTAACAGAAATCATTTATTATTTTATAAGAAGATTATAAATCTTAACAATATTAATTTACCTTTCCCTACTAAATCAAACCAGCCAGATGTCTCTCAATTACACAGCTACAAGGGCCTGAAAGACATGTGTTTATTCTACTAAAAATGCACAGAAAATCTATTCAATGAAATATTTGATATTTAAAATTATACAACATAATGAAATTTAGAAATGAAAAGGTGATGGCTATCTAACATCCCATAGCTTTAAAAAAACTTTCAATGTTATTGTATTTTTTTCCTGTAATTTTTTTTTTACCAGCGGGTCTGCTTCAACACTTTTTTTTTTTACTCTGAAAAGTACTCTGGTATATGGTAATCAGTAATAGTTAATTATTAACAAAGTAGTAATGGTGGAATATAGTTAACTAGTATTCTATTCTTGAGCGTAGAGTTTGAACTGATGCAAAAGAAAATATTTTTGAAAAAACTACCAAGATCAAAATCTTTATTTAGAAAAGCACGAGGAAGCAGAAGAATAAAAGTGGCTGATCGAGACACCTAATTTCCAGATAACTCTTCCTTCGCACACTCTAAATCAAGTTTTTTGTTTTCTTTCATATATTTTTCTTATATATACTTAAAGGAGAACTTTAAAAGAAATGTCACTGCATAATTTCCTTACCATTTTTTCTTTCCTGCTTAGAAAGAGCACCTACAATTGCCAAAAGAATCACCTCTAAATAGAACATAATTTGTTCTTGCCAGGCAGCAAAGAATTAAATAAAAGTTGCATAGGGCTGCTTGCAACAAGCAAGGCTTGAAAGATTGTTAAGTGGGTTAGCAGCTTGATCTCCTTATTCATTTTTCTCCAGCTCCCTGTAGAGATGCTGGTTCCCCTGCCTCAACTCCCCCGTGTAACCGGCAATCTCTCCTCCACTTCTGCTCCAAACTTTGAAATAAAAGTGACTTAGCGAGAGGACACCAACAGGAGAGGGACAGCACTCGTAAGACTTAATCTTGGCAAATGCAGTGAGGGGAACTTAAATACACAATTTTCAGTTATTTGTAAACACCTCCTTTATACCTAAAAGTTTACACTAAGTGATGAGAAATTAGAGAAGGAAAAGAAAATAGTAAGTTCCTTAAAGTCTACTGAATTGCACAACTGAGTTCTGTGAAACCCCTTTCACCAGTGAGTGGGAATGAACATGTGAACAGTGACGAAGCACCTATAGGAGTGATGGATGCAGAACAGGGCACAGGCGCAATTGCTCAGAACCTGTTACAGAGTGAGCGGATCACAGAAAAGTAGGAGATGGGTAATTCTTAAGGGATTCCATATAATTTTCATTCAGTTTTACATAGTTGCTTTATACATGAAATATATAATTAGGGTTTCACGTGTTGAAAAATCAACTATGGAATTCTTTGTGAATCTCCTCAACATGTTTTAGGTACTTGTTATTTGAGTCAATATGAATTTTATTTGGTTCTGAGGAGTACTTTTTGAAAATTTAAGTCAGTTTTTGTCAACCTAGCATTTCAACCCCTATACTAAATTCTTTCAGGTTTAGAATGATGTGCACGCCCTCATATTTTGTAGGATGACTCAACAATTTATCTAGGAGTGCATACTTTTTAAGTTGTGAAAAAAGGAATGAAAAAATGTCAAAGATCACCAGATGTGTTATTAATAATTCTCGACATATTAAAAATATTGTGAAAGCCTGGCTGGTGTAGTTCAGTGGATTGAGCATGGGCTGAGAATCAAAAGGTCGCCGGTTCAATTCCCAGTAAGGGCATATGCCTGGGTTGTGGGCCAGGCCCCCACTGGGGACCATGTGAGAGGCAACCACACATTGCTGTTTCTCTCCCTCTCTGTCTCCTTCCCTTCCCCTCTCTTTGAAAATAAATAAATACAATCTTTAAAAAAATATTGTGGAAAATACACATAACATAAAATTTACCACCTGAACCATTTTTATTGTGCTAGTTGGAAATATTTTTTCATATTTCAATACCATATTTTTAAATATAAACTTTATTATATTATCTATTACCATTTAGCCCCCTTACACCCCCTCAACTTTTAAATGTACAGTTTAGTGGTATTAAATACATTCACTTAGCTCTGCGGCGTTTACACCCGTAAGTCTCTCCACCTTGTAAAACTGAAATAATACGCTCATTAAACCACTCTCACTCTTCCCTCCCCCCTGCTCCTCACAAGCACCGGCACACTTTCTGTCATTATGACTCGACTACTCTAAGTGTCGTATGTAAGTGAACCTGGACAGTATTAGTCTTTTTTTTAAATAACTGACGTACTTCCTTTAGCATAATGTCCTCATGGTCCCTCTACATTGTAGCGCATATGTCAGAATTTGCTTCCTCTTTTATCAGAACAATATCCCAGGGTATATAAATTCCATATCGTGCTTATTCATTCATCCATTCAAACATTTGGGAATGATTTATCTTTTGTTAAATTACCTTGATTAGATTTTTTTGGTTGTCACGAAATTTAAACAGAGTGTGTAGTTCTTATTACTCCCCCCCAATAAGATAAATACCATTCAGTTCCAAAAATTTCCAATTCTAAAAACTCACCATTTCAAAAAATGTTAAGAGTTACTAATTAAAAAAAAAAAAACAAACCCTGATTATTCTGATTGCTTGGTCTTTCTTCATTCTGTGAAAGCCTTTTTCATAATATCAGTGACTTTTACTGAATGAAGTAAAAGTACCTTTTTTTACAATGAAGAGTCCCATAGTGAAAGGTTTGTTAAAACTTACTTTAAAGTAAGTTTCAGAGAAACAGTACAGTCTGAGCACTGCCCCACACTGGATAATTTGAACCCTAGAGATCTGCTATTTCATGAAATTTTGACCTTTTCAATCATTCACCGGAAGACGGCAAGTCCTTATTCTAAAAATTGCAAGTTGCCAAGGCTCTCAGTGACCCCAAAAGGGGCTCTCAATACCCACCTTACAGGAATTCTGTAGGAATTGGAAATAGGTTTTTACAGGGCCTGGGATACTCCAGGCCCAGAGGCCACTGGCACGTAAAGCATTGTTAATGTTATTGGTGAAATTAATAACAGAATTTTCACATAAAAGCAGGGAGACACATATTCTAAAAGAGAGAACTCGTGTATTTAGTGTTTCGCTCATTTGCAGTAAGCTCATAAATCCTATGCTATTTTGAATCAGCATATGGCCTGAAATATATTCATCATAATAGGCTTTGCTAATCACTTTACTGGCATAGCGATCCTGTACCAGACTAGTGCTACTTACACCCGTCCCTCGAATCAATTGGAAAACGTGACAACAGGTAGATTCTCATCCTCAACCAAACTGACTCAGAGGGAATCTCAGGGAGCAGATTCTGACGCATGCTTAAGTTTAGAAACTATTAATCTACTTATCTCTGGACATAAAGAACCTTGTCCTTGAGCAGTGATGTTAGACCATAATACGTAACACCTCAGCTGTCACTTTACATAAAAATAATTTTCCTTCTAACAAGCTATGGTCATGAAAATTTATTTGAAGCTAAACAATTGGTTGTTTTAAGAGCTAGGGCAGTATGCTTGTGGGGTACAAAGGAGTTAGTCTTTGAGGCAGAAACTCAGTTTACTGTGAGAAGGAACATTTCTGTGAGACTTTTACTCAAATAGAGGGAACGTCTATCTACTATTCTGGAAGAAATGTTGAGTGCAAGGTGCCGACATGGATACAGAAGCTAAGTATACTGCTTAATAATTTAAACAAAAAGCATTAGCGGGATATAACCCTGAAACATCAGATATTTTACCTCTATAAATTTTTAGTAAAACTGCTCTTTTCCTAAAGACGTCATTCTTTCCTGAGTTGTGTGGCTGTGTGTGTGTTTGTGTGTGCATGTGTGTGCCTTACTCAGCATTTTCTCCACAGGAGACTAGAAACACGGTCTGCTCACACGGTGCATGACATGCGGGCTTAATTCTCTCTTTGCATCACTACAGAGATGAACGATCAGCACGGGGCAGGGCTAAGCCTGGCCTTGCCTGCACAGGGCTGCTCACGTTCGCACATGGCAGCAGTGCACACAGCCCACCATCAGATTTTCTAGAATTTTCAGAACTGGCTGCTAAACATAGCCGTTACAAAATGTGAAATTATATAAATCACCAATTAAATTTTATTTAAACAAAGGTTATCTATGCTTAAAATTCATCATTTCCTGATTTGTTTCCTATATTTTCTATTATCTCTACAACTGAGTTTATTTATATCTTTTTAATCTACATGGTGGGAATACTATATAAGGACATACTAACCACACTCTTCCAAAATCCACATTGATTGCTCAAAAGGGACAACGATAGAAATGTTTACACCATGGAAATAAGCAAGCTCTACAAATTAGTGTGTTTACTACTATTTTTTAACAGTGGTTATTATATATTTAACCACATACCACTGACATGTGGTATAATTTAAGACTGAAGAAAGAGTGCTTTAGGGAATGCGTCATTAAAACTTTTCTAAGGGGACCACAATATATTCTGTGCCGGCAGTGGGCATTCCTTATGTAACAAATTGATGTTTCTACTAATTCAGAAACTGAAGATGAAATGAGCCCTCACCCAGAGCAGAGGTTAAAAGCCTAGGGGAAAAGAACGGAGTTGGCACTTAAGGTTTGGAAACGGGCCGAGGGTCCCAGCGGTGAGGAACGTCCTCACCTGCAACACATGAGCAGGAACACAGATGTCGAGGTCAGGCCTCTCTGCTCCCCCCTTCCCATAGCTCTTCTTATTAGCAAAATCATGTTAATAAATAGTCTCATTTGTGCTTTGAAGGAATCGGGTACAATGGGGTTTAAAGCAGTGGAGAGTGTGCCCAGCACAGCTGTGAGGTCGCTGGAGTCACCGTCAGCAGAGGCTGGGTTGGCAGGAAGAAGATGAGGCCAAAGAGGAGAGAGAAACTGCAGAACTTATTCCAGATTTGAGGTGATATATATGCAAAAGGGAAATGGAAACTAACTGATAATCGCAAACTGTGGGGCCTATATGTGTATATATAACTATATGTGTGTACATTGAAATAAATATGTTTATATATGCATTTATTATATACAAACAAATTCTATGAAAATTCTCTTCTTATGAATCTAGTCTCATAGGCTCTCTTGATATGGGTCAGATGCAAGTTCTTACTTTCTCATTAAGAACACTAAAAGGAGAGCAGACCTGCCACTTGATCTTATGTTTTGAAATACATTCCTAGATTCTATTAGTTCTACTTGCTAATATTTTATTTAGAATAATTGCAACTGAATTTCTAAGTGATCTTTAGTTTCTTTGTTTTCACTTTATTATTGAGGATCACGGAGACCCTATTTCTATTTTATAGGTCTTTTCAGTAAGCTCTCTTGAATTCATAAGGATTCATTTATCCTTTCAAATATTTAAAAATGTTTCTATTTCCTTAGTTTCAGCCTTTACTTAAAAATTGTTTTTAAAAAGTATGCATGATTTGACTATATAGTTGCCTTTATATCAAGTTGGATATACTACATAGAGAACAAAACTATACTGAAATGCACTGTGTGTATGTTTTCCTGCTACATTTTTACTCTTCTACAACATTTCGGACTTAGCAGTATGCTTCTATTTTATGCAAATATATTAATATCAAACAAGTAAAGATATTGGTAAAGTAAAATATTAGGTTTCACACTTCTCTATTTTGAGAAAAATGTTTTCTAGTTCAAGAAAGTTATCTAAATGGGACACCGCATGCAATATTAGCAAGGAGTGGGCAACTATTAAGATTTATGTGTCATTAAAGAAAATATTAAGTTTTGCTGATATATTTAACCCAGACAGACATCTGGTTTAAACAAATAATTACTCCTGAAATTATGTTTGTGAACATAATGCTCTTTTATGGATTTGTAGTTCCCACACATTCCCACTTCGATCATTAGCTGTTTTGTTGTTGTTTGTTTTAGAGAGCAACTGAGAATCACTGGTGTGTCTGTTATAAGCTAAAGAAAAGACTGTAGGATCTGGAGCATCTGAGGTTTGGGTTTCCTCCTTTCACTGCTTCCATGAAATCCTGTCCCATTGTACGGACACACCTGTTCTTTCATCCAGCCATTCACTGATGGACATTTGGGGGGCTTCTACCTCTTCGTTACTCTGAAGGAGGCCACCATGAGCACGGGTGTGCAAGTGTCCTTTTGAGGCCCACTTTCACTTTTTGTACATATAATAAGGAGAGAGATTGCTGCATGAAACGGTAGTTCTATTTTTTTTAAGATTTTATTTATTTATTTTTAGAGAGAGGGGAAGGGAGGGAGAAAGAGAGGAAGAGAAACAGCAATGTATGGTTGCCTCTCACAAGGCCCTCACTGCGGGGACCTGGCCCGCAACCCAGGCATATGCCCTGACTGAGAATCGAACCGGGACCCCTTGGTTCCCAGCCCGCGCTCAATCCATTGAGCTACACCAGCCAGGGCCGGTAGTTCTATTTTTAATTTTTGAGGAACCACCATACCATTTTCCATAGAAATTGCACTATTTTACGATTTCATCAAAACTGCACAGGAGTGCCGATTTCTTGACACCTTCATTAACACTTGCTATTTTATTTTGATAGTAGTCATTCTAGTTGGTGTGAGGTGGTATTTCATGGTTTTCATTTGCATTTCTCTAATAATTAGTGATGTTGACCATCTTTGTATGTGTGTTGGCTATTTACACGTCATCTCTGGAGGATGTCTATTCGTGTCCTTTGCCATTTTCTAAGTCAAGTTGCTTAATTTTTGTTGTTGAGTCATAGGAGTTCTTCACATATTCTGGATATTAACCC
Organism: Micronycteris hirsuta; assembly: GCA_004026765.1. Classification (NCBI taxonomy): domain Eukaryota; kingdom Metazoa; phylum Chordata; class Mammalia; order Chiroptera; family Phyllostomidae; genus Micronycteris; species Micronycteris hirsuta. The sequence continues at coordinate 237,415 of PVJI01000239.1, read as the reverse complement.
CTTATCAGGTACAAATTTTATAAATTTTTCTCCCATTCTGTAAATTGCCTTTTCACTCTTTGATTGTGTCACTTAATGTGCATAAATTTTAAGTGGGATATAGACTCATTTTTCAACTTTTGTTTATGTTGTCTGTGTTTTTAGTGTCACATCCAAGAATCACCATCATGAATCTATTCCTCTATTTTTTCTTTTTAGAAATTTTATTATTTTTATTTATTTTTAGAGAGATAGGAAGGGAGAGAGAAAGAGAAGGAGAGAAACATCAATGTGTGGTTTTCTCTCATGCACCTGTACTGGTGACGCGGCCCACAACCCAGGCATGTGCCCTGACGGGGAATCGAACCAGCAACCCTTTGGTTCACAAGTCCACACTTAGTCCACTGAGCCATACCAGCCAGGGCCATTTTTTTTTTCTCTAGGAATTTTACAGTTTTAGGTCTTATATTTAGGTATTCAATACATTTTGAATTAATTTTTTAATATAATGCAAGATAAATGTCTAACTTTAATCTTGTGGCTATCCAGTTTTCCTAACTGGAAAGGAAAGGTGACTGTCCTTTTGTCCATTTGTTAAGGTGACTGTCCTTTTTAAAATAATATTAATGCCTATCACTGTTCCAAAACTCCCTTACATATTAATTCTACTATTAGAAGTTGCATTTAAAACCATAGAGTGCCTGTGATTACTGATGGGGGGAAGTAAAGGAAGAATCTGACTTGAGTGTAAAATCATAGGTAATCACTATTCAGATCAGCCAATTCATTATGATCAACTAGGGTGTCATGTAGTAAATATAATGAGTCAGCAAGTAGGACTAGTATGTAAAGAATAAAACTTTGATAAGCAGTTGGTGGTTAATTTGTAAAGGACCATTCATTATGACTCTACTTTGCATTTATAATTAGTGTGCCTGCAATTATTTGCAGGAAAAAGAAATGCAGCTCTAGTTGCCTAATTATAGGCACAACCATCCAAATTTGGCCTGAAAATAACAGCACAAAGAGATACCATCTGTGAAAGCTCAGCAAACCCCAGACCTTTTTCCCTCCAACCTGCAAGCCTTGCGGACACACTTCCTTTGCCCTTCTGCTGTGAGCTTTTTTTTTGCCTGATCTTGTTCCCACATTACAGGCTAGTCACTCTAACAGGCAGTCAGTGGGCCTTTCCTCTTATCAAACCATTATGCATTTTCTACACATAATGCACCATAGCCTAAGCAGACTGAAAACAGCAGCCATTTCTGAAGCACATCATTTGCCTTGTTAATATGAATACATTCAATCTTTTATTCACATGTAATTTTACAAGGTAAGTAACTTGAACCCTGTAAAGATGAAATTTCTGCCCCAAACCGACAGGAAAATTATGTTATTCTCCTATTTAAAAAAAAAATTTCAGCTGTTTATTGAAAACACAGCTGTCAGATTGAATCAAATATATTCATATTTGCCCATTAAATTCTTAGGACCATGATGAAACTTAATAATTGTCCCTTGGAGTTTGATTTTCTATAAAGCATCATAATACAGTCAGTACAATTTCAAATAATTATTGAACTGGATGAAGACAGTTATGATTTCAGGTGGGAAATATGTAATAGTAGATGAGAAATATAAAACCAAGGTTAACATTTGATAAAGGTTCTGTTCTCATACAAACCTCAGTAATAATAAATGTGGGGGAAATATAGTTTGTTTTATGAAAATGGCACATATTTCTGGCAGAATAATTTTCAGAGGTTTTAATGATTCAAATATTACTTGCCCATTATTTAATCATATTAAAAACTTTGAATCTGGTAAATTATCTGTAGTAGAAACAATGCATTTAAGAATGGGAAATTAGGGCATTTATTAGGCTAACTAAAACCAGACTATATTTCTTCTATATAAAACCTATGCTTCTCTATTCTAATAATAATGTTTGGAATTGTCCTGAGAGTTTTAGGGACAAATAAAGGCTTAGGAATTCAAAAATGTTCCTTATTTTTATTTTTAATTAAAAAAGTATAATATATAGGAAGGCACATTGTTTTTCTATCTTTCTGTCAGTGGTGTGTGGGTCCCACAGAGGTGAAGCAGTTGTTAGGCCCCAGCCTTAAGTTCATGGACAATGGGGCGAATATTTAGACACTGAAAGTACAGCAACATAATTGTTACTGAAAGGAATCATGCTAAGAAAATGAGAATTTGTAAAGGGGAAGTATCACTCCAAACAGAGATTTAATTAGAAGTAAATGTTTGCTCTGTAGTATAAAACTGTGAACATTTCAGTGGGCATAATCAAAATTCAAAATAGTATCAATAGCATCATACACGAAAGCTGTTCATCTTCATAAGAGCTAGAAGGACATTGTCAGACATCAAAAAGGATGATACTACTCACATCCTGAGCTACCATTTGTTGACACCAGAGTCAAGTTGGAAGGCCACGGATTCCGAACAATATCTTGCCAATGAATTGTGTCTGCATAACAAAGAAATTTGTTCTGGTCTACATAGACGCCACCATTTAGGATTTCTGTATTAAAACAAACAGACAAAGGGAGATTTGTTGTCAAACTTTTTGTTGATGAAAAGGTAGTCAATAAAAATGATTTACTCTTAAAATATTTTCAATGTTAAGTTAGAGTTACTTGGTTAATAGGCAGGCTATCTTTTAAAATGTCTTTGATTGAGTCATATAAATGAAATGGCAGAAATTTGAAAAGATTAAAAATGCAAAGTAAAATGATCATTTATAACCCAAACACTCAGAGAAAACATTCTTAACATTTTAATATAGATGCTATCAGTCTCTTTTCTGTTTTCTCCTGAAATTAAAGTAACATTGTATATAATATTTCATAACCAGATAATTACAATGTTAAATGGTGAGTAGTTAGTAGTAATTAAATATAATTCTATGTTATTTCTAATGAGAATACAATATACCAGAGTACAAATTAAATAGTATCTATTTAACCAATCCCTTATTGTTGGTCATTTAACTTGCTTATCTAAGATTACTTCTTTAAAATAAATTTCCACAAATGACATTATAAGATTACATAATATGGATATTTTTGAATATTTTAAGACTTTTGGTCCAAGTTGTCAAATTTCCCTTAAGAAAAATTGTTTTAGTCAATGTGACATTGACTGGAATAACTGGGTAAATAGACCAAAAAGGAAGCTGAAATTAAAGAATGCTTCAATCACAAAAACGCTATCTCGAACAGAATCAACAGAACTGCCAATTATTCTTTAAGAACAACACAATGCAGGACAGAATAAAAACCCTGCAGTGCACAGGAACAGTGGCATGGCCACCGACTGGATAAAATGCACCGATGCCGAGTTTTACCTGTTTCTCTGCTTCACGACACTTGCCTTGATTAGGCAACTTGTCTCCTTGAACAATTGATCATACACATCGATTCCCGTTCTGTCGGCTTTATGTTATCCAGTAAACAATAACTACTTCCTCCAAAAATACTATCATTATTGCTTGAAAAAATGGTTAGAAATATACTTTGTATTTTTCTGCTCGAATTCTACCACCTTTCCCCCTTTTGTTTAATAAAAGTCACAATTTATTTAAGAGAAATCATATATCAAGCTGTAAAGCATTCAGTTACAAGTACCAAAAACCCAATGAATAGTAGTTTAAAAAGCTAGAGGGTGACTTTCTCACATAATAAGAAACTGTAGAAGGCTGTGGTGAATCTTAGTTTAGCTGCTCCACAGTATCCACCGCCTGTCTTGTGTGTTGCCTTTATTCTGTCCAGGCCCAAGAGGGCTGCCATGTCCAAAGTGGCTAGTGTGAATACAAGGCATGTGAAGGAAGAGCAAGCAAGGGCCTTCTCCTAGTAACGCGCCAACTTCCTATTTGTGAGGACACGCTCTCTCCCCTCAGGGATTAAGTCTGCACTTCATTGGCCAGCACAATATCCCACAGCCATTGTTACAGCAAGAGAGGCTGAGGAAGCAGGTGTTTAGGTAGACATATTGCTACTGGAACAAAACCCAAACAAGCACGTGTGTCAGTGAAGGAGAGGGACATGGGTGTTTGGGGAGGAAAGCAACTCTGTCTCCCACGGTGGCCTTGAGAAAATCATCTCTCCTGTGCAGTGTGCCCAGCTAAATTTGTATGAGTCAGCTAAAACAAAACAACAAGTCACAATATGAAGGGAACATACAACAGCAAGAAAAGGACTGTTTGTGGAAGTGAGATCGAGGGGCGCATCTAAACTGCTTTACTGTGTTGCATGTATAAAATCCTCCAGATTTATTTTGACATTGCAGGGCTTTCTGCATTTAAAATCACTCATAGTCCCATCATTAATCCTTTCCCTACCTATTGGCTCCATTTTCACCAGTGAGGAAAAAAAAAAAAGAAACAAAAGAAATGTAATAATCTTTCTACTTCTAAAACTCAGTTCATTATTTTTCATAACCTAACCATACAACCTTCATCAAAGCAGAAGGGAGCTGGAAGATGTCAGAGTGATTGTGAAAATGAATTTCTACATTAATGTTTGGCATTAGGTTTCTATCTAAGAAATGTGACGATCTCATACTAATAGGTTCCTCATGAGACATTAGGTGACGCTCTTCTACAGGAATGATTCTTCATTAGTTGACAGAGAAAGGAGATTTTAACTGCTATCCAGGAAATAAAGGTTATTTTTCTGTCTACATTCGGAAAGTTCTACTTTAAAAAAAAAATTTGAAGAAGAAAGATAATAGCTCAAACACCGCAGAAAGAGTCTATATTTTTCAGGAGTCACATTTTAATTCAAATAGTTTACACTGAAGGAACACAGTATCCATCTCTAACTTCCTATCTAGACATATTCAAATAGAATCAGATCATATTATACTGAATAATAATCTCATCAAATCCCTTTCTTCAACAATATTAATCTGCTACCAATGTTTACATTTTTTCTTAGAAATACTGTGTTCGAGAGATCGGCTTATACTTCAGAGGGGTTTAGAAAGGAGGCAATACTAATTCAAGTATAATCTTACATGCTAAATTTCAAATTAAGACGACAATCAAGATACTTTTTTCATCCTAAATTCAAAACCCAGCATCTGCTAGCAATTCTGGTGGGGAGGATTTATAATTTTTTAATATTTAATGATATATAGTTTATTCATGTATACATGTATTTTATCTGAAAATTACTTTTTTCTTTTATGTTTGGCTTAGAACCTATTCTTTGTTGAATGTCAAACACCGCAATCAGAAATTGTGTACTTTATTGACATTTATAGAAGAGTTATAATGTATACTATATCTTAAATTTCTTTTGACCATCTTTTGTTTAAATATTTTATTCATTAATTTTTGGACAGATTAAAGGAGGAAGAGAGAAAGAGGAAGAGAAGCATCCATGTGAGAGAGAAACATCAATAGGTTGCCTCTCATACACATCCCAACCAGGGACCAAACCCATAACTCAGGCATGTACCATGACCAGGAATCAAACCAGTGACCTTTCGCTTTGAGGGATGATGCCCAACCAACTGAGCCACATTGGTAGGGCATTTTTGGATCATCTTGGTTATTTAATTATGCCAGGATATAATTTAAAAGGTGTGTTGATTGATTTGTATAGTTTACATTGATTTTATAACTTTATATGATTTTAAAATATTATTTAATATGTTCTTATAGGGAAATATTATTAGATTTATTTCTGAAATAAGAAAATTCTAGGAAAAGGTATTGACCTATAAGAAAGCTGTTAAGGCACAGATTATTTACTGGACAAAAGGGATACCTAAGGTCCTGCCTGGGTTGACTATACAGAGACTTGATTCCATTTCTTTTTTATTAGAAAAATGAACAAGACTTAGAAAAAGAGAAAAACTTGATAAAGTATTTATCTAAAAATATACCTAAAAAGTCTGTCTATACTTTGATCGATCTTTGTTAACACAAGAACAGCAGAGCTTTCCATTAGTATCATTGAAGATTTATCAAAAGGTGCCATCTGTGTTACATGAAGAGTTATTTCCATTATCATAAAAAAATGACTAATAATTAACTTTTAAAACCATGGCAAAAAAGACAGTTTCTAATTCTAAGCAGGATAAGCAAATGGGTCATAAATTTATTTGATATTCAAACAAAGATGCATACAATCTGGAAGAGTGAAGACTCAAAGTTTTAAATAAGCAAATAAGCTCAAGGTCATCTCATTTCATTGTATTTCACTTCCACTGTAGATAATATGTCAGAGTAAATTAAGAAAAACACAATTAGATTCTTGGCAATTAGAACAATTGGTAGAATAAAGCTACTATGCTTTTTTTCATATTATACAAAAATATTTCCAGCAAGTTGACTAAACAGTACTCTGACTTTTAATAAAATATATGGTTAAATATAATAAGCTATATTAAATATGACATTCTATGAGAAAAGCATTCCATTACTGAAAAAATCCAGTAAACACATAGTATGTTTGTTTCTCAAACATTACTTACTAGATTAATGAAAGTCAAGTAAAGAGATTAGGAGTTTTCTGTATTTAAAGTAAATGTAAACCACACTATTCTTTATTATGTTGAATTTAATATATATATAGAGAGAGAGCACACAATTTGTAACTGAAATATTAGATTAAACTCCATGAAGGCAGGGGATATTTTTCATTGCTGCATCTGTTGTATCAAACCTAGAACAATAAATAATTTTTTAAATTGAGCTGAAAAAAAGTACCATGGAATTTGCCACCAAGATTGATTAGTTAACTTCTGTTTTTTCCTAATTTCAAATTATATCCTGATGAAATTAAGAATAAAAGTTACCTTTTCCCATAAACACTCTATAGCTCATCTTATCTGGCTCTACATTTAATTAACATTTTTTGTTAAAAACTGCGTCTAACATTCAAGGCAAAAGCAAGATATACAACAATGATTTTCTTCATTATAGAAAATTTAATATTTTGATTATGGAAAACATTAAAATATATACCTAATTTTGAGGTTAGAGCTTGTATAGGCTGAAAGAGAAATAACATGTTTTATATAAAATATTAATTGATAATGTACAAAATTATTGCAGATAATGTGCTTGATATTTACAGTGCACATTTAGACATTCTCATCTGTATCCCTAAACCTATTCTGTGCACTCAATTCAGTCTTTTATCAGGTGAATAATAATGATTTTGTGCTACCCGAGACATTCTCCCAAACCCATTCAAATCATCTAGAATATCCTACACAGAAGTCTAAAAGCATGTTTTTGTATTGAACCATAAATCTACCTCATATCGTTCTTTAAATTATTTCTTAGAAAGCTGTAAAGTTCCAATATGACATTTTAAAGAGGCCATAAAGTATTCGTGTATTAGCCTTCCAATCCAAAAAGGTTGAATGTTTGAACATTTTCTTCCCTGATTCTCATTTGCATAAGTCTAATGAAGAAAGAAGTGTTTGTGCTATTTAAATAAATTCTGTGCTCTTCACTTCTTTTCAAATACTAGTTATTATAGGGAATTTGGGGATGAGTGACCATTAAGAAAATCATTGACATTTTGAAAATGTATTCTCTCAAAAGAAAATGTGATAAAACACTGAATCCCGGCTTTGTCTCCTGCCCTGTATGAAACAGCCTAATGTGATGTAGCATCCCTGCTGGAAACACAGATTAATATGACCTCCTTACTAGGCTTCAGAAGGTGACAAAATTACTTTAACCCCATGTACCATTGGTGACCATTTCATAAATAAGATTTATTTTACAAAATCAAGAGTATAATGTTAAATGCAGTTAGCCATATTCCACTTCGGTCTATATGATTGATATCAATAGTAAACGTTTTACTTCTACTCACAAAGCAACTGACAGCAAGAATAAAAGAAAGAGCTAAGAAGCAAGAATGAAACACTTAACCTCCATTCCTGATTGTATATCTAAATATTTTATTTTGTATGGGTGTATCTACGGGTCAACCTCAGAAATACTATGATAATAAAAATAAAGATTAGAAATATTGCACTTGTCTAATTATAGTAGGAATGTCTTAATAGTGCATGCATCAGAGTTACATTGCTTATCCAAGCTGCAGGTCAGAAGGTCAAAGTTCAAAGTGGCAAAAGCCCATTTTCAAGATGAAGCTACAGGAAACAGTTACTAGATTTTCTCAGACATAAAGCAATGCATCTTTCTCACTGTCACCACCTTAAGCCACACCAGTCTGTTGGCAGATAGTGGTACAAAACTAATACAGTTCACATCACCCACCTGTGATATTTAATACATCATCTCTGGAATGGACTTGTTCTAGAGATCCCTATATCTTTCCCAAACCCAGACCTTTCAGCTGGGAGCACAGTGAATTGCCGCAACCCAATGGGTCAGCCCTCAGGGTTCATTACTAATAAGCCATGGCTCTAAAGGCTAATGAGAACCGGGTGCTTGAGGAGGCAATGGCTCACTCATCATCAATCAGGCTTTGAAGTTTTTACACAGATGATTTAAGGAGAGTTGAAGTGTGCAAAATTGAAATGTCACATTTATATTGGGAGTGGGAAGAGTGTGATAATGTAAATGAGTGATGTAACCTTCTGTATTTCCGCTCTATGATCAGTCAAAAGCTCACGGATACAGACGGACACTAAATGTTAAGAAATAACAGTAGACAGTTTTCTGATCAGAGCAAGGCAATTTCAAGAGAAATTCTTATGATAGCAAAAATATCTTGTTTCAACTCAATGGACCTCAGTAATGTTCCCGTATTGTTCCAACGTATTAATACGTACTTTAGGGTCCATTACAATCCTTGGCTTTCATTATGTGTCAGTACGAGTCCCAGCTCCTCTAAATCTACTATGCCCACCTCGTGTTTCTAGGTTAACTGACTCTAACTCATACAACACAGATTATCTGAGCCACCTTCTAACGGCCAATGCCACCTTCTTTATTCTTGTGTGTACTTGTCTTCCCTGTAATATCATAGGTCTCCAGAGAGTAAGGACCATGACACACATAGTTTATGGCCCTAGCGCCAAAGAGAGTGCCAAGCACATAAAAGAAATTTGAATTTTTCAGGGATTATCATGATAATAATATATTCAGAACATGACCGGCATTTGTAAAAAGGTGTTAGTGGCTTAAGTGATAGCATAATATTGGCACTATATCCTCCATATATACTAATGTTTATATTATAAATCACACAAAATATTGAATAACATTTGTGTGATCTTAATGTATTAGTCATTTCTATCCATTGGAAAAGTAGTAATCCACTTAAACTCATTGATATTATCTGGAAAACTTAAAGATGTTTTTTTTTTTCTTGTAACCATCTTTAAATAATAAAAACAGGATTTTTTCCTCAATTTTTTCTCTAACCTAATTTATAATTTGTTGTGTGTCAACATGTTTAACATTTTTCTTCTAATACTTTCTCCTAATCTTACACTGCCCCTATATTCCCTTATTTCTGTTATAACCAAAATAGCATGCTGAAAAGTCAATTACAGTTGATCCTTGAACAACAAAAGTTTGAACTGTGTGGATCAACTTATACAAGTTGTTTTTTTTTTTTTTAAGATTGTATTTTTATTTATTTTTAGAGAGAGGGGAAGGGAGGGAGAAAGAGAGGGATAGAAACAGCAATGTATGGTTGCCTCTCACATGGCCCTCATGGGGACCTGGCCCGCAACGCAGGCATGTGCCCTGACTGGAAATCGAAGTTGTTTTTGTTTTTTAATAAATACTGTAAATGTGTGAGGGAGACCCAAACAACCTGGAGTTTATTTATAAAAACTTATGTATTTATTCTTACATGTTTAAACTTCAGACATATTCAAAGTATTCTCCATTTGATGCAATACACCTATTAAGACATTTTCCACTTTTCAAACCAGTTTTGAACTCATTGATTTTCATGCCTTTTAGTGCCTCTGCCATTTTTTGTTTTACTTCTTCCACATCAGCAAACTGTTTTTCTTTGATGACTTTCTTCATCCAAGGAAACTAAAAAAAGTCACTTGAGGCCAAGATCAGGTGAATAGAGAGAGTGGGGAATGGGAGTCATGCCAGTTTTTGGTCAAAGACTGCTGAACATTCAGTGTGGTGTGGGCAGGTGCATTTGTAAATCACCCATCACAAAATGGGCAAACATGTTGAAAGTGTCTTCAGTGTTGAAAGAAAACATGTTGAAAGAAAATTCACTGAAGCTGAACGTGGCCTCTCACAACAATGCCAGCTGGCACACTGATACAGATGGGTTCCTAGAACACACACCTAGTGGGGGGTAGTCTGTACTACAAGAGGCCCACCTGCCAAAAGATAATTCCGGGGTTCTTTGGGGTCCCCTCATATTTTCTCCTATATTTACATTAATATTTTCTTTTTCTAGCTTGGCTTATTAAAAGAATGCAGTACATAATCCACATAATTAACTATGTTGCTGGTAAGACTTTAAGTCAACAGTTGGCTATTCATAGGTAAGTTCTGGGGAAGTAAAAAATTATATGCAGATTTTTGACTGTGAAGCCATGTCAGTGCTCCTAATCCTCACAGTATTCAAAGGTACAATGTAGCCTCAAAACTTGAGATTTATCATTAATTCCTTCACCCCTTTGTTTAATCAGTCACAATACCATAAATAAAATTCCTCATAATGTCTATTTTAATTGTTCCCATTCTTTTATCTCCACTGCTACTCCTAAGTTCAGGTTCTGCCATATCATACCAGATTCAACCTTTTGTTTTTAATTTACTCTCTCCATAAATCCATCCTGTATATCAACCTTATAATATATTATATACTATAGGTTAATAGATAGATAGCTAGATATATATACTATAGTTGGGTGGGTGAGTAGACAGATGGATATCCTATGGCTAAGTAGTTGGGTAGGTAGGTAGGTAGGTAGGTAGATAGACAGATAGATAGATAGATAGATAGATAGATAGATAGATAGATAGTTATATAGATGATAGATAAACAGACAGAGATAGATTTTCCACCATGAGGGCTTTGAGTGTCAGGGCACTAATACTGAATCTATTTAACTGGGTACAACTGAGTTCAAAATCTAGTTTTCCACTGCTAGATGTGTGACCTTGTATACCTTTATGAGACTCAGTTGGTTCATATCTATAATGAGAGTATAATGTTCTCAGTATTTGCCACACAGTTGTTGATTATATTTTAAACTTAGTAATTGCTTAAGTAGTCACTAATTGGTATAAATGAGAGTAGTTATTTTTATTGTTTATATTAATTTTATATTGCTTAGTTCATTTTTTAAAAAGACTTTTTTCATATGAAAATCTGGGTAGGTGATTCCAAGCTGCTATGGACAATCTGCAGTCCTCAGAAGCCCAGACCTCATTTCATCTCGCTGCCTCCGTCTTCAGCACAGCAGGAGTTTCCCTCTGCTGACATCGATTAGAAAGACAGAGGAAAGCAGGAAGAATGGAGTATGAGTGCATGTTGTCTCTTCGTGAAGGCCCCTGAAACAAGCCATGAGACTGTTATACTTCTATCTCATTGGTCTGAATTCAGACAAGAAGCCACAGCTAGTTGCTCAGAAAGTAGGGAGTCATAGTCTTTGTTTTGGATGGCGATATGACTAGCTAAACTTTATAGAAAATTTTAAAGTTAGACAGTAATAGATATTGGGAGGAATAAGCTGTCTCTTGTCACACTAACTCTAAAGAAGGGGGAATACTGGTGGGAGGGAGGGTCAGGACAGAAGGGAGTAAAGGGGAGAAAAAATGAGACATCTGTAATGGCATAATCAATAAAATATACCTTAAGAGATCTTGCTTCTTTGGGATATTTATAAACCATACGGTAAATCTTGTGACCTAAACAAATGTATATTTTTCAAAGTTTTTAATTGAAGTGTAATATATACACAAAGATATACATATACCAAATATACTGTATTTTTACAAACTAAACATATGTAACCAGCACCCTGATCAAGAAATAGAATATTCCAGCACCACAGAAGCCTTTGCCATGGTTTCTTAATCACAGCACTCGCTATCAGAACCTTTAGCCTAACTTTGTATAAAATCAGTTTTATCTACTTTTGTAGTTTACTTAAATAGCATATTACCAATGCTTTCTTTCTTTGGCTTCCTTTTGCTGAACACTCTGCTTGAGAAATTCACCCAACGTTCATTTTCATTGCTTATGGGATTCTCGTTCTGTTTGCCCATTCTACATTGATGAGGACTGGGGTACTTTCACATATGAGGTGTTACCAATAGTGCTGCTACAAACAACCTTGAATATGCCTTTTGGTCACCAGACAGAGGTACAGATCTATGTTGCAAACATTACCTAGAAGTAGAATTTCTGGGCACAATTAGTTATTCAAAGTGCTTTGACCAATTTGTAGTCCCATTAGTAGTGTTTAAAACATGTACTTGCAAGATTCTTAGCCTCGTTAACTCCTGTTTTTTTTTTCTTTCTATATCTATTTAATTATAGCCGTTATGGTTGGTGTGGGTGGTATCACTTTATTTTGCGCTTCTCCAGTGATTAATAAAGTTGCACCTCTTAAATACTATTTTAAGATAATTTTTAAAGATGAAGCTTATTTCTGTTTACTTGAAGAGTCTCCTTACGTGTGAAACACAAAGCCCTGGAAAAAACCGAATCTCTATGTCAGGTTATTGGTGAACAACTGAATAAATTAATGTACCAGATGTTACCCTCCTAGCTTTTTAATTTTTTTTGTGGGGGAAACTGATTCAATGTTTTGAAAATGTTAAACTATATTTAAGCTATAATAACAGTGACCAAAATAAAGAGCAAAGTATGAATTCTGGAAGAAAGATGAAAATACGCACATTCAGTGAGTGTCTCTAATAAGAAAGATGAACACAATTAAAGGTGCATTGAGAGAAAAGAATGAGAAATTCAATATCTCCTTACTATTAAAACAGAACACACTTTTACATAATGATCAAATATTTTTATTCCCCTATCCCCCAGAAAGCTCTCATTACAGACAACAATCCTCTTAAATAACTGCTCCAAGTTTCCAGTAAATGTAATTGCTTCAGTGGAACAAATCAGTAGAGTTTAATGTTTTCATTACCAATAAGGGGGAATGTCATATTAGAACTCAGAAATGATTTGTCCCTTTAATTTACAGGCTTTGCTACAATAAGCCTGGGATATACAGCAAGGTCACTTTCAAATATCTCACCTACAGTATTAGTTTGTATAGTTTTTATAACTCTTCTCATAGTGTGATTTCTTTATTACTTCTTTAGAGTAGTTCGGGAAAGTATGATTCCTCCTGATGACATTAATAATAAATAATATTGCTATGTATGTTTGTTGCTAGCAAGCTAAGACTTGCAAATAAAGATAAAGCAAGATAAAGAAGAATGATTTACTCTTATAAAATGATAATAATATAATTTCAACATGAAATATTTTTAAAGTTTTTCTTTATGCTAAGTTTATATAAATGGAATTTTGGAGCATGTGTTCTTTTTATTTGCTTTCTTTTTTACTCAAATAATGTTTTTGAGATTTATTTATGCTGTTGCCTACATTAGTAATTTGGTCATTTATTTTGTAAAATTCCACTATATAAGACACAATTAGTTTATCAATTAGTTCATATTTTAAGCACATCTTTGTTATTTTTTTACTTGTGTGATTTCAGGAAAGTCAGTTTCTTTTCTATCCAGGTGACATGTTAACTTTCATCTATTTAAAATTCACATGGGACTTAGTGGTGGCAGTGTGATATACTATGCGGGTATTTCAGTAGCACGCATTCCAAACCTCATTATTTTGCCAGAACCTTATGCCACCTCCCTGATGACAAATGGGAAGCATAATAAGAATGAAGACAAGGCATGGGATCCGTTGCCTTCTAATGTCCATTCTTCGTACAACTGTAGGAACTTCTGCACTCTTCCTTACTGTGTCATGAATTATACAACCGCCTCACCTTCCTTTTGCATTCTCTATCAGTAGGCAGAGGGACTGATGAAACTTGATCAAAAAGATCCCATCTCAATATGGTTGTTGATGTCGATTGGATAACTATTGAGGAATTCCCAGATTCAGTTATTTAATGAGCCATCTGTGCTAGTCAAAGGCCACAACTGGCCCATAGACTTGTTTTTCACAGACAGTGTAAAAAAAAATTGTGATGTCTACCAATAAATTATGGACTTCTGGCTCCTGTGAACGAAACTGTGCTCAGGCAACCCTGGGTCCACATGGTCTCTTGGTAACACTGTGCAGATCTGGGCAGTGACCGCTCCTTTTGATTGCGGCACTTGCTCTCCCGTGTGCGGCAGTTCAACCGCTCTCTGTTCCTTAACCTCCCTCGTCTTACCCACAAGGGCCAAGCTCCAGGAGATGTGTGGATTAAAAATAGCACTTTCTTTTTGTCAATCAGAGCATTTAAAAGAGAGGCGTTACAGAATTTATTATCATGTTGACTCCAATAATAAATCCATATGCACTATATAGATAAAATTATAGAAAATTTTATGTTTTTCGATTTTATATTATCTTAGACCATTTCGTTTTTTAGAATGAAGTTCTTTTAAAAAATCCATTAAATAAGTAATGATGTACTTTGGACTGACTTCTCTTTGACTACCTCTGAAAAGAAGTGTATGCTTAGATAAAATATTTAACTTAATACATTGTCCTATTATTAATATGCATTTGTCACCTGTGGGCCAAATAGATTTAAAATTACTTATAAACAAAGTTGAGTGAATAAGTAGATAAAATATATAAATAAATGAATTTCCACAATTTAGGATGGCCACATTGTGTGGAAGGAGTTTCCTTGAAAATATGCCAACTTTTTGTCAACTTTCGGATCACATCTTATTATCCTAGCTGTAATTAGAAGTCTTGTGAAATTAAGAGCCATTAAATTCAATGAGTTTCCAGCATCGGAAATTTGCCCAGAGGCACCCAGCCGATGGGTCTGCCTAGGATTGAGTTTTCAGAGTCCTCCCTCCTCTCCTCCTATTCACTCAAAATGGGAGCGTCTTTTCCACTTAGCTAATTAATCACACCTGCCAACAAGCAGATGGTTCTGTATGCTTTGAAGCACGAAAATAGCTAGGTGTATATCAGCTAGTTAAAGCTTTCTTCAGTTGTAATTTAGTTTATAACTCTTGAAGTTCCAGAGAAAATAAAATATTAGATGATTGCAAAGGAAACACCATTTTAAAATATTTTTATTTCAAAATACATATTTTAAGGTATAAATTGTCATTCCACTTTTTTCTGATCTTAGCACATTCTTTTAAAACAATTTTGTTTAGCATCTGGTTTGAAACAATACTTGCCAGAATTTGCCATCTAATTTTTCTGAGCTCTGAAGTAAAATGAAAATAGAGGGCTAGGGTCTTTTAGAAAAATGTTACGAATAGTTTACAAAATATTATAGCTTTTTAGTAAATACTGTTTGGGGTTGTTGTATAGCTATAAGGAAAGATGTATATGTAGCAATGGTGAAAGTAGGACTGAGGGGCCTAGAGGTACTCCTGTTAACACTCCCAACTGTAGTCCAGAATTTTATGCTACCCTCCTCTCCCTCTTCCTCCTTCTCCTCCTCCCTCTTCTCCTTATTATTCTTACTCTCCCCCTTCTCCTTATTATTCTTACTCTCCCCCTTCTCCTCCTCCTTTTTAAAAAAGATTTTATTTATTTATTTTAAGAGAGAAAGAGAGGGAGAAAAACATCAATGTATGGTTGCCTTTCACGCACCCCCTACTAGGAACCTGTCATGCAACCCAGGAATGTGCTCTGACTGGGAATCGAACCCATGACCCTTTGGTTCCAGTGCCAGTTCCAGGCTGGCACTCAGTCTACTGAGCCACACCAGCCAGGGCTCCTCCTTCTTCTTTTTCTCTTCTTCTCCTTTTCATACTTTCAAATAGATCTTATCATTGGAGCTTAATTATCTATGTAAATTCTTTCAAATACAACATAGCTATACAAATGCATGTACTATAATTAAATTGGGCATAGAATATAAATGCTTACAAAATAATCTATGCAAAATTCTCTTTAATAAGGTCTATTTTAAATATTTTTAAATTTAAAATAAAATGCTTAATTTTATACACTTTCTCAAAATATCTTTCCTAATTTTCCTTTATATATGAGAATATTTTAGTTAAGGACTTTATACTTTGAAAGATAATGAAATCTAATCATATCCTTTTATTAATGATAGAATAAAAATTCTTCTATATACAAAATATTATATACTTATCTGTTTCTCAGTATATTTGTGAAGTCAATGTAAATAAAATTAATGAAGTATTCCAATCTCCCATTCAAAATCACCTCCCTCATTTATCACTATTTTAAATAAAAGTTATCTGATAGATATGTATTAAGATGAATATATTTAATTATATCAAACAAAGATAGGAGGATAATTTTAAATATTTATGAGCCAAGAAAGTATTTCAGTCTTCTTATATTATTGACTGGCATATAATTAATTCAATTCAGTAAGTTTACCTGCAGAGAAGATAGTCTGAAAAGCTATATTTAACCATATGTTTTAATTTTGAATTCCTTTTCTTTCTTTCATAGGAGATTTACCTCATTTGCCTTAAAATATTAAGCTTCAAATTAAAATAAACTTTCATTAATTTTATTTCACAAATTTGAATGTTTTTCTCTTTCACTCTCTTTGTATTAATTGCTTGAAAACAATCAGAAAAAAAAATCATAAGGACAATACAGATTTAGTTTGGAAAACCAAATGCCCTGCACATTTAAACTTATTTTCATGTTTTTAAAAATTTAGCTGTAAAGCACATTGAGGCAGATTCTACTTATGCTATGATTTGGGATAAAATAATTAAAAATCAGTTTACCCTACTCAGTAAAGAAGAGATTCCAAGGACAAAGTACAGAGTTCCCACAGTACTTGAATATAATAACATTGTCTTTTTTTTCTTAATTTAGTTTTATTGTTTACTTAATTAAAGGGCTTTTTCATAAGTAGGCTAAATTTTTGAAGTTTTATTGTGTTTCCTTTTCCTCTGTGTCTACTTTCAATAGAGGCAGAGGGATGCTCCTCCAATGATGAGGTTGGGATGCAGTCCAGACACCTACCAGAGCCAAAGTGTTTATTTCAATGCACAGCTCTTCATGTGGAAAAGATACCTTAAAAACATAATTTTGCCTTTCAACCCAATAGATTATTTTCAAAAACTACTTCAGGGAAATTTCTGTGAGTTTTTAATTATACTTAGAAGTAGATTACATAAGATAAAGCTGTGCCTCAGCTCTGCTTAAAAATTTGTTTTTCTTTAAATTTCTCACTCTTTCCTTCTCTTGTAGAAGCAATATAGAATTAAACAGTTTAAAAGCAGGATCCCAACTCAGCAGTTAGAATGAGTTGGAATCATAGATCTCTAGAACTTTATTTACTTCTCTAAACTTGTTTTCTCAACTGTAAAATAAGACTGGTAATGCTTAACTCCCAGGACTTCAGTAGGATTAAGAGGAATATTATATTGTAAGTGTGTTCAGATAATGGTAGTGCTGACCGACGGGTATTATTAGTGTGAGATAGTCAGCAATGGGCTTTGTAGCCTGATAAGCAGGCATTTGACTTCTAGCTTGACCCAGTGTCTGTGTGAGGCGTTTGGCACCTGCTTAATCATTCTGTGCGCCGTGTGTTGGGGTATGAGTTCCATCCAAACCAAGACAATTCTGAATTGAAGGATCCTAAGTAATTGTATAGGCTATCTAGAAACTATAATATACTCCTAAAAGGGCACCTGCAACTCACATATGAAAGTTGACAACATTTTTTTTTAATGAGCAAACTTAAACCCACGTATTCTAAGTTGACCCAATAATCCCGTTCCAGGGTCAGCTCTCTCAAAAATCAGCTCCTCTTCATGAAAAGGAGCAGATAAAATTGCTAAGCAAGATAGAAGAAATCTGCTTACCAGAGAACTTTTATCTTTCCCTTAGTAAGAATAGTAACAGTACACCAGCTGAACATGTGCTGTATGACAGACACTGTGGGGAGCATTAACTTATATCAAGCTGATTTTCTCCTTACAATTACCCTGGGAGAGACATATTAAGAGCATCCATATTCCATTTTATAGATAAATAAACTAAGACTTGGGGAAGATAACTGATGTGACTGAAGTCACATGGGCAATCTATTGTGGAGTCATGGTTACCAAGCCTGACTCCATAGCCTGAAGTTATTTATATCCCAATTGCCCATTTCTTGAATGTTGACATCTTGAATTGACTAAACCCTCTGGCACTGGTAGGTAGGCCTTTTGGCTTCTCGGTCATTTCTTCATGTCTACCGTCAAAGAGTAGCCAAGTAGTCCAAGTAACTTTTAAACCATAGTTATAAACCCAGGGAAAGTGGAGGTATTCTAGGATAAAAGTATATTTTCATGTCAAAGACATGGTAACACAGGTCACAGAGCTTTACCATTGCATAGCAGAGTCTGTTCTGACATCAAGTTTCACCATATAAAATTTTTTAAGTGTGGAAAATAAGAGTGGTAGTGCTATTGAATATAATACTTTATTAAAATAATGTAATTAGGTTGTGTAGATATTTTAATGACATTTCTCCCTCAAGTGTTATAAATATATAGTTTTAACTTTTAAAACCTCTGAGTAAATATAGTATTTGATTCCATCTGGATTTCAAAAGTAACAACCTATTTTTTCCAACCAGACACCAACAGTGTTATTATAGGGATGTCTGTCACATATCTAAGCATTACTACTCATTTTATTGATTTAGTAAAAAAATAATACATTCAAACAAAGCATGGAGCAAGCCCACCTTCCTGCTCAACCCTGAGCTACACAGATGTGTTGAATAGTGCTCTGTCTTTCCTAATCCGTGCTGCTGCAGGATAAAGGCTAGATCCTTGAAATGGAAGAGGAGAGCTGGCCTTACTTGTCTCCATCCTTTCGATTTCCCGTAACTTCTTTCAAGCACAGTGATAGGGGTGGAGAAGGCAAAGATCACCTGGAAATTTCTAGCGACACTTTGTGACCTGTGGAAGTGTGCACCCACCTGAACTGAAGAGGGAAATCTAACAGCTCTAAATGCTTCACAGAATGTAGTCGCAGAGATGAAAAGAAATGGTTCCTAGGGTTAATTCACCAGGTGTCCAGGGTTATTCAGTGTGAAGAAATAGTAAAGTTACAAAATTTATGATCTTGTCCTCAGAAGCATTTTATCTTACCATATACAGATAACTTCAATTTTTATTAAGCAACTTTAGAAATTGATTTAATATTATTTTAGCTCAATATATCTAGCTCTAAAATATATATGCTATACACCAAACTTAACTTACGAAGATATCATGTGATTCTCAGAAGTTTTCATTTGGTCTTCTTTCTCCCCAAAGACACATATTTTAACTAGTGGTAGGTAGCACAAGCATATATATTTTTAAATACTTTGGATAAAGGAGTCTTTTGCACTATATTAATGACCTGTTTTGAAAAAGCTACCATTTTTTGAGCACCTAGAATGTACCAGCTCTTTTATATACATACCTGTAATTCTCCCTGTAATCCGATAATAAATATTATCCCTATTTTATAGATAATTCTATAGATAGTTCATATTTTATCTCTGATAAATGATCTTTTTAAAATTATAGCACTACAAATACCATATACTGCTTTTCAATTTTTAATCAAGAGGATATATTATCTTTTATAGTTAAATAATACACCGGTCAAAGTTAATAATATATTCTGTTCAACAGATAAAGTCTAAAACTGAAAAACAATAAATAATCATAAAAACAATATAATCTTATTAAAACAATAATAATCTTGAGCTAGAATGTAGGCAAAGGAGGAGGTTGCTGATTTTAACCATATGGATGTATTATTATTATATTTTAATAGAGAAAAACAAGCTGAAACAGTTCAGTAGTGGCCATGTACAGTGGAGGTCTCTGAGGCCAGGGTAAATGTGCTGTCCAGTGTCATAGCGGCAGGTGGCTCGTTTTGCAAAACTGTGTTCCTTTGCAACCTCTGAAGTACGGACCGTAAAAGGTAAAAATAAAAATATAGAAATCCCTTATGATCCAGCAATTGCACTTCTGGGAATTTATCCAAAGAAACCTGAAACACTAATTGCAAAGGACATAAGCATCCCTATGTTCATCACAGCGTTATTTAGAATCACCGAGTTACAGAAACAGCTCAAGTGTCTATCAGTAGGTAAGTGGATAAAACAACCATGAGACATTTACACAATGGAATGTTACTTGGCCATAAAAAATAATAAAAAAAAATTACCCGTTGCAGCAGCATGGAAGGACCTAGAGAACATTATGCTAAATGAAATAAGCCACTCAGAGAAAGACAAATACCATTTGATTTCACTCGTATGTGGAATCTAAGGGACAAACTAAATTAACAAGCAAAATAGAGACAGACCCATAGACGGAGAGCAGGAAGACAGCTATGCGGGGGTAGGTTAGCGGGTGCAGGGATCGAGCGAATAGGAAAAATGAGTCATGGACATGGATAACAGTGTGGTAATTGTTGGGGGCTATAGGATATAATGAGGATAAATGGTAATGGAAAAATACAATACAAAATTTAAAATAAAAAATATAAAACTCCAACAGGATTAGTTTTATGGCACACTGTATGCTTATGCCACAGTTTGTAACAGAACATATTCAATGTTCTTTCTATTTCATATATTGCTGTTCTTCAAAGGAATGAATTTGTGTGCTTCCCTGCATTATTCCATTTATCTTTGCATTCAGTGAATGTTTTTAATAACATCAATATTTTAAGAAATATTTTGGGGACATTTTGACTCTATATTACTGTTGCTATCCTAAAATTGTGATATCCAAAGCTTGTAGAAGTTAATTGACTTAGTTCTTCAAGAAGGGACAATGTACTAGGTCTCCTGAATTCCTTCAAGGAAATTTGAGGAGACTTGAGTCTCCTCATTTTAAAATATCTGACATATTTGATAATATTAAGGTTAAACTATTCTCAAAATTAATTTACTGATAAGCATAACAAATCTTAAATTAGTTATTCTCTTGTAATGAAAGAATTAGACAAAAATCATAATAAATCAATATTTTGGTGAGAATGTTATATATAAATGCAAAATATTAGAAGCTTGCCAAATAACTAGCACTAGTGGACTAATAAATAAAATGAGGTTCATACATATGATAAATACTATGCTTCTATTAAATACATTATTTTAAAGGGTTTTAAAATATAGGAATGATTTTATGAATGCACAAGAAAGAGAATACAGAAGTCTAGATATAGTTTGAATGCACTTTGCTTAAAATACACTGTAGTCATATAAATTCATAATGCATACATGTAATGCTAGAACAAAATACCTTGCTTATTTTCTGAAAAATGTTAGTAAAACTCTGAGCTTCACTTTGCTCATAGGAAATGTGTATAATACTACTTCACTGTGTTATGTAAGGATAAATGAGATGTGTTGGATAGGAAGGCATTATAATTACCATTAAACAGTGAAATATGTCTGTGCATAAAAACACCATAGGTATAATAATATATAACTTAAAATTGTATCATATATAACATATGAAGAATACAGAGGTAAAGAAATTAAAATTAAATCATCAAAGGTATAAGTAATTACACAGAAAATAAGTAGAATACTATCAAGATACTAATATGAAAATCTCTAAATATCTCATCCGGTGAATCATGGTCTTTGACTTGGACACTTGCAATATCTTATTTAACAGGTACCTAAGTCTCGCTGAAAGTCCCCTCATAGTGTTCCAGTGTTACTGTGTGTGTCAGAGTACCAGGCAGTGGGCTCCAGAGCCTGTGCTCACAGTCACTGTGCCATAGAACTTCAATCAATTGCGCGTGCACACACGTGAATATATAAATCAAACTGTGATTGAACACACCACAGGTAGGGTGACCTCACTTCTGATAGCTGGGTCACCTGATATCCATTTGCCCCAAAGTAATTTACAAAGTGCCTCTTTTTCCTCTCACAAGAAATTGTATGGTGATTTTATTAATTAAAAAAAAGTATAAGATATCCTCCATCTGAATGGTCTTCACAAAAGGAAAAGCCAAGGTCAAAGTTTAAATACTTTCTACATTTCAAGCAATGCAAATTTATGGCAAAGGGAAGTGACTCTTAAAGACTTGTTGTGACAAACAGAATAATAGCAGTCTCCATGAGTTAGATTTTAATATAAGTTAAAAATATAGAACAAACTGACAGTAACCAGAAGGGAGGGGGAAGAAGGATAATGTGGGAAAATAGTGGAAGGCCCTTCAAGAAACATGTATAAAGGAAACATGGACAAAGTCAATGGGGGTAGGTTTGAGGGTGGGAGGTGGGGATGGTGGGTGGTGGGCTGTAGTGGGGAGAAAATGGAGACAAGTATACTACAACAACAATAAAAAATAAAAATAAAAAATCCTCAACTAAAAATAGTGTAAAGTGTTATAATTATTAAAATATTTTTACAATACTGAAATGTATTTTTATAAAAATAATTTTGTTATAGAAAAAAGTATTTAACTTTCCTTAGGTGTTGTGCTTTCTTCTTTTTCAAAAAACTTCAGCATTTTTCTGTTTCTCAAAAGAGTGAAGAAGCAATCTATCACATTTCTAGAGATTGTCACAAACATTAAGAAATAATAATAAAATAGGAGAATTTTTTCCTTCAGAAATTTCAACATTTCAAATATTCTGTTGTAAAAAGACTCTATTATTGTGACAAAGTTCTATCAAATATATTTAATTCATTGTGAATAGCACACAACTAAATGTATTCTTGTTCATGGTGTATAATGTTGATAAAAATGCAAAATTATATTTAACTCAATAAAATAGTTATTACATAAGTATATTTTAATTAATATGCATTATTTATGAAGAAACACTGATAAACTTTCCTAAAACTGAAAACAACATGTAAAATATTTATGATAATAAAAACACAGTCATATACCTCAACAAGTTATAAATAAAATAGTTATCTTACACTAAGAAACCCTCACCCACAAGCACCACTACCCATAACACACATAGCCTTCTCCTGAACAAATGACTAATAAGTTAATTTACAGAAAAAAATTCTTGTGATCAGCAGTTAATATTTACTTCCTCTATTTATAGAAACAATGTAAGTAGTATGCAAATGATAGAGCTGAAAATGCTATGCTTCCAGAGATATTATTTTTCTTTTTTTTGAGGTATAATTGACATATATCATTATATTATTTTTAGGTGTGCAATATAATGATTCAATATTAGTATGTACTGCAAAATTATCACTATAATAAGTCTAGTTACTATATTTCAATGTACAAAGTTACAGATTTTTTTCTGATAGGAACTTTTAAGATTTGCTCTTTTAGCAACTTTCAAATATATAACATGATATCATCAACCCATGCTGTATATTATATTGCTATGAGTTACTTATTTTAAAAGTTAAAGTTTTGCTCTTGGAATTTTGATAGGGATTACATTGAATCTATAAATCACTTTGGGTAATATGAGCATTTTAACAATAATGCTGCTATGATTTTACATAAAGAAAAATCTTGAAGACTCCCCCCCAAAATATGAGAACTAATAAAAATTTCAAATTGCAGGGTACAAAATCAGTATACCAAAATTAGTTGCATTTCTAAACACTAACAATGAACTATCAGAAAGAGAAAATAAGAAAACAACCCTATTTATAATTTCATGAAAATGAATAAAACACCTAGGGGTAAATTTAATCAAGGAGATAGAAGATTTGTATACTGAAAACTCTAAGACATTGATGAAAGAAACTGATACAGATACAAGTAGACAGAAAAATATTCTGTGCTCATGGACCAGAGGTACGATTTTCTAGACGAGATGCAAAATTCCAGGCTTGAACATAAGTGGCTATTACAAATCTTAAGGGACCATTCAGGGAAAGTGGAAGTGTTTGACTCAATGTACTGGACTGATTCCAGCTAACTAATTACAACCAGGCTGCTTGGATAATTGTAGATTGTTTAATGTGAGAGTGTGGTTTCTTTGTTTGATTATGATGCTTGGGTCGTACTTTGTAAAGCGCATCTCACGACGTTACGTGGGAACTTCTTATAGGTGATCATTTCTTTTAAACAAAAATGAAGACCTAAGCCTGTTTAGCATCTATCTCAAAGACTTAAAATGGATCCCTGAAATAGAATTGATACTGAGCCCTGGCTGGTGTAGCTCAGTGGATTGAGCGCGGGCTGGGAACCAGAGGGTCCCGGTTCGATTCCCCGTCGGGGCACATGCCTGGGTTGCAGGCCGGGTCCCCAGTGAGGGCCATGTGAGAGGTGACCATGCATTGCTGTTTCTCTCTCTCTCTGTCTCCCTCCCTTCCCCTCTCTCTAAAATAAATAAATAAAATCTTAAAAAAAAAAGAATTGATACTGAAATTTGAATTCACCTGCAGATTTAGGCAGGACCATGGGGAAAAACGTGAAGAACCTCTCTAATTTGGAGCCTCAAGGGAACAGAGTATCTGCTTGTCAAAAGAAGTGGGAGGATCTTGGCAGAGGTGGGCAGTTCTAATGTCTTCGGTGAATCTCTGTTAAGTTATAGTTGTGATAAATCTGATTATTATACTACTCAATAACAAAGAGCACACATATATATACACATACACATTTATATATACACATTCATGTGTGTGTGTATGTATATGCACACACACACACACACACACACACATATATATATATCATACAAAATAGATAGTTTTTATTTTCCATGACAAAACTTTAAACAAGTATCATAAATGTACTTGTTACGTAACCACTGATGCTATGGCAGAGATTGCTATGGTCTTCCCAAATTCTTTCCTTCCCTCTCTTCCATAGTAATGGCAATTTGCTGGCCTTATATTCACCAAACTAAAGAATATATTTCCCAGGGTCCCTTGCAGCTAAGTGTGGCCACATGGTGAAGTCCTGATCAATGCAGTACCATGGGCAGTAGTGAGGTGTGCCACTTTTGGATCTTGCCTTTGAAGTGAAGGTGTCAGTATTTATCTTCCCTTCTTCTTCAACAGCACGTAATTGAGAACCGTTTTAACTATACACACAAGGGGATAGTGGTGCCACAAGATAGAAAGAATCTGATTCCTCAACATGGTGGAAACAAACAGCACATGAGCTTTAGACTCTCATAGCATTAATGCCTTTGGGCTGCTACAGGAGAGAGATAAAACTTCTATCCTGTCTAAATTGCTATTGTTAATGTGGTTCATTGTTTCTTAGCTGAATCTATATCTTTATTAATGAATAATATTACAGAATGTCTCTCCCTTCCCATCTCTTCCAGTACACAGTGTTTTATAATAGCTAGCTTCCATGCTTTGTAAAATTCTTTATATTCCAATCAAATGAAAACTGAGTTTTTGATAAATATATATTATTTAAAAAATATGTCAGGTATTCTGTGAAGTAATTTATTTATGTTTATTCATTTAATTCACAGAATGGTTCCATTAACATGATGCTATTATCACCCTCATTTCACGAATGGAAAAATAGAGAGATCAAGTGGTCCGAGGGCACTCTTAAACGACAGATCTGAGACATAGCCTCAAGCAGCCTGTCTGTAGGAGCCCTTAATCCACATGTCCACATGGGGTGTCAGGTCATGCAAATGATAGAACTGTGCAGAGGGACTGTGATGAACGGAGATCACATGCCTCATCTCTGAGTCAAAGTTGCTTCAAAATTCCAGCTGCCTTATTGGAAATGTTAAATAAGATTGAGCAATACTCAGATTTTTTTTTCTACAAAGAAAATAGCCCTCCTGTAAATTCCTATGTCTAATTAGGGGAAATTTTTTAGATGATTAGCAGATACCTTGCAGAACAAAACATCTTCAGCTTATCAGTGGAGAACTTACAGTGCATATAAACATGATCCACATGATAAACGCAGTCTCTGCCACGTGTCTAATGGCAGAGTCATGCGCAGCATGGTAAGAGCTCAAACAGGGGACCCTGGGAACGCAAGAGTCATATTTTGTCCCTTCTTCACACACCAGGGCATATCTCAGCTGAGTTCTGAATTACTAGCATTTGCTATTTGGATAAATATGGGGGTTGGGGCAGAGGGGTATTCTAATAAAATACTAATTAACAATGGCCTCTAATAGATGAAAAGCTTTTCTACTTATTTTTAACTTCTTCGAAGTGGGCATGAAGTTTAGACAATCTTTCATTAAAAATGGGGAAAATGTATGTGACTTCTGAAAAAATGAGAATTCTGGCATTAGTTCTTAGAATAAATAAATATATTAAGGCTAACGTACATATATTTATGTTAACTTGAAGGTCTCAGTATTTGTGAAAAGAAACGTTGAATGTGTTTTTAAAAATGTATTCCACAAACCCACAATGAACAGGAATTATGTGAGGAGTGATGTTTTCAGTTCTCTTCTAGGAGAGGAAGTAAGGCCACTAAGAAGAGAACAAAGAAGTGGAAAATACAGTTCTTGTTTTCATTTAAACATTTTTCCACATGTGTTCTAAAAGTACTATTTACCAATTATCTTTCTCAGTTTTCTCTCAAGTTTTAAAGAATATTAGTTGTCAAAGGCCTCATTTTCAGTATCACTTAGTTCTGCATTCTGGATGCAAGATGAAACTTAAATAATACCATTTAAACCTTGTTTAAAACCTTTCATTACAATTATTTACCTGTAGCTCAGAATACATATATGATTACTGAGATACAATAATTTTCATTCATTTACTCAATTACTATTTATTTGCTAATTGGGGACACATTTAATAATTACTCACTGTGTGACAGACCTTGCACTATAGCTACAGATATAAAAATAAAATGATATAGTCTCTCATTACAAGGAAAGCCTTCTCTAGGTAAAGAGAAAGACAAAAAATTATCACAGGAAGACACCCAAGCTATGGTGAAGATATATACAAAGTGCAAGGGAGAATTAAAAAGAAAAGGTCATGGAATTTACCAGGGGTTGATAGAAAAGCCCACTCTGAAGCTTGTAGAATGAACAGGCTTTTGGCACAGGAACTACTGAAAAGCTGTAGGAAGATGTACAATATTTATAGAAAACAGAGATGTGAAAAAGTGGTCATAACTAGGAACCCCTGAAAGTGTCCTGGGGACCTATGGTAGTAAGCCTGGCACTAAGGAGGCTGGGAGGATGGACACGAGATGGAGATCTGCAAAGGGTCTTTCATGAAGGTCTCAACTGTTTTCTCAGGTGTAATAGAACATTTAAGTGTAATGTATACTGCGTAAGTTTCAGAAGGTGAGCAGTGTGTTCTAATTTTCATGTTAGTAAAGGATTTCTGGAAGCAATGCTGGAAATGGATCGGGACAACTAACGACAGGTCAGAAGAACAGAGAGGAGGGCTCTGCAGTCTCCTGGGGAGGGGGCGTGTCTCAGCGAGGCTGGTGGCATTAAGAATGAAAAGCAGATTTGAAATAGGATCAAAAAAGTTTTCATAGTTTTTAGATGTGGGCAATAAAGGAGACTAAATAATAAATACCATGTTTCTGACTTCAATAAATGAATAAATAATATACTATGGAATAGATTAGGCCAACCCATTCGGGAAGAGAGTGGTGAGTTGTATATTAGATGGAGTTAAACTTGAGGTACTTATGGAAAATAGCTGACATTCAAATCTTTAAGCATTATTCTAATAGTTGAGTAAGGGATATAAAGAGACAGATATAAATCAGAATTTTCAACTCAAAAATATACTTGAAAAAGTGTTCTAGTTGTAATAATCAATGAAATACCAAAGAATACGAGATGCTAATTTATTCTTACTCAGTGGCAGCAACAACAATTGAGAGTCACAGACTTCCCATGTTTGTACAAGTCAAATGAAACAGTGTCTGTTCTTCAAGACTTAAACACTTGTATCAAATAACCTCTGTTCTGGAAAGCTATCCTAATGAAAGATTGTAAAATAGAAAAAAACCATATGCATAAAGATGTTTATTGATTATATAAATAATACATCAAACCAAAATCAACATACATGTCTAAGTGGTTAGGAAGAGTTACATAAAATATGGCCTAAGTATCTGATGGACTATTACATAACTATTCAAAATATACTAATGCATAAGTACAACTGAATTATTAGCCCAAATTATTTTTCCCTTTGTGCACCCAAATCCTTTTCATGGCCTCTCTGTAGAAAAAAATATACAGCCCTACCACTTGGCTTTAGACTTGGCCATATGAATTGCTTTATCAAAAAAAAAAAAAAAAAAAAAGGCAAAACTTACAATGTGCCATTTTTAAGTCTAGGGTTCAAAAAGTATCATGAGATCTTTGCTTTCTCTCATGGGCTTTACAATAGCCATAGTAAGAGCTTCTATAGCTGTTAGCTCTTATCCTTTTACCCAAACCCCAAAATAAATTGCGTGAAGCAAAGCTGCCTCAGTCCATCCCAGACAGACCTGTTTGAAGCACAGCTGCCCAACCAAGTCCTTATATAAATCACTAGACCAGATCCTTAGCTATGATCCTTAGGCTCAGAAGAAAAAAAAATCACTGTTTATAAAGCCACTGACTTTTATCAGGTTGATTTTTAATAAATCATTTTGGGGGTGATAGCTAATTATAACAACTATGTGAAGATATTCATACAGAAAAATGAAAGAAAGGAAATAATCAGCTATTACAATTGGTGATAATTTTAAGTTTGAGGGTTGTGAGAAGCTAGACTCATAGAAAGCCTAATCAAATATTTTTATATAAAAGGCAAAAGATTTATATGATCTGAAGAGAAACCAGAGTATCAAATATTTTTATGTAATTAAAGTGCAACTATTACAAGGTAAAAGAACACCTCGAAAGTTGAGTTTTCAAATAAAAAAGTCAAATACTCATTCTTTGTGTCTGCCTCTGAAAATAAAAGATATATCACTTTGCTTTAGGTTATGTTTCTTTTAAAAATCCTACAAATACTTTCCCCCTAAAACATAATATGAAATCATCCCCAGCAGAATTAGCCCAAAATGAAGAATCTATGTAACCTTAAAAAATCTTCTCTAACTTAAAACATCTTCCAATACTCTTGTAATGAATTCAATGGAACATAAGCATTTTTTAGAGTATTTTAACTCATAGCTTGAAATATCAATGACCAAAGATAGATAGGGTTTCTATGTTATACATGTGATATTTGACCTCTAATAACTTTAGAATTTTGTAATAACTGATTAAAACTCTACTTACCACTGTTTCTTTCATTTAATTTTTGAGGTCACTAATGGTCAAGCCACAGTTAGTTACTCCACATTTATATCCATAGAGAATCAGAAAAGGGGGATGGATGAAATGATATATACAATTGATATGAGGAAAAGACCTGCAGTGGCACGGGCACTGGGAATGGGGGTGATGACGACAATGGCCACATCGGTGCAGAATGGTGATGGGAGCTGCGGGTTCTGCTCACGTCTGGAGGGCTCTCCCCTACTCTCTGTGCTTTCATTCAATGGCCAGTGTTTTCGTGTTGCCCTCTAGATGCCAATAACTCTCCACTGAAGCATTCTAAAGTTATTGTTAAAAAATAGCTTCTACTTTACATGTTTCTTTCATTCCCCTCTTTTACATTTAAGCTGCCCTGGTGCTCACTACTTTTTAGCTGATTTTCAGAAACAGCATCTAGTAAACTAAGTCCCCTTAAAGGACCACACACTTCATGTGATCATTAGTCCAAGAATATTTATTACTTAGCCAGGGGTATCTGCACTTGCTGCAAGAATGAATGAAAGTGTGTCACTGCATATCTCTGGTAGTATGGAAGGTCTGGCTAGGAAATGCTTTCAGTAAGAAAAGTTTTGCCCTGGCTGGTGTAGCACAGTGGATTGAGCGCGGGCTGGGAACCAGAAGGTCCCAGTTCAATTCCCAGTCAGGGCACTTGCCTGGGTTGTGGGCCGGGTCCTCAGTGAGGGCCATGTGAGAGGCAACCATACATTGCTGTTTCTCTCCCTCTCTGTCTCCCTCCCTTCCCCTCTCTCTAAAGTAAATAAATAAAATCTTAAAAAAAAAAAAAGAAAAGTTTTGTAGCATGCTTCAAATTGAATCATTTTGACAATTGTCTATTTTTATTTATACATTATCAGCCTGGGGACCAAATTACCTACCTCCCTTTTAGTTAAATTCAACCCATAATATTAATTTATTTTCCTTGAACAGATGAAACACTTCTTCAAATATCTGCTCAAAGTTTACATATCTGTAAGTTTTTCCTAAGTAGAATAGAGAAGTTCTTAAACATATTATACTAGAATGATCTGATTTTAAAGTATCCTTATATAGGAAATAATCAAAATTTTGACAAAATTATTTGAAGGGTAAAATTAAACAAGACCTAAGGGAGAAAAGAGAAAAAAAATAGAGTGCACATTACTCCACATGATGATTATGTATTATTTTCCACACTTCCAAAGTTTTCTACAGTGCTTAATTCATTTGCAAGACATGTATTTGACTTTGCCTCTGTTAATATCTCTACATCCTACATGTATATATGGTAAAACGTCTGTATATTACCTATCATGTACTAATGTTCTCTTAAGGCTTATGATTGCATTAAAAATGACTGATTTAAATAAAGTTAATAAATCAAAAAAGATTAAAAAAAAAAACTAGTGCAGCCTGACAGAGCAGGCGCACATTTTTTCACAAGGGAGGAAAATGACAGGCTTGACTTTAGTATCACAAATCATTGTATGTTTCCTTTAGTGGAAAAACCAAGCTTTACACTGTTAAGTTTACTGAATAGTTTGAATAAAACTTAAAAATGTAGATTCATTATCATCATCATAATGATACTAAGCAATTAACAGTAATGGATGTACTTATATTTATTCCCAAAGCTTTTATGAGACTACACAATTGAGAGCATATACTTATGAGCCCTTATTATTTCCTTAATGGAGCAACTCTGAACAGGCTTAATGAAAAGAGCCAAAGATGACATTGTATAAATAACAAAATGAATCCATTTTTTTCCTGTTTTTGTCTCTCCTGTCTTCCATAACTTAGCAACAAGAAATTAACTACTAAATCCCGATTCTCTGTAACATTATAAAATTTTCTATTTAACAAAATGGTTCCTACTCTCTAGCTGATGGTTTAATTGTTCTGAGCATTAGGAATTCAGGCAACTTTATTAAATACCTGCGATAGGTTGTATGCTTTGAAGATACAGAGATTAATAGGAATCAGTCCCTGACCTCCAGAACTTGTAATCTGCTGGGAAAAGAAGATTTTAAAAATATTATCCTAAACAGAGCTGAATGTTTAAAGCAGTACAGGTAGAAATGTGCTATATTTGTCATATAGATTTATTTTATGCATATTATAAATATATTTAATGTATATGAAATAATCCTGTGTATTTAGGAGCTCTGACTTAGGGAATGATCCCTAAGATCTTTGTTAGATCAGAACTCCCAAGTCAGTTTAATATTATGAATATTAACTATTTACATATATGTTTCCTAAAATAAACTTATCCCAAAGATAAATCATGGGAATAATTTATAATAAGCTTTTGGGTCTTCATAGAGAAATAAGAAATTGGACTAAAACATATTCAACACAAGCATACTCTGAACTTCAATATTTTAATATATTTGAAGATATTTTGTAATGTGCTAGTTTGATATAAGAATAATTGAACAAAATAATATTAAGATTGAGAATCATAAAGTACATAATAGTTCCTCATTCCTTTATGTTTTTTATCCAACACACACAAATGAATAGCTAGTGTATTTCAGGCACTGTACAATGGATTGGGGCTATAATCACAAGTACACACATATATTGCCCTTGCCTTAATGGAATGTACCTTTTAAACACTAGATATTTAGAACATTGTCTAATAGTGAGTTATGAAAATGTTCGGTTGTCTTTTTTCTTTATAGCCGTCAGCCCCACATAGCACTTACTTACTGTGTTTATTACTGATTGTCTGTTTCCCTTGCTAACATATGACCTCTACAAGGGCATGAATCTCTGTCTGTTTCATTCCATCGTATCTCCCAAGCATTTAAAACATTGTCATTTACCATTCAGCAAATACCTGTTAAATGAATGAATAGACCTGAATTTGCTTATATAACAATATTATGCAGAATGAGAACTGAAACTCAGCAAACGGGCATTACTCTGACACCAGCTCACCAGATGCCACCCGCAGTCACCTGTTCAGCACATTTACTATGGATTCCAGTGTATACAGACCTTAGAGTTCCTTCTAGCCCTTCAACTTGTGTCTATGGATTTGTCAATAAGTCATCCTGCAGTAATTTGCCAGCACATCGGTTTGCTCCAAATATCTTTGCTGAGTTACATATGTTTATGATAGGACAAAAGGATGACACAAAGATATCAGACAAATTACCATATAACAGAATTGAAATAGGCTATTTGTAAGTAAAAGTGCAAAAGCAAAACCAAACCAAACCAAACCAGACCAAACCAAACCAAACAAACTCATTGTAAATTTAGTAACACTGGAGGCAGTGCAGGAGAACTCTGGTCCTCTAGAGAGGGAGGCGGCAGTTACCAGTCCTGCTCAATAATTCAGACTCTAATGGCAGGTCTCCAAGTAGTGAGGCTGACAATAGCTGCATCTGCTAATCACAGGTCATGGGCAATCCCTTAGGGATAGTGTGAACTATAGCGCTTATAGCCATTTCTGGGTGAATTCTGGTTTTATCAACAAGAGGATCATAGTTTAAAAGAAAAGACAAATAATTATTTAAAAAAATAGATAATCTTTATTTAAATGATATTATTAGGAAAACAGGAAAAATATATCACCTTGTTCAAAATAAACTAGGAGAAAACCTAGCTGACCAACAAAACATCTCAATAGATTAAACCATTGTCTGATTTGCATAAATACAAAAGTGGCCAGTGCAAGGCATGAAAACAGTAAACCTCAGTAAATATTAATAGAATTTGTTGTCAATCTAAATCTCACAAACAGTGGAGCTCAGGGTTGGTGACTCAGCAGCAGGTGAAACATAAAGATGGGGTAAGAGGCAGTTGCTTACTTGAAGTGCCATCGGGAGAAATCATAAGATGCTGGCCTGTGAAGGAGAATCTGACGTCTCCCACGGGGCACTGAATTTTCCAATGTAATGTCACATGGCATTTTTTCCTTAATTTATTTTAAAACCCTTTTTCTAAGCTGATATATGCCAAAGCATGACATTTAGTTATAATGTGTAAATGTGAAGTCTTACCTCCCATTGAGAGATCCTACAATCTCTTCATAGAAAGTAATTCTTAAAATTTTTAGGGAAAAATCTTTATTTAAAGTCTACTAAATCTAGACATAGAATATTATCTTTCATGGGGGGAGGTTGTAGTGGATTTAATCAATACACCAGACTTGGCTTTATGAATCATCTCTACCCATCCTCAAACAACTCTAACTCTCTTTGAAAATCACCATATTTCTCAGACTGTAAGATGCACCTCCTGTTGAAATTTGGGAGGAAAATAGGGGTGCATCTTATAGTCCGAATGTAGCTTACTGGAGTTCTGTTTATATTTACATTGGTGAAGTATTATGTTATTATGTTATTAAATATTTTACCACATTTTTTGCTTCAAATTATTTTTTTTTCCTATTTTCCTCCTTTAAAACCTAGATGCGTCTTATAGTCTGAAAAATACGGTATCACAAGTCACCAAAATATGTTTTTATCTTTAATAGAATAAAGTATCCAGATGAATTTCTAGGAACACGTGGCTCAGCATGACTCCCTAGCCCAGTCAAGCCCATGCCATCTGTCAAGCCCCTGCACCAGTCAGTCATGAAGGCTGTCCACAGAAAACCACTCTGATACTGGTAGTCCCATGTTCTCCGGGAGAGGACTAAAGAGGCATGCCTGGCATATGTAAATATTAATTTAGAATTTTAGCTTTGGGAACAAGGGAACATGTTAGACCCTGAAATATATTTCAGTTTTGGGTGGCCCTAAAATTTTATCTCATGATTAATGAAGTTACACCCAGGAAGTGGAGTCATCCCTAATTTGAGGTATATCCCAAAATGTTTAATCTTAATCATCATCCCTACACACTGGTTACTTCTTCAACTTCCCATCTGTATAGGCATGACTCTGAACTGTGCCTTTTAGAAGGTCTAATGAGGATACGTTATTGGCTAAGTTGCATGTTAAGGAAGACTTGGTACCATGAGTACTAAGGAGTGGGTCATGATCATAGTGAAAGAGAATACAAGTAAATACTAAGTCAGAGAACAATCAAGGGGCAAAGGCCCTGGAATTTGATCTGCAAGGAAGGTGGACGTGTGTGTCTGTGGGACAGTAGTGTGTTCCTTGGACTTGATGGGTTTGGTGAAGACGCTCCCTAGAACTTAAATTGGTAAGAACACAAAAGACAAATAAAGGACAAGTGTAAAATATTGCATATGTCCAGCCCTGCTTAGAAGTACAAAGAAATGTTAAATACAAATAGAATAGGGCCAACCTTTTTAATGGAAAAATGCTATGCCTAATTCTTTATTTAAAAAGCTGGTTGTTAATATATGTTTAGCTTTCTTCATGGGGATTTATGAAGAAGTTTGAAGAACCTAGTGAGTGCTTAATGTACACATATTTTGTAAAAGGTGGCTGTGTTGGAGGTCCCCGGTCTCTCTACACTTGGAGAGTCACTGGGGGGCTCACGGAACTCAGTATGTAGTTGTACTCATGACTGAAATGGATGACAGCCACCACAGTAAGCATATACAGACTGATGATAAGGAAAAACACACGGGCAGAATCAGGAAGACTCCTTGTGCAGGCTACTATACTCTGCCCTCTCATGAGGGTTACACAGAGAGCATTCCTCCTCCAGCAATAATGACACAGTGACACGTGTACAGCGTTTCCTCAAGGGAAGCCCATGAGAAATTTGGTACCTAAAGCTTTGATTGGGGGCTGGTCATACAGTGCATACTCTTTACCTTGTATTTACTAAAATTCCAAACCCACTAAAGAAAAGCAGGTGTGTAGCATAAACCGCCATATTTTCACAAACAATGTAGGGACAGCACCGCTCTCATCAGTTGGGAAATGCTGGAAACACTCCAAGAATCCGAGTTCTCAAGGGCCACCTAGCAAGTGGGACATTCTATGAATATCAGTGTCGTATCCGGTTTGCTTACTCTTTGGTGTGTAACAGCAATAGCAAAAGAGTTTGTCATATATTTTATATGACATGAATTAATAAAAGTAGTATATAGTAATGCTATAAATTGAAAGATACTATATAAAATTATATTATTATATTATGAGAAATACCTAGTTTTAGTAAGGAATAATGTGTAAAATTGTTCTTTTTTCATTGCCCTTCCCATTTTGATTCTCAAAACTGAAAAGAATCCATACCCAATCATTTTTGGCTATATATGCAATTAGCATTGCATCATATGTAAACAATATTTAATGTTATTAAACTTTTCTTAATGATAAACTTTCTATTATTTGAACACATACCAGAAATAAGAACGAGCTCCAGAAACACATGAGTGAGTCTGTGATTTGAAGATAAGTGCACTGGAGGTTGTATTTCCTGTTTAAAGGTATAGGGTAAACCGGATCACCTTCAGAGATGTTGATAGAACTAAAACTAGTGAACTCTGATTTTTCACCCAAGGAAAAGCTATTTTCTAAGCATTCTACTGTGAAATTTGCTTACAGCAAGGAAAAAGAAAAGCAAAAATGATTTACCAACTGAATAAGCCAAGGCAATTTCACTGTGTGGACATTCTTAATGTTTAATACTTCTATGGACCACCTCTTTGTACTGGAGTAAAATATGGCTTTACACATAATGCATGCCCACAATCAAAGGCAAGAAATGGAAAGATGGGAAAAAGGAAAATCTAATTGTTACTCTTTATTCTCATATAGCTTCTCTGTGCCTTGAGCAAGAGTTTACTTAAACAGTAGTTTTTTTTTTTTTTTTTTTTTTTTTTTTTTTTGTGGGGAACAGATATACAAGATTGTATAAGAAATAAAACTTGACCTTTAGGGGATATATAACACTTATGTAATGAATAGAGAACAAAGTGCATTGTAAGCATTAAGGTAAAAAGATTCAAAATATATTCTGGCTGATCCACACAAAAATTCTTAACTAGACTTTTCCAGATACTAGTATTTTCCATAGTACAGTGCATCCACACTGACAAATGGAAGTCATGAGTCATGGTTCATCATCACCATCATCATAACAATGAAAATAATAATGATGTGTTTTTTACTTTTCTGCAACAAAGCCATTGGTATAAAGCTTCTATAATCCATATCTCGCCCTAAATATATTGAGAGAGTTCCATGCATTAGTACAAAAAAGTGCAATGCTTAAAACACTAGTGCAAATTAAGAACTTGCTTTGATCTAAATATTACTGAACACTAGTGTTTTATGTTCATGGTCTCTGTAAGTCTCTAGAGTAATGGTCTGGAGAAAGAAGGGAGTTGTTTGCACTCCTGAGTGTGCCCAAGGGATCCACTGGCTAAAAAAAAATAAATAAAGTGTTAGAAGTTCTACTTCAATTCATTAATTTAGGAAAATATAACTAGAAATAAAACCAAACTCTGCTAATACATAGTGTGTGGACTGATGCTGGAGCCCTTACTAATTAGCTGTGACAAAGTCCTGAGTCTGCACATTGTTACAGCTGCAGAGCGCAGAGGATGGCAATGAAGCTCTGCCTCACCCTCACTTGACATGCTGGCTTTCAGCATGCTTTGACTTGCTGCAGTTTACCCGCATGAGCTGCTTCCGGAAGTTCATGCATTATATTACCGAGGTTTAATTACACTAACCTTCTCAAAGTACGATGACTTTAAAAAGTTTCTACAAAACTATTGACAAAAACATTAACAAGGTAAGCACAGGAGAACAGCAAAAGTGGCTAAGCTGGTACCTCCCCCTGTGCAAGTCCTTAACCACATTATGCAGTAGAAACCATGATGCTAATCAAATCTGACAAGTTGTTGGCAAAAAATAAATAAGTAAACAACTATATGAAGCAAGCTATGCAATATGGATTTATGTCCCCTATCACTAATGACAAACTTTGTCTCAGCAAGGTTTGGTGCTTGAAATTTAGTTAATAATAGAAGTGAACTTTTATGTAATTTACCAATACATATGTTAATTTTTTAAAATAATGATGAATCCTATTTAAAACTTGGAGATCATTATTCAAGTGAGCAACTGGTCAAGTTGACTAAGTTAGACATTTTAACAATGTTAATACATTTTATTTATTTATTTATTTTTTACTTTCCCTGATGGTATAAAGCAATATTTTCTTAGATTGGTCAATTCCATTATCACAAAGAATGTAATTCAAATACACATGGCCCAATTTTATACAAATCTGAGCACTGAAATTTTGAAATAATTTACTTTTATTAATTTGAATTAAGTTACTTTTTGTGAAAATTTCAGATGACTCCCTACTCAGAAAAATGCAGTTCAGAAAAAGGAAGCTAAATAAGTAAATGAATGCCACTTTTACTGGTTTCTGGTGCACCGGACGTTTGTTTTCAGAAGGGGGTACTTCTCCAAGAGATTTTCATGACTATTGGGCTATTTCAGCATTAACAGTTATTATAATCAAAATTTACTTTTACAATTATAACAAGGTCAACCAACGTTCGTAAAGTGATGGTTCTAATAATGGTTCTAAAATCTTACGCCTGACAAACAATAACATTGATTGTGATAAAACACTTAAAGAAGGCAAAATTAGTATCATAACACACTGCGTTATTAGAACAGTGTACCGTTGAAATATTAACATTAAGGCTAAGAAAATAAAATAAGGCAAAGTAGACCTTAATGGTTATATATTTAAGTATTTTGAAAATGTATTGATCCTAATTTATATTTATTCTCCTATGTGTTTATATATTATTTCAATATTTTTCTTTTTTTAAGATTTTATTTTTTATTTTTATTTATTTTTAGAGAGAGGGGAAGGGAGAGAGAAAGAGAGAGAGAGAAACAGCATTGTATGGTTGCCTCTCACATGGCCCTCACGGGGACCTGGCCCGCAACCCAGGCATGTGCCCTGACTGGGAATCGAACCGGGACCGCTTGGTTCCCAGCCTGCGCTCAATCCACTGAGCTACACCAGCCAGGGCATCAATATTTTTCTTTTTTTTAATTACTCTATTGTTGGTCAGTTACAGTTGTCTGCATCCTCTCCCCTCCCCTCCCCCTCACCTCATCCAACCCTGCTTCCCTCCCCTGCTTCCACCCTCCCCCTTGGTTCTGTCCATGTGTCCTCTGTAGAGGTTCCTGAAATACTTCTCCCCATAGTCCCCTCCCCCTCCCCTCTGGCTATTGTTAGATTGTTCTTAATTTCAATGTCTCTGGTTATGTTTTTCTTGCATATTATTTCAATATTAATTCATTTATGTAATTTAATCTATTAAATAAGTATGAAAATATTTCTTTATATGAGCCCTTCAAAATGTTTTCCTCAAATTAAATATAACTTTCATCTATTTCTCAAATGTCAATAATATATTTACATGTGATTTTAAAGAAAAATCATCTATTATGTTTGACTTGATTAGATTTAAAATTTGTTATCACATGCTAGGCATTCATCAGTTGGACAGTGGAAACTTGTAGGTTATTGAATCTGCAGAAATATTAAAAAGGCAGTCATGGCTAACACAGCATTTAAAATTATGTGTGGTCACTTTTATATTACAATTTTGTTTTAGTGTTTATTTAAAAAATCTCCCAGAATTGCCATCCTCAGTGAAATAAATGTTTTACTTACAACCCTCCCCCAAATTCCTGAGTATATGTCTATCAAGCCAAAATTAGTGGCAGAAAATATCATTTATCAATTTCTGAATTAAGTTCCTACTTAAAGATTATTTTTAAGGTAAGTCAATTAAACCAGGTGTTTTGAATTCTTTCAAATACTGTTGCTTTCCAGGACAAATAACAGTATTTTAATTTTTTGAAATAATTCATGCATCATAGAAGAGAAAAAGATTGTGAAGATCTTCTTGTGATGACTTCTGGTAGCAAATAATTATGTGTATATCAGCAAACATTATTCTACACTAATATGATGAATTAGATGTCCCTGGTAAATACATTTTCTAATCTTTCTAACATAAATATCTAAACATATGTAATAATTCATTTAAGAGTTGAGATAAATGTATTCACCAAAATCATTTCTGACAAAAACCTTTTCAGGAAATAAATTACTTCTGTATATGATTGTATGGAGTATCAATTAGCAGGGCTTTACACAATTCAGAATATCTGTACTGATGTGATATGTCACAGATAATTGGTTTGACACAGAACATCTCTGTCTTTTTCAATAATACATTATAATATTTAAATTCAAAGTAGTCAAAATTAAAGTTGTCTAAACATTTCTTTTGTTAAGTTATTCAGAGATTGTCTTTTAAATTAGCAAAAAATCTTTTCCCCACAGATTTAATCCAAGGTCAAATTTTAACTTTGAATAATCTAAATGTAAAAGATGCCTAAACAAACGAAAATAAATTTGAATTCATTCAAAATGCCGAGGTCATTCTGTCCCTTTTCCACTGCTGTTTTCCTCTGGACTCTAAAGGCTCTTAGCTGGTAGTTGACACACAATAATTATTGTGGACTGAATAAACACATGCTTCTTATAAACAAATCTTACATTTATGTGGTCTTGGACAACTCATACTTTTTATGTTACATCTATCCTTAAAACGGTAAAATAGTTAAAAGCTTTTAATGGAATATGTCATTATTATGACCAGGATTCATACACATGAAAACAGTACCATGGAGCAGGTAACATTATTCTGTGATGCCACTTTGAATATGTTTTTGACGATATGACTCTGTTTTCATATTTTCTTTCTTTCTTTTAATCTTTAAAATATTTTATTTATTAATTTTTAGAGACAGGAGAAGGGAGGGAGAGAAAGAGGGAAGCATCGATGCGTGCATGAGAGATATATCAACTGGTTTTCTCTCGCACGTCCCCAGCTGGGGACCTGGCCCATAATCCAAGCACGTGCTCTGACCAGGAACCCAACTGGTGACCTTTTGGTTCATGGGTCGGCACTCAGTCCACTGGGCCACACTCGCCAGGGCTCCTTCTGGCTTTCACTATCTCACTTCCCCTAGAGTTTTTACATGCATACCTAAATCTATTACATCTCAGTGAATATATCAGTCCTAGAATTCCCCTGACCTGCATTTACAGGGACAGAAACACGCACACACAACCAGCATCAGAGCCGGACGGGTTTCCGTACTGGCTCC
Organism: Micronycteris hirsuta; assembly: GCA_004026765.1. NCBI lineage: Eukaryota > Metazoa > Chordata > Mammalia > Chiroptera > Phyllostomidae > Micronycteris > Micronycteris hirsuta. The sequence goes on along the minus strand of PVJI01000239.1, from coordinate 196,994 downwards.
ACAGGCAATGGCCCATACCGCCAATCGAGAAATATTAGTATTTTTTAAAATTGTTACCTTACAAAACTTAAAAAAATAACAGATGGCTAAGCTTTTAAACAAGTTATTGGGTGGCAGCAAAGGGAATTTTTAAAAACGTGTTTCTATACATCTCTGTGCTGATGTTTGCCATTTAGGTAGTTTTATTCTACTTTCGCTCTTAATGATCTATGAAGTTTTGACTAGCATGCATATAATTCTTAAAGTGCTTTAATGTTTACCTATTAAGAAAAAGCTATTTGTTCTGTATAAATATTGAAAATGAACACGCCCACTGCATAATACAATAGTGTATTTCACTGGTACTTGATAAACGTGTTACATGTAAAAAACTAAGTAGGATTGACAGCAATTCTAAAGTAACATGTAAATGTCTTATGATGGTATTTACGTGAATGGTGACGGTTTCACAAATGAAGAAATGAGATTCAGAAGACTGAAATGAATTGCTGACTTTCCACAGAGAAAAAGACTCTGAGGTGAGATTTGAATCCAGTCTGTCCCCAGAGCCAACGTGTTGTTTATGGAACTACAGTGCCTCCCACATCGTGATCTATTTTGTCCAATAAAATCCTGAAAAAATGGGGTGAGGGTGAGAGATGGGGAGAAAATACAGACAACTGTAATTGAACAACAATAAAGTAATAAACCAAAAAAAAAAGGAAAAAAAAGTCCTGAAAAGAGCCCTGGCTATTTTGAGTCCTGTGTGACTCAAACACTAATATGTTGATTACTAGATAAGTAATAAATATAAAATAATATTTACTAATTACTATCATTATTCTATTCAAAATTAATATTAAGGGCAAAGGAGTTTTAAAAACTAAGTTAACTCTTCTGAAAAGTGATTCAACAATCTGATCACTTAACTATTAGCAACACCACTTTATTATTTGGACAGTATTTACAAAGTAGTACATATTTTTCTTATTTATCTTAATAATCATTTAAATATTTTGTTTATTTTTAAACAATAATGAATGAATAAATTGATTCTAAGGATGGTTAAGTGATTTTCTAAATACTCCAAATCTGAAAATATATCAGAGCTGTATTTCTTAATTAAGAGCTTTATTTTTCCCCCATTGAAGTAATCGGTCTTAACCCAGGAGTCTGAATATCTCTAAAATTGTATGTATAATTCTGGGCATACTGTTGAGGGATAGGCTTTATAACTTTACAAAATCTCAATAGAGTGGATACTTCAAAACTCTTAAGAACCTGATGGTTCTTTTTTTTTTTAAAGATCTTATTTATTTATTTTTAGACAGAAGGGAAGGGAGGGAGAAAGAGAGGGAAAGAAACATCAATGTGTGGTTGCCTCTCATGTAGTCCCCACTGGGGACCTGGCCTGCAACCCAGGCATGTGCCCTGATTGGGAATCGAACTGGCGACCCTTTGGTTCGCAGCCCGCGCTCAATCCACTGAGCTACACCAGCCAGGGCATGTTCTTTAATAAAATAATAAATAATTTAAATATTTTCTATTATTGATTGTTCAGTTTGGTTACTTTCACATGATGAGTGTATGTTACTATATTATTTCAATCCTTTAATATTTTATAGAGGCACTGAATTTCAAATACAGTCCATTGACCTCTTAAGGCTATACTGAACACTAATGAACTCTGGATATTCAATGCCTGGAGTTATTCAAATATGGACACCATGCCCTCCTTTAATAGAGCAAATTTATTCGTAGGGTCCTCCAGCAATGTGATCTTAGGCATGGTATGGCCAAGTGAAGGGAGCTGGCCTGGAAGGGAGTGGTGCTATTCTACAGAGGTGATGATGCTCTTCTTAGGAAATACTTGAGGTTGCATAGGTAGGGACGCTGCTCTGAACTGAGTGAAAGAAACACCGTCAGTATCCTCCTTACTGAGAGTAGGTTCTGTTTTCATTCCCAGCCCATTCCCTCCTTATGAGTAGCAAGTGGAAGTTTTTCCCCAAGCTTTTGCTGCCTAACAGCCCATGAGAAAGCTAGAATGTTCTTTCTCAAAAATATCAACACCCCAGAAAATTAAGTCAGAATCCTCCTTCTGTATCCCCACCTCAATACCAACCCCCCCAAAAAAAGAAAGAAAGAAAGAAAAAAAAGCCCTCCCTTCAAAATTTATACAATTCTTCCCTAGATTATCTTAATGAGAAGCAAAAGTTAAGAACCACTGGTACAACACTGTTCAGTTCAGTAAAGCCATTTTAGTAAAACCCCATAGGAGGTCATTAACACACAAAGGGAACTGGCAGAGTATCCATCCCAAAAAGAAAATTTAAAAAGGCTGTTTCCCCATCACTTTTGTGGGGGCCAGCAGCCAGTTCACATCACTACCAGCAGCTTTATCCCACTCAAGGAATCTGTAACCTCTCATTATTTTACCAGATTACCCTGACCATAGGTTGCAGGGCCAAAGTGGACCATGATAAATGATCAAAGAAATCATATAATTTTTAGCTCTTTGTAAATGGTCACCTCAATTTGACTTTAGCACATTCAACTTTTGTAAAGGGTTTAGAAATACTTTTCTGAACAAAAAAGAGACTCTTTATATTGTATTTTGGCCCATTTGTTTAAAAGGTTGAATATTGTACAAAACAGTGATCTTTTGTAAACTCGTTCTATCTTACCAGTTTTTGTTTTGCTTTTTTCAAAGTGACATAAGCCTAACTTCTTCCTAGGTAAAACACCTATGCTACTTTGTTATCCCTTTTGTTGTCTGGCCATCAAAACACATGGATGACACTTAGAACTTGAGAGCATGCAAATTATTGCTTAATGTTTATGCATTACCTGAACTGTCAATTAGCAAAAGAGATGAAAAGGGAGGAAAAGTACCATTCCTAAAAAAACAGCATGGTGGAGAGTTGCTTTTTCAATTACAACATTGCTTAGGTTTTTCCTCCATTTACAGTGAATATCATTCATGCTGTCCACCATAGAAATAATTTATCTCCAGGGCATTTTCCTCTAACCGTACTAGCTTTAGCCATATCACTCACTATAGCAGCTGAGATTAATGCAGCTTTTCAACCATCTTTAAGCAAGAATATTCAGATGCTTTAGCAGCTGCCCTGCTTCTTAAAAACTCACTAATCCTTTAATCTCTGGACACTTTTTTTTCCATAAAAGATTCACAAGCAAAACAAATGCAATATGGATCAAAAAATTTAATCAGAATGCTTAAAATGCAATTACATTCATCAGGGTGTTCTGTTAGGCTGGGTATTAAATCTGGGCTTTATTCAATATCCTCCTTTTATTATAAAGCAATATTTTTCCACTCTGTAAACCATCTGATCCCTAGGCTAATGTCCTCTCTGCTAAATATTAAAGAGAGAGAGCACAGTGAAAAATGAGCTGGAGAAATATTACACTTATTTCAGTGGAAATAGTTCGAACCAGGCTCTTCCTGAAATCCTGTTGTACAAATGACCAGATAATTGGATGACCTGGAATTCTACAGTTACACTGTCAAACAGTAGTGACAAGACCTTTTATCCTACTTTAAATGTCTAATGTATACCCTCCTACACGCTTCCTGAATGGAGTTAAAAGTGTCGACAATTTGAATTTTATAATAATAGTCTATTGTTCCAAATTCAGTATTTTCAAAGTTTAAACGGAATGCTGGTTCCTTCATGCAAGCACAGTAGCCCCAAAGTTCTTTTTTTTTTTTCAAATCCATCGTGGTTATATTTTTCTGATTCTCTATTTCATATCTAATAGCATTCAACTGTAACAATCGCTTTGAAATAAAGAGCCGTCCAGAACAGCACGATTTGAAACAGCTGGGTGCTTCTTCTAAGTCTGTACCTTAGCTGTAACACAGTGGTAGGGGTTCTGTAAGACATATGGAAGTTAAGTGAAGCAGTGAGAGAGTTCAGGGATTTCCCCCAGCCAATGCATCCTTGGAGTAAGGAAAACTTAAAGATGCAGATGCACTAAGACCTTAAGCTTTGTTTAATATTTAATGGATTGGTTGTAAAGAAATTTTAATTTTCTGATTATGTATTAAACCAGTTTGCCCTATTTTTCCTTCCAAAAATGAGCTTCTGCAATGGGAAAACAGACAAACAGACCAAAAAAACCTTCAGTTACTATTTTTCCCCATTAGATGAAAACAGAAATAATAGGTTAATACATTATCATAATCCTTTAAACAGTAATCAAGCAATCACTATAATAATGTTAAATATATTATATACAACTGTACTTGAACAACAATAAAAAGTTGGGCAAGAATTTATCTATATATATAAAATTCAGTTGTCATTTATTATGCTCCCAACTGAACCTATATGAAGAAACTACATGGACCAGCAAGGTGATTCAAGGGTTCAAGTGGTCAGTGCCCAACTGCCTGTATATTCTCTACACGCTAGGAAACTGCCGCAGGCAAAGCTACTACTACACTAAAATTGTTGCTCTGACCGGTAGCGACAGCTCTCAATTTTTGAGGCCATCCGATGTGCCAGGCTCAGCATGTATTATCTTCAGAATAGCATTATGATATTGTTCAGTGTATATCATAAACTTGTCTCATGTAAGTCCCATTCATCTAACTTAGAGCTATGTGATTATTAATACACTCATGCAACAGGTGAGAAAACTAAGAACTAGAGACGTTATGTACATTGAGCAAGGTCACTTGGCAAATAAAAGACAGAGCTGGGCTTCAAACCCAGGCTGTATGATTTAAGAGCCCATGCTCCTATTTTCCAGGTTAAACTACTTCCCGATGTCAGCCTATACCCTGGACTTTATTCTCTAATTGGACCTGTTTGTCATGAGGTATTTTGAAACACAAAGATTGAGATATTATCTCCTGATATAAAACACAATAAGCAAAACATTTAGAAACCATAACTCTTTCTAAAGTGGATCCATTTTTGTATGTAGAAGCTGTATCCCTTTGTGTCGTCTGCATGACAGGCCAAGGTCTGGGGTGGTGCAGCCAGAATAACACAGGAAGGAATAGAATGAAATAGTCCATGACTAGTATGGTCAGACAAGAATTCTACCTTATGTGGAGATTGAAACTGAACCTTGAATCTTGACATGATCTTTAATCTAGCCAACGGTGTAAAAATACCACAAGTCCAGTCCTTTCCCTTCCTGTAGGATTCTCAAGTCTCTGCAGGCTACATGGACCACCTGACTTAGGGAGCAGCTCTTTAGGAACTGGAATACATTTAGGAAGCAGTATCTAATTTGCATCCTTGCATACTATTCTTCAGCTTCTAGGTTGGTCCAGAGGTAAACTGAAGGGAAAGCAAGCATGAACCTGGTCAAAGTTGTTTATTCTTGCAATAATACGAACATGCATTGGTCTTTGTGGTCATCCTGGCACATAAAAGTATGCAGGTAAGGATCCAATGGATTAGGGCTTAGGTGCCTGGAAGTTAACCAACAGAATGTAGTATATTCTCTAAACTCTTTCCAGGGATTTCAAATATGAGGGTCAGTCAAGACTACTACATAAACAACAAATAGAAATGTGTCAGAGTAAATCAGTAATCTATCAGCATCTGTGCTACAAGTAGATGCTGAGCTGAACTTGATATTTGCCAGCTTTTTGTCTTTCTAGTATTTAAATTTATATCCAAAGAAGTGATTGGAATGGCATTGAGCAAACCATATACAAAATGGTTTCTTCTCTGTAGGTAATGGTCCAGATCATCTGCATAACCTAATAATTCTCACATTCATCTATTTCTAAATATTCCTGCTCATTTTTAGATTATAGGAAATGGACTGGCAGTGTGTAAGCAATAGGTACAGTTTTCTTTTTCTCTGAAGAATATGGAAGACATATAGTTTCCCTATAAATATTGGCATGGAAAATTATGTGACTAGTTATTTCTACTTTATAAATACTATGTATATAGTTTTTATTACCCACTCCATGACAATTTTTTTAGTAAAAGTACACATTAATAACTACCTCTGGGAAAATAGATGAGAGTATCTTGGCGAACAGGAACAAATGGTCACCATATTTATAAAGTACTGCGGAGGAATTTGACTATTATTGTGCGTAATTCAGAGTGTGAAATAAAATTCCCACTTCTCCATCATAATGGGTTAAATCAATCTCAATGAGACAATGCAAAAATTGAATTTTATAGTAATAATAGAGAATAATTATGTTTTTATTCAGTGTTTAAATATCAAAGTTGACATATATCTGGAGCAAGATTCCCTTAAAATAGTCATATGATGCTAGTTCTTTGACTATCTGAATATTCCTTTATAGATATATTATAGCGACTTATTGTTTTAAGAGTGTCTAGAAATCAAATCATTATTTTTATGATCCTTTTTTTTAAAAAAATAGGGGAAGAATCATCAAGGTACACATATAAAGGACACATGGACAACGCCAAAGGGTGTAGGGTCGAGGGTGGGAGGTGGGGATGGGTGGGGTATGGGGAGTGGTGAGGGGAAAATGGAGACAACTGCACTTGAACAACAATAAAAAAGATAATATAATAAAAACAAGATTTTATTTTACTTTTTATTGTCAGTTTGCAAAGTACTGAGATCTTATATATAACAACAAAAAATGCATAGTGTCTGAATGACATTTTTTAAAGATTTTTTAAATTTGCTTTTAGAGACAAGGGAAAGGAGGGAGGAAGAGAAGGAAAGAAATATCAATGTATGAGAGATACATTGATCATTTGCCTCTCACACGCCCCCAGCTGGGGACCTGGCCCGCACCCAGGCATGTGCTCTGACTGGGAATTGAACCGGCAGCCATTCAGTTTTCAGGCAGACACTCAATCCACTGAGTCACACCAGCCAGGGCTGATCATTCCACATTGGCATTTCAAAGAGTAGAACCCAAAACATACTACCTTATGGTATAGCAAAGTACAAATATAAAGAAGGTAGAGAATAGCACATTTTGTGCATAAACACCATGCATTGGTTCTAATAATGACTGCCTGTAAAAGTCATAAAATAGTCTAATAAAAGTTTCTTCATGGTCTTAGCATATTCATTGACTTCTTACCATGTTGTTCAGTGACACACCTGGAGTTGACCAAATTGCCTCACAGGTCTTGCCTGCAATGAGGACCTTTCTGCTAATGACACTTCTATCTTCCATGTAAGCTTTAAGTTTCCATCACAATTCTTAGAAAATTATATATTTATTTACCAATAGTTTCCAGTTATTATTACTTTTCCTTCCCTTTTATGGTGCAGTGGTAAGAAAAAACTTGTTATATTAGCAATTATCTGCTGGGACGGCTGAAAATGTTTTGTTTAACTCTGTGCTGAAATTTTGTTACATGTTAAGGCTGGGTTTTTGAGTTCTTCCCCTGAAAATTCATGTTCACTTCTTCTCCATGAAAGAAGTAATCAAAATATTTATTTACCTGACATATGTATTTATTCAAAAAAGGCGAGAAATTGTACCAGGAATTATAGAGAATGGTCATGAATAAGGTTTATTCTTACTCTCACAGTAAGCATATAATCACTCAGAGAACAAAAATTATTATTGATAACCACAGGTATTTAGTATCATATGAAAGAAGAACTACAGCTTTCTACAGGCATTCAGGAATCAGAAAGGATTTCTGGTTGGGATAACTAGGGAAGACTTATCAAGCAGTTGAGCATTAGCAGAGATGGCTATTTCAGACGGCGGAGCTGCCAGGGATGAACTGTAGAAATAATTAGGTGTTGGAAGAAGGGCATTACTTATATTTACATGGACCAGTTCATGGTCCTTTCATCAAGAGTTCAATCTTCTTCACAGGTAGGTAGGACAGCACTACCTAAAATTATTTTTATTTTTCTTAGAATAGCAGGGTATCTAAAACTAGGTAATAATAGCAATTATGTTAAGTTCTGAAGAGTGTAGATTCTGATGCGTTCACAATGATATGTATTAGGTTTGAGGCAGGGCATTTTGACCTTGCCATCTGACTCAAAAGTTGTCTTGACCCCGCTCTGCCTGTTAGTCACTACAGTTTCAGAACTGCAGCTGATCTTAAATTGTTTCAGAGATTCATATTCAAAATAAATTATTACTTTTAGGACAAACTGGCCTGCAGCAGAACTAATAACAGATAAAAATGGATAAAAAGTTCTGTCTTAAAGAAAAATTGACAGAGGATACACAAACTTTGAGATGAGAAAATGGAACTCAGTCAAAAATAAAAGATGTAAGAGAAAATTCACAAATGAGATAATGCATCAGGTAATATGAACTAATGGAGCAAGTCATTATCTCCAGCTCTATGAAAAATAGTTTATCCAATCAAAATACATTTGGTAGGAAAAAAGTCAAAATGAAAAACAATGTCAAAAATTATGTTCAGAAATTAAATTGCCTTCATACAGTTCAATCTAGAAAATAATTTTAAAATCTGTACTTGGTAAAATAGCAGAAGCAAAGCATCTACTGGGTCAAAATAACATGGTCCAATTATTTGGAATCCGTTATAGCTTTTACTTTTGCTAAATGAGAAGACCTTTTTTTCATGTTTATATTTTGTAAAATGACCACATGTTCTAAACTATAATAAATAACAAATACACGTGAATTGAATAACACGTTTCTGTAAAACTGAACCTTGTGATCGTAAAATGACCATGTCTACCAGAATCACCTGACATATACCAGGGCTAAAAAGGATATAGACTGGTCCTTGCTTTCAAGATATTTTTTTATCTTCTTTCAATGACAGGATGGGTGGAAAATATTCTATTTATTTACTGTTAGAAGAGAAGAGGGGATAAGAGAGGGAGAAAAACATTGATGTGAGAGAGAACATCGATTGGTATGGTCTCTTGTATGAATTCATAAACCCAGGCATGTGCCCTGACCAAGAATGGAACCCGGACCTTTTGCTCTGAGGGATGGTGCCTGTCAATCGGGCCACACCAGTGAGGGCTAGAATATAGCTATTTTAAGACCAATTTCTTATGAATAGTTTCTCAAGACTTTTTTAAAATCAAAAGCAGAAAGGATATGATGAGAGGCAAAGCATTCTACATTTTACCTTCTCGAAGCACTGTGAATAATAACTACCTTGTTAGGTGCTTGTATTAAGCCCATAACGTCTGTGTTGATATTCTGTGCTATAAGGATATTTTGTGAAACAGTCACACGAAACAATTGAAAACATTAATAATCCTCAACAGGCACTGTATTATTCCTCTCATTATCTGTAACTTCCATCCAGTTTCCACTGCGTCCACTCTAGCGTGGGCCCCATCGTTCCACGTCGGTCTCTTGTGGGTCTCGAATGCTTCCAACATCTTCAAGTGTTCATCTATCTATTACTAGCAGGTTATTCATCCACAACCTTTCTTTTCCATGCATTGCCTAATGCTCAAGCCATGGAGAAATTCTCTGACTCGAGTCAAAGGACAGAAAATGAGGCCTATGTTGAATGACCAAAAGATGATATTATATATATATATTTTAACAGATAGAAGAAGATAGATGTTATCCTGAATTCATACTGACACTGGGCTTAAACGAGAGAACACTGTCCTGCATAAAATCTTTGGCATCTTTTTGATGGGGACAGTTCAGTACCAATGATCTCTAGCCTCTGCCTCTACATGGTACAGTGGCCGCGCTTTTCGTCATTGCTGTCACTAAATGTTCTATCCACACTTCAATGGACAAAGCTTTTATTTATTTTGTTGTCTGATAGCTTACATACATTTAGTCTAGATAAATGGGGAAAAAAGGGATGTTTTACTCTTTCTCCGTTAGGTCCCTACAATTTGCTGCAAGAGTTTATGCTTTTCTTAGCTCAGTGCTGTCTAGGGAAAAAGTGTGGCGCATGATCCCTTCTCTGGCACTGTTACTGGTGACTAGACTTTAAAGATCTGCTAGATGAAAGAAAGCAAAATAACATAAAATAAAACAAAACAAAAGGGACCACCCCCACTGGCACACCACACTAACTTCCTAAATTCCTAATGTCACTGATGGCCTCAGAGCCCTGTCACCCCGTTACTGTGGGGTCGAGTGCTGTCAGGGTCTGCTTCCCTTCTACTGGTACCCTTTCCTTTCCTAGGGAGACATGGGTCTTATTTCTGACACTGAAATGAAGGCGATTATTAAGTAGGCAAGACTCTGAGATTCCAGAACTTCCTAACATGTATATAGTCTGGAGCTAAAAATAAAAACTAGATCCTCACATAGTTGTTTGAAAATGACTGAATCACCCACAAATTTGTTCTTTTTTTTTTCCTTGACTTACCCGTACACCCACAATAAGTTAATAAGTTCAGAACGAGCAATTTACATTGGCTTCCTTTTAATTGGGGATTTATTTCTAACTACTTTAGGTCAAGGCCATTATTCCACAGTGACAACTTCAGTCATACAATTCTGGAAAAAAACCATAGGTCTTCTTGCATGATTGACATCAAAAATGACAACTCTTATGACTATTCATAATCTACAGATAACCCTTGGCAGATTCAGACCTTAACTCTATTAGGCAAACTCAATAGTTCTCAATGAATGGCTCAGGTCTGAAGGTCATTAGCATTTTATCAAAAAGAAGTACAGAATCCTCAGAACGGCTACTTTTATGCAAATTTAGTCATTGACCCAGAAGCAGAAATACATATTCCCAAATTGTTCCTCTTAACCCACTCCCAAGTGTACACACCAAAAACTCCCTTGTAACTATCAGATATGTGTTTTCTTTTCCCTTTAGGACTTTATACTGTTAATGCTGACTGATAGGCAATGATCCTGTTGGTCATATTTCCCTTGGTGTGCACACACACACAGACACATATGGAAGAGGACTTAATACAACACAAGCCATCCGCTACGGCGACTCCACAAGGAGTCGCTGCCAGCTTTCTCTGTAAGCTTGGCAGTGTGTGCTGGGTGGGGGTGGGGCGATCCAGTTTTTAACAGTTTTTTAAATTCTTTACAGCATGCCATTCCAAACTTATACTTCTGCAGGGAAAAATAGAGCTTATCCACCAAAGGAGTAATGCTATTGTGTTTTGAATTGTCTCAATTTGTAGTTTGATACTGTAATTAATTAACAACAAAAATCAGCCATAGACCTAGATTTTATGAAAATATGAATCTACTCCCACTAAGAAAGATTCGTTTTTCTCAGAATATTTAAAATTAATATAACTTATTAATAGGACTGTTTCTATTTTCATTAACATGTGAAACTATATTTGCAACAATGTGATAGTAAACAAAGCAGAGGAAGAAACAATTTAAGCGTATTACTTGATGCTGTACTATCAATAAATTGTTTAATAAAGATATTACATGGGATGCCTTTTAATGGTACATTACAGCATTCAGATATTTTAAATACCTATTTTTAAAACATACTGGTACGTGGATGCCAGGTATTAATACCAGGGAAGGCCTGTATTTTCTACCAAGTTTACGTCCTCACTTGTGTGTGCACTCATGCATGCGTTTTAAACATTCTTTCTTTAACAGTACTTTCCAACTGACATTTTAAAATTATTTTTTGGCAAAATAAAACATTGGCAACCATACTCCAGTCCCTCCAATTAAAATAAAAAAAAACTGCTAGTCCATAACACCGAAGAGTCTGGGCAGAATCGCTGTAAAAATCCCTCCGATTCTATGCAGACAGCCTGCGCTTCCGCTAAAATGCCTCCCCCTGGCCTCCGCCTCAAAGCGAGCTGAAAGAGCAGCTGGACCAGAGCACATTTTACGTGGCGTGACCTCTTGGTAGAATAACTTGAAACATACTTTTTCTCCCTCTCTTGTAGTTTTCCTTTAGCACAGTTTCTGAACTTTAATCAAAACATGAAAACAAAACAAAGATCAAAAAGAGTATCAGAAAAGCAAACTTGGAATACAAACAAATAACAATCTTATAAGCCTCAGTATATTCTGAGAAATGAGTTGAAAGCATTTTGCCATATAAATGACTTACAAATATAAATACAATTAATCTACCTGAAACAGTTTCATTTGGGTAAAGTCTATTACAAAGGCAAATATAAGATTAAAGGTTAATGTTTTACACATTATGATAAGTAGCTCAAGAGGCAAAATGATTATCTCAAAAGAGGGAATTTGAAGCTTCTGAACTCTCCACTAGGAGAAAATGCGAGTGTTTATTACCCTAGGATTAAAGTGCTTGGGTAAGGGATTCATAATAAATCCCCTGGTGTCTGCCTACGGAAAATGGTGAATACCTGGAGGGTCTGAGAAGATGTGATTAGCGGAGGGCATGATCAGTCTAAGTAAGCTGTCAGTTTTGTAATTTGAAGGGAAGGGTGTGTTTCCCAATGTAACACACACAGACACATACCCGCCCATAGACATAACTGCAATTAGGTTTGCGTACATACATATTGCTATTAGGGAAATAAGGCTCAGAGGGGTAGGGGAAGTGGGAAAGAGAGAAGGAAAGAGAAAACAAGACAAAACACACAGTGATACAGAGACCAGATCAAGGGATGAGCAGTAAAGACGAGTTTGCTGATGGACACAGGAGAAGCAATAGGTCATTTCAAGGGTCAGAGCAGTAACTCCTCACTCTCCTGGTACTGTGGCGGAAAGGTTATCTGCTTTGATTCTCCAATGCCGTTGTCATGTGAAAGTGTATTCAATAAATCTCCTCCCTTCAACGTGAATTCATTTTGTGTGAGCTCAGTAAGGTTCTCCACCACGTTAAATGAGGAATATAACCAACCAAAACTGAGAGTGAAGGGTTAGCAGAGTCCAGTTCACAAAGAGGATTTTTTTTTCTGCCAGCCACAAGAACCATGGCCAGTATTTTCACCAAAAACCTATTGTAATTAGAAATAAAATTCTGAGATAGATGTTAGATGGACCAGAGGAACATACTTTCCATTACAATGTCGAATGATTTCCCCATTCCAAATAAACAAGGTATCTTTCAATGCAATGTGATAGTGCTACCCTCCATCTCCCTCATGGATGTATTGCTGAAAATAATTACATTTTAATCATTAAAATTGTAAATAAAAGGAGTTACTCAGCAAGCAATGAAATCAAAATGAAGTCTTTATCGTCACTTGTTCCTCATACCATACCTTGAAATCTTTTGCTCTGGAAAAGGTCTTTTGATAGGTGCAGTTCACAAATATGCAGTTAGCATTATTTTTAAGAGATAACATGATAACCATCCTGCCTGGTTCACATGTATATTCGGACATTGTCAAATTTTAAAAGTACTTTGTAACATACGCATTTTAGGCTGACTTTCATGAATAGTGTATATGCATATGTATTTTATGAACTTGAATGATAAAATTATTAAAAAGTAAATATCTATTTAAACATCATGCTATGTATAATTCAAATTAATATTAAAATTCTCCAAAATGAATTTTAAAAATTTAAATTTGTTTTACTGTTAATACTGAATCTAGAAGCCTGTGTGAGTACAGACACAAGCCCACTGCTATAGTAAGCCACAAAGTCTAAAAGGCTCTTTCATGAATAGTAAGAAAAAAGTATATCGTGGTTGTATGATGTTGGACATAATGAAAATATTGCCTTTCACTTTCATAATTTGACTCAAATTGTGTTTTTTAATTACTCCAATTATTTTATAATATTTTAACCTAATTCTGACTAATTTCTAGCTAGAGGGTCTTCAAAAGATTGTTATAAACCTAACTCTAAAATTGCTGCTTAATTTGTTTTAGCAAGCATCAAGAAACTCACAAAACAAGTTTATACATGTCAAACTTTAGATTAAAAAGAGTTTTCTCCTTTTATGTGATAACAGAATTGAAGATGAAGTCACTTCAATTATCATTGTCCCTGGGTTTTATTGTGCACTACCCATCTAGACAAATAATTACCTAGGACTTGTAACTTGCAAGCAATTTACACACTTAAAAGTCTGCAATTTTCTGCATTTCTGCCTGTGTGCTGGCAAAATTAAAGTTTATTTACAGTATTACAAATTTCTATTTTTCCCATAGAAATACTCAGTGCTATGCAAGTGATATAGAGATCTTTCAAAATTATATAAATCTCCAACAATGTATTATTATTTATTATTATTATTGTTCAATTACAGTTGTCCCACCTTTTTCCCCATTGCTCTCCCCTGCCCACCTCCACTACATTCCCACAATCAATTCCCACACTGCTGTCCTTGCCCATGAGTCCTCTGTTCATGTTCCTTGACTTGTCCCTTCCTCTTCTTTCCCACATAATCCCCCTACTCTCTCCCCTCTGGTCACTGTTAGTTTGTTCTTTATTTCCATGTCTCTAATTCTATTTTGCTCATTTGTTTGTTTTGTTCATTAGGTTTCACTTATAGGTGAGATCATATGGTAGTTTTCTTTCACCGCCTGGCTTACTTCACTTCGCCTAATGTCTCCAATTCCATCCACACTGTCATGAAGGGTAAGAGTTCCTTCTTTCTTTCTGCTGCACAGTATTCCATTGTCTAAATGAACCACAGCTTTTTTGATCCACTCATTTACTGATGGGCACTTAGGTTGCTTTCAACCTTGGCTATTGTAAATTGTACTGCTATGAACATTGGGGTGATAGGTTCTTTTGAACTGGTGTTTCAGGATTCTTAGTGTATCCCATCAGTGGGATGGCCGGATCAAAAGGTAGCTCCATCTTTAGTTTTTTGAGGAAATTCCATACTGTTTTCCACAGTGGCTGCACCAGTCTGCATTCCCAGCAACAGTGCACTAGGGTTCACTTTTCTCTACAATCTCGCAAGCACTTATTGTTTGTTGGTGAGGTATTATTTAATACTAACAAATAATAATATTCATGACTATATTAACACTACCATGAATTTAAATTCCTTAATAAATAATCAGTAAAATTACTTGGTATAAAAATGAATTGTTTCTTAAATATAGTTTTTTAAATAAAAGGAAATACATTTCAGAAAGAATTAGAGAAAATATTCATGGAATGTGAAAATTATTTTCATATCACCATTAACAACATTATAAATACTTTTAAAATTCTACTGATATTAACTAGAGACTAACAATGAATTCTTTTGATAATTTTCCTATCATAGGTGACATATGCACTTACAGACACACAAATATACACACTCTTGTGTGTGTGCACCATATTTTATATTCTGAATATTGGGGAAACGTTATATACATTCAAAATAAACATCTAGAAGGCAGTATCTTTAGAAATACAAAAAGATAGTTATATCAAATCCAAACATTTATGGAAATTTAGATGTTTAACTTTATACTAGGTTCTGTAGATGATAAAATGGAATACTATGAAGCAGAAAGAAAGAAGGAGCTCCTACCCTTTACAACAGCATGGAGGGAACTGGAGAGCATTATGCTAAGTGAAATAAGCCAGGAGGTGAAATACAAATACCATATGATCTCACCTATATGTGGAACCTAATCAACAAAACAAACAAGCAAGCAAAATATAACCAAAGATATTGACATACAGAACAAACACACAGTGACAGAGATAGCAGGTGAGATAACAGGAGATAACTCTGGGGAAGGGTGGTCAAGGAACATGTGTAAAGGACCCATGGACAAAACCAAAGGTGGGCAGGATTGAGGGTGGGAGGTGGGGGTGGATGGGGCGGGGGAAAGTGGTGGTGGGAAAATGGAGACAACTGCATTTGAAGAACAATAAAAAAATGGTAAAAAAGAAGATATCAATGAATTCTCTGTGAACCTGTTTGATGTAAGATTTGTTCTGCCTCATTGATAGTAAAACAATGTGTATCCATGTGATGTAACTAGTAGGACGTGTGATTATTTCATTAAGCCCATAACTGGTCAAACAGACAAAGTGATTTCAGTTCTTAGAAGAAAGTTAAGTGGAGAGAAAAAGGTTGGTTCTGGGTTATATTTAAGATCGACATAGTTATACAAAACAAAGAAATTGTATTATTCTAGAAAAGGCTGGGTCGAAGCTTGGAGACACAAGGAAAAAACAGCTAAACTGAACTGTTAGTCTAAAACATGTGTATCTTGGTCAGTATAAAACATGACCATTCAATACAATTTTAGTTGAGCTTGCTGCTACTCAAATATTCAATGACGCTGATGAAAAGAGCTGTGTCTCACCTGAAAACCTCAGTCAAGATTCTGCAGGTAGAAAAGTGACTCAGTGTAGAAAGTGTTCATTTCAAGAGAAAACTTTTCATTTTTCCCTATTAACTTTAGTATGCCCCTATTTATTTGATAAAATAATAAAACATTTTTTTAAGTTTTACAGTAATCTTATTGATACATTGGCCTTGAATCCTTTTCTGCACCTCTCTTTCTTTTCCTGGCCACTGCTGCTGTGCCCTCAGTCCTTGGCTTCAGCCCCTTGACACTCAACCCCTTGATCATCCTCATGACTGTCACCATTTCATCAGTTGGGAGCTGCCCACGGGCCTGTTGGGGTTTGCAAGCTCCTGCATGGAATCCACTTCAAATACATGCATTTCCTCCTCCTGAGGCTCCTCCTGGAGCTGCCCAGGAGCTCCTTCTCTGCTTGGAGAACACACCCCAAGCTGCTGCAGGGCTGTATCCTAGTCCAGAGGATGGCGGTTTGGGAATTTTTTGCCCCACTTAAACCTGTGCAGCCAAATGACAGCAAGGTCCCAAAACTTCCAGATGCAAAAGATGGCAGCAAAACCTCCTCAAAGGACAATTTGCAGGTCAAGCCATGTTTCACAGGGCTGGAAGCCATCCAGTGGGGTGGATGTGCAAGAGGCTCTCTAGCAGCTTTCCAAATGGCACCTCCTCCAGTCTGGCACAGGGGTAGTCAATGACAGGAACCCTGAGTGTGTCACACCTGCCTATCCATGGGGGATACATGCTGGGCTCCCACTGGGCTGAATGCAAGGCTGATGAACCCAGGGCCAACTCACATCAAGCTCAGGAGGGTCAGCCTGAGGTAGATGTTGTGTGGGGTCCCAGTAGACCAGCTCCCATAGGACTGGCACTCAGGGCAGTACACTGGGCCTGCACAGCCCTCTTCCTGGGCCAATGGTGGCTCCTGGGACAATCAGAGCTCAACCCTGGCAATGGCCCTGGGAAAGCCCAATAAGCCCACACTCTGTTCCCCATCCAGCTTTGCTCCTGCTGCCTATGGGCCCATCCCAGGGATACGCAGTCCCTGAAACATTCAGGAGGATCCCTCAGTGCCACGTCAATTATCTTTTAAACTAGATACCTCATAATTAAAGCAGTCTTTTGATTGCTTCAAAACCATACTCAATGCAAGACATACATAAATCACTAAATAAAGTTTAGATGTACTGATTTGATCTAATTTTTTTCCATTCAACCTCCTAAACCCTCAATTCCAAACACAAGCACATTTAGATGACAATATATTTTTGTTTAGGATCTAATGGAAGATAATATGAATAAGAAAATTAAAATTTTTTCTGTATTATATTTGTACTTTACATGGGTTTGTACTTTGGTAAGTTTGTTATGAAAAGTTTCAATTTTCAGGTGTTTTTTTTTTCATGTAATTTATATAAAGCATGGGGTTTTGTTTAGCTCTGCAAGTAATCAGAATAGTACCAGAAACATAGAAGTGTTCAGCATATATTTGTTAAAGAAAAATTAAGGTAAGCATTTTAGAAAGATATATATTATAAAATAGGCCTAAATTAAAGAAAAGATATATGAAAATCAAGGTAACTAGGTCAAAGACAAGTACGATGCTTCCATATTTATACTTCAGTAGTTAAACTATAATAATGAATACAATGGACTTGTGTGCTTAAGGAGAGCTAGGCAATGCTGGCCTCAATACACAATTTATGTATACAGTCTAGTATTGGAAACTCAAGTAATCATGCCTGAAGGTTGTAAACAGCTTCATCAGAGCTCTATGATATTGTATTCCTGAACAAGTATAAGCACACGCCTTCAAGAGATTGTTAGAGGTGTCCACCAGAGCAAAGGCCCTTGGTAATGTGAACACTATTCTGATCAGAATTTGAAACTTAAAGACTGTAAACTATTTGCAGTCCTGTCATCAAATGTGAATCGTATACATGAAGGAGCAAATGCCCAGACTTCTGTAGATATTTAAAAGGTAAGCTAGCAACATGGCATTACTGGACTTTGTGACTAATACATATACTGTTTTTAAAAACTATTATCTAAGCCTGTGATCCTGTAAAATTCCTCAATTACTTGATAATAAAAACAAATATAACATATATCAGCAGATCTGTGACAACAAACACACTGACCAAAATTTCCTAGGATTTTTATTTTGCCTTTCAAGTGTTCTGAAATTTTAATGCAATTTGAAGAATGCAATTAATTTGAGAAGTCACAAAATATGAAATGTTCAAAATGACAATTTAGATTTTTTCAAGGACCTGTTCATTTTATCCCATGTGGATAAAGAATGAGGCAGTGCAGTTAATGTTACTGTATTTGCTATTTACTATATGCTGTAAGTGTTTTCATTCAGCATACAAAAACAACAACCTAGGCAAAAATTGGCAAAATGGCCTGAAACTCAAATTTTCTCCAGTAAAATCATCTTATAATGACTTGCAAGAATCGAATATTTCTGTAAATACACAGACCTGAATAGGGCAAAATTTTAAATTATATAAACTCATTCATCATCCAGGATTTAACTGATTAAAGAAGAATAAAATTAACGCAGAAAAATGGTAAAATATGATTTAAAAGTTAAAGTTAAGAAACTTATAAAAGTGGCATGATACCAGAAATGATGACTTTTCAACATAGCTTTAAAAATCACATGGAATGTCATTTATTATGAATATATATTCTTATAAAGTGCTTTCTTGTTATTAAACTATTAGATTAAATCTTTGTGGAATAAATTCACCCCATGCTTGTCACTCATAACAAAAGTTCAGATGAGACGTTTTCTAGCGTTCACATATGTGCTCATTCTATCCCATAATAATTAATTCCTATGACTGAGGAACTGAACAGCTTTGCTCTCAAAATCACTAGCACTCTTTTTCAAAGAAAAGTATCTCTTGTAGTCATGGTATCTGCTTAGGAATGAGATGATATATATATGTATGTATATATATCCCCTTAAAGTTATCAGACCTTACTATGATATACTTTTTTTTTTTTCAATAAGAAAGAACCCGATATGCCTGGAGAAGGGGGAAATGTACCTAATTATAGCACTGAGAGTCCATTCTAAAATGCAGTGGAAAGTTAGGCTAGAAAAGAAGATAAAGATAAATAAGTAGATCTTAGTCTCACAAAAAAATATTAGACTTGCACCAATAAGAATTAGAGAATTAATGAAGCGCTGCTAACCTCTAACTATGCTTCTCTCTTTAGGCTCCGTGCACTCAAATCATTCTTGTTCTCCTAAGTGGATACCACCAAATGTGGTGGTTTCATGCTTACCATACAGGAGTATCCTGTTTGGTATTCTGAAATGAAACGGGCACAGTAGAGATCAGCCATGTTGTATATGTTAAGTGTGAATGCGTAATACAAGATTGTCTTTGAAAACCAATAGTCTCATTCATAAGGGATCGTTTTTATCTTTTTTAAAACTGATCTTATATGTGTTGTACCTCAGCTATTGGGTTGTCCTTTGGTTAAAAAAGCTCTAATTTATTCTTTTTTCATTACTGTCACCATGGTTGGTGCTGGATAAGCTAGGTCAAATATTGCAAAGTATATGGAATGTATGAGTTAATAAATACTTCTAAAATTACTAGTTAGTGTCATGGTCCTTCTCTTTCCACTATATCTCTCAATTTTTTCCTGAATCAATTTCTCACCAATTTCTGAAATAGTGCCTCAAGCTTATCCCCTTCGTCACATTTAAATTCCAAATTTCATCACCTCTCATAAAATCTATTGTAACAACCTCCTCTATAGAATTATTGTCTGGATTTTTTCCTAAAATACAAAGAGCGCTATGTTACTCCCTACATAAAAATGTGTGGTAGACTTACCATTGCCTCTAAGATACAGTCTAAATACCACCAGCAGAACACATAAGCCTTTTGTAATCTTGTCTCAACAATTTTTCTTTTGATTTGTAATCATCCCAATATATGAACTCTTTGATCCAATCACACAGGATGGTTTCAATCCTGCCAAGAACACAGTACACTATCATGAAACACAGTTTAGCACAGTGGTTAAGAGCATAAATATTGAAGCCAGATGTCCTAAGTCACGCATACATAATCTTACAACAATAGCTGGCACAAGGTTACATTTTACATAATAATAGGAAAGCTACTCCTCTACAGGTTCACTCCCTTCTCCCTGCACCTGCTTCATCTGCCTTCCTCCTGCTCTCAGACAAGCATTCCCATACTTGTAATATTTAGCCTAAATGTAACCCCATCTCACATGGTTTCTCCTACCTCCCCAGTTGTATCCTATGATAATTACTGCATCTCTATTATAGCATCTTATCACCTAGGAGTATTTTGGCCAGTTTACAGTCTTTCTCTACCACTGCCAATTTGATTTATTAGACTAAAGAGGCCAATTTGTTATTTTAGTAATCCTAGTACTTAGCATATTGCCTGGCCCATAGGAGAATTTTCAATAAATGTTTGTTTAGACTAAGGTAAAACAACAGAAAAATTAAATTGCATTACTTAAAATAACAACATTGAACAAAAAACTTAGCTCCAGCATATATCTAAGGAATATTTTTATATAGGTATTTTTGAGAGATATATGTACCATATATTTATACCATATATATCTCTCTCACACAAAATACCTATTTAACTGACCTTTAAAAGTCCATGATGACAAATGACTTATAGAGATGGATTGTTTGCCATCCTCTTTAGAAGTAATAAAACTTCTAACAGCACTGTAATTTAGACTGAGATGTATTCAGTAAGAGTCCACTGCCCTCCATCACCCTCCTTGAAGTCTGATTTTTCTAGCATTCCTCTTGGTACCTATCATCTTGCTTTCCTTTCTCCAACTTGTTTCCTCTTTCTTCCTGCTATTTAACTTTATTTATTATTTTTTAGATATATTTATTTATTCTTAGACAG
Organism: Micronycteris hirsuta; assembly: GCA_004026765.1. Taxonomy (NCBI): domain Eukaryota; kingdom Metazoa; phylum Chordata; class Mammalia; order Chiroptera; family Phyllostomidae; genus Micronycteris; species Micronycteris hirsuta. The sequence continues at coordinate 175,950 of PVJI01000239.1, read as the reverse complement.
AGGGGAAGGGAGGAGAAAGAGAAGGAGAGAAACATTGATGGGTTGCCCCTCCCACTCTCCCTGACTAGGCAACCAGCCTGCAAGCCAGGCATGTACCCTGACTGGGAAACGAACCCGTGACCTTTCGGCTTGCAGGCCAGTGCTCAATCCATTGAGCCACAGCAGCCAGGGCTCAACAATAAGTGACTATTATAGTTCTGTCATGTAGCAGGCATGGTGCTAATTCCTGATATAAATGTACTTAAGACCTGAACTAACTTTTAAAAATTCACAGTTTAATATGGTAATATAATACTTAATATCACATCTTAATTTGATTAGTGCTATATCCAATGTTGCATAATATTTTAATAGCATTTCCAGGAAGTAAATAACTTCTCCTGAGGAAGCTGTGGAAGGCAGACTACCAAGGAGCATGCAACTTGGAGAAAGGAAAACACTGAACAGGGAGGTAGAACATGTCACTCAAAATTCTTTAACCTGTTCAAAGATATTCACATTAACTTCTATCCACTGGGACAAACTATTCTGGTAGTTAACCCCATAATTTGATCTATGCCAATAGATTAATTGATTAGGCACTACTTTACCATGTGCCCTTTAAAAGGCTTTTTTCAAAAATAGTATCTTGACAGCAAGAAAAAACCTTAATAATAGGTCATTCAAACTGTATTAGGGGCAAACCTCAGAGCACAGAGCCATATATGTATATATATATATATATATATATATATATATATATATATAGCACATCTATATGAAATGGTGTTTCCAAGTAGTAAGTATGAGCACGTTTTAAAACTTACATCAAAAATAAATAAAGGAAATTTAAATTCTGCAAAATCTCTCTAACCTGTTTTCACTCATAAGCAAAGGATATATATTTCTGTTACAAAACACTTTAAGAATTCTATCTAAAAAGTTACATTATGACAACAGTAACATCAAGTAAGAGTTGTGGCTATTTTTCTTCTTACTAATCATAGAACGCTAAAGAATGTTAATACCACTAAATAGTGAAGAGTACTAAATACCAAAGGGTACGAAAGACTAATAAATTACTAACATAATCACAATGGTAATTACGTTACTAACTATTCATACTCAACACTTATGTACTAAGCCTAGTAAACACAGTCACTGCCCTGCGTGCCACCACTGTAAATATTGTACAAATGGATGGGGCGGGAGGGAGAAAGGAGACGCCCACAGTTGGAGGGAGGTACTAAGAGATTCAGAGGGTCTTGGAGCAGGACAGCAACTGAAAAACAGCAGATTAAATGAGCACACGTTTTAATAATTTGTCTTATGAAGTCAGACATACATTTTAATAATTGCCATTAATGACTATTCATGAATGAATTATTCATTCTCTGGACTAAAAATACCATTGCATATTTGCTAAGAAACAGTCCTTCAAATGAAAATATGTGTATGAAAGGGCTTAAACCTTTTACATCATTACCTTTGTAAAGTCTTAGTGGTTAATCTTGCTACAATTAACATTTGGTTTGTTAGAACATTTCCATATCACAAATTATAACACTCAGTTTCATGGGTGGACACAATGTAGACAGAAAAATATTGTCAATGAAATATTTTGCAGTAAGGGTATAAATGAATTCTATGTGTACTAATGTATGACTTTACATGGAAGTCTCAGAAAATGTCAGCTAAAAAAAAAAGGCTTTTCTTTTCTTTTCAACCCCTCCTGAGAACATTAATTGTTCAAAAATCTAGACTTTGTTAAGATGTCCTGACTTAGGAGTATAAAATTCTCCCCAGTCTGTAGAGAAAATACATTCTCAAATGATCAGAAAAAATGATATATTTTCCTGTTTCTCCTTAGTAAAAAATAAATTCAGTCATGTTAGCACATGTATACATTAATCAGCAGGTCAACATACTTTATAATATGTTATGGTAATTACCATAAAAAATCAAAACAATTACCAAACCCAGTTAGAAATAATTGCTATGTATTTATTTTCTACAGTTTTCCCATTATAAATGTACTTTTCTTGTTAGTGATACATTTTTTCAAAAATCTTGTATGTTGATTCACTAAACTTTACTGATTTTCCTGATGAACTTCTTATGTGGCGGAAAATTAGATCCACCTTGATCATGGACTTACAAGGTGGAAGATATTTCTTGATTAGTTAAGGAAAAGAAGTATACTATTTTTTAAATGATGTACTCAAATATATTAACCTATTTATGGTTGTGCTATAAAAAAGAACTGTCACAAGGTGGAATCTTAATTGACCTCCTAATGATATTCCTTTAAGGTCATGGCATAGTGAGAATGATTCCGTACAGAAGTAGAAATGACAGAGCAAATACTTCTGACCGTTGCTGGAACCCTGCGGGTAAGCTAACCCTTTCTTTTTCAGTATAACAGCTTTTAGACCTCTCTTCCATTCTCCAGGATCACAGACTCTGAGAAGTAGAAGAATCCCCGAGAACACCTACCACCGTTCTCATAGCTGAGACATCAGTAACCTCAAAACCACGTTAGACATGTGGTCATCTACTTTTCTAAGAGCTTGTGGTGAGGTTACTAGCTGCTTGCAATTTCAAGTAATTCTTTTATAAACCTTAAATTATATTGAGTGAGGTGCCAGTATAAACTCCTCTGTAATTTCTCTCCATCATAGAAAAAATGTAAAAATGCAGAATAGGAAAGATTTCCAAAAATGCATTCCTAACAGATTTCCACTATTTTGCTATTAGAACTCCAGCTCCTGTTGGTTGAGCCGATAAGATAAAAATATGACTAAATCATTCAGGTCCAGTTTTATTTTTTAATTTTGTCTTCAATTTCTTCTTTTCCTACCATATCTATTCTTGACCAACTCTTATACTTCTTACTTCCAGAGTTTTGGTAATTTTTAAATTAAGAAATAATTTTTGCTTATGTAGCTGCTTAAAACTAGGTATTCAAATAATGGATTTTAAATGACCAGGCGAGGATGGAACTTACTCCCGTGAACTAGGTATAATTTTGGATTTGACCATGCATCATCTCTGTATTTCTGCTCTGCCTCACACTGCATCTGCATGATCTTTTTAGTGACAAGCACTCTTCTTCATACCAGAGGGAGGCTTTAGGGTAGTATGCAATCCTTTTTTATATAAGAGAAATTTTGACTTTCACTATCCGGCGATTTCATGGCTTGCCATGTAGGCACACCGAGAATCCTCTTTAGGAGGTTACTCAGGGTGACCATGCTCATTCTGTAGGTGACACATTGCCTTTTCACTTGAAATCAAAGTTCCACTATTTCCTGTGGTCTGAGAATGATGTGACATATAAGATATGAAAATATAAGTCACTCATTTCACTGAAAAAATAGTTTAACCCCAACATGTGTCAAATTGCCTAAATATTGTTTTGCATAAAGAGTTTTCAAAGACTACATAATGTTCATTATTTTTCCTACGAAACATCCACTCTTTAAACAATGGCATGCATCATCAAGCATGATATTCAAATGAAAAATAAATAAAATGTGTTTAATGTAAGGAGTATGCAGGTCACATCTCTTCCAAAGCAGACATATCTGCATTTCTTTGGTTGTTAGTTATTAATATTTCATTAATTTTCAAGCTATTCAAATTCCCCTTGAGATATCATTAAAAAAAATACCATCCAAATCAGCAAGATTATAGTCAAAGTAGCCAAACTACAGAACCCATTTAATTACCTAGAAATGTTAAGAGTGCTGAGCTCTTGTTTTAATTTAAAGACCTGAATAATCCTGTGCTCTTATGATAACAACGGGCTTTGGCTTTCTCTGTTTTGTTGGTAATTTTAATTATTTCTCATACCTTTCTCACTTCAATGGATTCGTTTAGTTGCCCTTTTAAAATAATAATGAGTAAATTTTAAGAAAAATAAATGAGTACACATACTTTTGAAAACAAAACAAAACAAGATCTTGTTTATTTGTGAATTTTACCAGAATACACAGTGTATTAAAATTGATTATTTCCAGTTAATAGATATTTTTCTCACCAGCATGTTATTGTTTGGATAAATCTCAGAGCTGGTATGCTCAGTGAAAGAAACTAGTCATAAAACTGTGATTGCATTTATATGAAGTCCAAGAACAGTCAGTATGTTTCCAGGTTGACAGAAATTAAATAGTGGGCGCTACAGGGGCAGGAATCATCTGAAAAGAGGATGAGGGGACCTTTTGGAGGTGATGGAAATACTCTGCCTCTACATATATAAGATCTATCTACACATGTAAAAATATTCTCTTACACCTAAGATATTGGTGCACTTTCCTCTATAAATTTCTAACTCAGCTTTTAAAATGGTTTTCCCCCTACAGTGTCAACAATAAATATTGAAGTTTAAGTGTAAACAAATTCAGTAAAATTTATATACATTCCCTACTTTCTGCTTTTACTGTTTCACTTCAAAACCTGTTAATTTTACGCCTTACCATTGAAAAGCTTACCGAGGCAAAGGTTCATAGTTGTTCTCTCTTAACTGGGAAAGCTGTGATTTTTACATTTGTTAATCTCTCTTTAGCTAAAGATAAGACCTTTTTGTTTACATGAAATTCAAATATCTTTTAAATATTAAGACTTTAAAGATACTTTCCATTAGTGACAGTAGAAAATTAAAACTTCCCACTCTCATTCTAACCATTTCTCACTGCTCTGGGGGCTTTAACATATTTAAAAAAAGAAAAAGGAAATCATGATATAAAAATTGAAAAATAAATAATTATTTCAGTTGTAGATGATATCATAGGAAATATAGTATCAATTAATAAAACTAATAAAATATGTTTGATTTCAGCATGGTGGTGGAATTCACAAAATATGCAAAAATCAAAAGTTCATATATTATACAAAAATCCAATTTTAAAAAATTATTAATATTATGTGAAGATTTAAAGTTTTTAGGAAAAACAGCAAATTAGTGGGGAAATAATGAATAATCTAATAAATGGAGCCAAGAAAATTAGTTATTCATGTTAGGAAAAAACCCATATATTGTGGCATCATACAAACTAACGCAAAATAAATTTAAAATTTGCAATATTAAAAAATAGTATTAGAAGAAGATCTAGGATACTTCTATAATTTTTTAATTGAGAAAGCCTTTTAATGTATGCAAATAATAACAAGAGAATAAACTAACATTCCTTGAGTGCTTAATATTACAGGCACTCTTTTAGGTGCTTTTACATCTGCTGTGTGTGAGCCCTAACTGTTTGTGAGAAAGGAACTACTCTATGGAGGCACCGACCTAGGCACAGAGACATTAGGGCATGGCCAATGCTGGGGCTGACACCTTAACCCCAAGCCACGTGGTTCAAGAATCTGCACTCATCCACATGTATCACCTTCAGAAAGCTACACATGAAATAAGCAACAAAAATGACTACTTAAAATCACAAATTTCAGTATGGAAAAGAGTCAGAATAAAAAGTTAAAGTCCATCAAGAAAAAAATATTTTCAACATTTATGATAGAAGATTAACCTTAAGGAGTTCTTATAATTCAATAAAGATGATGAAAAATACTCTGTAGAACAGGCAAAAACATAAAAAAGCAGTTTTCAATAAAATCAAAATAAATAAACAATAACCAGATAAAATCATGTTTAACTTGATAATCAAGCACTCCCAAGATTAAGCATATTAAGATATGCGAATTTTTCGTCTGTTATACTGATGCGTGTTTGAACGGTTGTTATCGCCGTTTGGCCAGGATGCAGTAACACAGGCGCCCCTGTGCTGTGCTAGAAGGGCCGCTTTATAAAAGGTTTTGAAAGGCAATGTAGGATATGCAGCCACGGTTACATTGTGCAGTAACCCGTAAGTGGTGAGACTGTCCTTTTAATAATTTAGCCTAATTAAATAAATAGAAAACGTAGTTGATAACTGAACTTTGCAGTAGTCATGTTTGTAAAAGTGAAAAATTAGAAACTATTTAAATGAGACTGGTTAATCAAATTACAGCCTATTTCCACATTCAAATGACATTCAATAACATAAAAGGGGGGCATATAAACATATTATACTAACGTGAAAATGTCTGTCCATGGTAAACTAATAAACACAATTTTTGTTACACAGTACAACGGATTGAAACATTCCGTATACGTTAGTATGCAAGTTTTACGTGTACTTTATAAAGTCAGGAATACATCACAAGAAAATTGTATCACTGATGGACTCAGAATGGGGTGGGATGGTCGGGGATGGGATGAGAGTGGGAAGAAAGATCACAGAGAAGTTCTATTTCTGCTTACTTATGAGTATATTGTTTTATAGTAACATACTTACGCACATTACAAAAGACAGTAAAGATATTTTCATCGTGGAAAAAGCACTGAAACCTTTGCATTCCATGATCCTCTTTCTGCCCTCTTCCTGCCTCTTGCTGCACTCAGTAGCTAAGTCGGATGCTGAGGAAGGCCCTCACCAGAACTCTCTTATCCGGATCAGGACTTAATTCTCATACGCAAGACTATGCTTGTTTTCTTCTCTTCCTAGAATGTTCATTTCTGTTAACAAATCCCCTTGTCAATATTCTTTAATAGTAGGTTTTTCTCAATGCTACTTATATCTTGGAACTTCTGTACTACATTGTCTCTTCTGTTTTTCCATTAAAAAAAAAAAAAAACAAATTAGAGAACTTACCACAATATAGTATGCATTATATTGTATAGTCTGTATATGCCCATCTTCTCTAGGAAACTGTGAGCTGCTTGGAGCCAGTATATTCTATGTTTGCTTTTCATCCTTTTACCATGTCCAGCCCTCAAGAATGTACACAGTAGATGTTCAAAAATGTTCACTAGTTGCTTAAATAATTACATATTTAATTAAAGATATACACCTTTAAAAGTGTGGTGATTGCTAGGGGAGGGAAGAGGGTATAGGGGACTAAATGGGAATGGAAAAAATATAATAAAGATTAAATAGAATGTGGTGGCAAATAACAGGCAAAGTGGGTGTTAAAAAGATTAAATAAAAAATAAAATAAGAAAAAATGATAATGAATGTGACTGTTTTGTCAATTACTGAAATGTCATTTATCTAGAGGGAGGTTTGCTCTCATTTCTTTGAGAAAATGTATATTAAAATTATTCACATAAAAACAGGAGGTACAGCAATGCTCTTAATATTTAAACAATTTTAAGATAAATGATGCCCTAGAGAAACCTGTTCAGTGTTAATGCAGTAGCATCATTATCATTATTAAAATTGTATTGTTAGTAAAATTATTGTCATGCTAAGAAGGTAGAGAATCTGAAGTTCTTAAAACTGCTCAAATGTAGCCACCTGACTCCAGGTAAGTGCTTATAATTGCTACACTAAGGTACCAGTTCCAACAACTGAAAAGACTGGAAGAAAACTGTGAATCAACATTAAGCCAATCATTATGCAATTTATCTTCATTTCACTTAACCCACTACTTTACCTCTGTGTTCATTTCTAATACCTGCTGATCTCCCCTGTCTTCCCCCTACCTTCAAAAAAGGCTTTCTTTAAAACCTGGATTTTTTTGACATAGAATTGTCTTGTACCTTCTATACACTATGGAAAACATCAATATGTTGCAATCACTGAACAAATGATAATTCATCCAATTTATATAATTTTGTGGATGGGGAATTTATTCTCTAGTAAAGTCTGTAATTCAAACTTTCTATAGCATTAAAAAGAGGAAATTAGTTTGAAAGTAAAACTAAAATATGTCTCCATATAGTTTCTACCTGCTGACCCTAAATTCTGCCTCTGAAACAGCAAAAGGTAAACATGATTGCTTTTCAATATTAGACATAATTCTACTTCAGGTTTCTCAATTTCCTTCCACTCTATCTTCATATTAAGCACTTGTACACAATAACCGCAACTCTAGAGATCTCATCCCTACAACCTTCCTATTTGTCTCGATGCCCTCATATTCATCCTGTTTTAGCTTATGTCCAAGACTCAAAGGCGGTGTTATTACCCCTACTTATCCATTCCCTTTATTTCTCTCCAGCTTCAATATTGTAAAAGCTACCCTAAACTCTGAAACTTGGCTCATTTTATCTCCAAAATCTAGTACTCCCACATACCTTTCCTGAAAACCTGTGAAAGTGTGTCCTGAGAATCTATTTCCTGCTTTCACTCTGTCATCATATGTGAAATTTCCTAATTTTTGCTCTTTTATCCAACCTGTTTCTGAACTCTAAATCTAGATTGTAAACACGTAACTTTATTCTAAAAGATCATTTTATCCAAGGGAATCCCCAGATATTAGTAATGTCTCTTTAACCAAAATGTTCTGTTTGTCAATTTTCAACATACATAATATTTGCAGGATTTTGCTATTCTACCTGTCACACCCACTTGCCCATAGCGTGGAGTTTAATCATGGGACATTCATAATTCACTGCAATAAGAGTCCCCATTCTTGGTCACATTTCACCAACACAGTCCTGAAACCAACAGTTAATATCTACATGTCTTAGATTGAAGACTGTAATTTTCGAATTAGGTTAAGCTGGAAAAAATCAGAGCACTATATATATCTCACCTTTTCCCGCTATGTAAGGCAGACTCTGAGAAAAAAAATTGAGCAAAACCATAATAAAATTAGAATAGCAATACTAATATTAGTTTATTAGTTGTTTTATTCTGGAAGATAAAAAAATAATAGTGCTATCCTATTTATCTGTTTATTTCTGAGGCATAAAATACTTTATCTCTATAAATAAATAAGGAAAACATTAATTCTACTTAAAATATATCAAATCAGATATTGGGTTGAATATATATATTAAAATATATCTACTTCTCTTTAATTAATCTTTTAAAAATGATGGCTATATGTACAGTTTTCTTATCCAAGAGATATTTAAAATTAAAACACTTTTGAAGATAATGAGGCCTTAAACATCTATTCAATTTCAATCTGGTTGAAACTTTCCAAGGAAGCTCTACCACAAATTATAATTTGTTACGACAAATAAAAGAAAAATTAAAGGCATGTATTATACCAGAAAGAAGCCAAAAGGTTAACATTTTCTCTCCTAGGCCTGAAAGAAAATCAATAAATGATTCTCTGAAGCTTTTGCCAGTAAAGCTACATCTTCAGTGATTGTGAAGAAAATCTATTGTGAAACTGTACCTCTTAGAGAAAACACATGGGGCAAACAATAACAAAAGATTTCTAGAGAAAATAAAGAAACAACCGCCATAGTGTTTTTCATTTTTTTAAACATCCATGTGAGTTCATCCTCTTCAGTCAACCACACATAGGATACAACATTAGTTCAAAATGGTTCTTGATGAAATAAATCTTTAAGGTCCAGGTCGGTATTTTAATATTGAAATTTATCTTTCAGTATTTTAGAGAAAGGGAAATTAGAGAACAAATCAAGCACCAGTTAGAAGAATCAAATTATGGGGGAAACTAAATCAACTGAATAAAATTTACGTAAATTGAATTTTTTTCTAGTTCAAACTATATAAAGCATAGGAGACAAATAGGTGAAAACATGCTTCTAGTTTTATTGCAAAGGGCAAATTCTTTTTTAGATTGTGTCTTACTGGGCCTTTGCACTCTCTGCTCCCTCAGCCCAGAACCTACTTGCAGGCATCTGTATACCCACCCCTTCCTGCTTCAGGTGTTAATTCAAATGCACCCTTTTAATCACAGTTTCCTTGTCAGTCCTAGTTAAAGTTGCAAATCCCACCCAACCAGTTCCTACCCTTTCCTTGGCATTTTCTTAGCTATGATATCTACCTTCCCACTAAAATACTCTACCAGAGCAGGGTTATTTTTTACTTTTGTTTACTACGTGCAGCCAGTAGGAAACCCTCAATAATCATTTGTTGAAATAAAAATGAATGAGGAAGAAAACCTAGAAAATATTCATATGGTAAGCCTATAATTTTAACTAGAATTTCAAGAAAGTTCAGAAAAAAATAAACATACACTCATTGATTTTGTTTAAAGAGGCTAAAAGAAATGTGGAAGGCTGAGGAAGAACAAAGTCATACAAATAGAAAAAAAAATAAGAAGACTCTTACAAGTTTAGCTTGTTATCTTGTGGAAGGCTCTGCTTTAACTGAATTTTATCAGAAGTCTAAATTTAAACCATATTCCTTTCTTAATCCCATATCAGCGACTCAGTCAGACCATCTCATTACTTGTATGGGCTCAACATGCTGCCAGCACCTATGCTTAAGTTTGTCCCATCTCTGCACATTGACGGCCATGAAACTGTCACTCATTTACAATGACGCATTTGAAAAGGAGATTCACTCTGGTAGTTCAGACACAGTGGCTGAAGACTTCCGCTTGTTCCATCCCATATCCAATTCCATTACCATCACTGGGCAACTTTAAACTCGGACTTCTTGGCTTTGATTCTTTAGCTTATTCTTTGGACATAGATTTTGGTATTAAAACATCAGTATTACCTAATAGTCTCTGACATAATGTACTGCAATTTGCATCATTCTTCTTCCTTGTAATAGGACCGCTGCCCTAGGTCAAGATCCATGTACCAGTTAGGACTCTACCGCAATGATAACCAAGAGTCCTGGTTTAGGACTAGTGAGCATATAATTGGCAGATTGCAGGGGGATCACATACACACCCACACACCATGGAAAACAATGGGACGAAAGCAAGTAGTTTTACCGAATGATTCCATTTAACCATAGATAACCACATGGAGTAGCTGTAACATGCATGTGCTGGAATCAAGATTTCATGGTCTTAACCTACTCCATGCTGTTCAGAACTTACATCGCTCAAATTCCATACTCATTATTTCACTTATCTAATTAAAAATGTAGTAGGGCCCTGGCTGGTGTGGCTCAATTGGTTGGAACATCATCCCATAAATGAATAGGTCACAGCACATACCTAGGTTGGACGTTCAGTCTCCAGTCTCTGAATGTGGGCAAGAGGCAACCAATTGATGTTTCTTGCTCACATCAAAGTTTCTCTCCCTCTCTCGCTCCCTCCTTCCCCTCTCTCTACAGTCAATGAGCATGTCCTTCGGTGAAGATAAAAAAGTAGTAGGATTCTAATTACCTCAAAGAAGAAAAATAGCATATCATTCATAATCCTTTTTAATATTATTCTAATTTACCTTTTTAATTATTTTCCTAATATTACTTCATAAACAATCTACCTAATCATGTCTCTTCAAATACAGTTTTTGCTCCAAATTGTTCACAATCTGATATTTAATGACTTCATAATATACTTCCAATGTTATTTTTCTATGTAAGAGTCTATTAATTATTACACAAATTTGTTGATCAGCAAAGCTGGGTCTATTTTGTTCACTGATACATACTAAACACTTGGAATATTGCTCTACAGATGATTTTCAAATATTCAGTAGTTTACCTTCCAAAATGACCCTCCATGTTCCTGCTTTAGATTAGGCTCCCATTAACACTTTCCAGGAATAGTGTGTCTTCTAAATAAATTCATTATGAATATTTCCCTAGGCCAATGAATCCTCTCCTTAGAAATGTCTTCTAAAACATGATTCTGATCATATAATTTTTCTCTTAGAAATATGGTCATTTCTAAAAAAAAACTTTGTGTTTATAATCTTACATAAGTCTACTTATTCAATTTCTTCTACTGCTACTCCACATCCAGAGTGCTTTTCTTTGGGTTACTCTACTGAAGAGAATTTTTTTTTTAATATTTATAAGCACAGCCCACAGAATAACGAGTTTTTATAAGAAATAATGGAAGTTCAAGATTAGCAAAAACATGGTAAAAAATACACAAAGCCTTCTCAAACAATAACTTTCCAACTTTTTTTTACTTACCTTCATTGTGGAAAATGTTATATTGCCTCCCAGGTTTATAGATACATACAGATGCACATATATATATATATATATATATATATATATATATATATATACACAATGATATATATTTCACAAGAAAGTCTTGTGCATATATAAATTTATATGTGTAATCAGAAATTCAGTGGGGTATTTGTTATTACTGAGTACAATCCATAATTTTTTATTCAATTATGTTCTGTCTATACAGTTACAATTCACTAAATTAACTTCACAAACCACGACTGAGCTGTGATGCACAGTTTGGAGAAAAACGAGTCTGCTAAAGGAGTCTGAATCTTTTTGCATGGCTGAAGTATAGCCCAGGTTACAGATAGTATTATTTAGTGAGATTGGTGATTCTGCAAGTTATAGAAAATTGGATTGGTCTATAGTACTGAGTGGGTATATGCTACTTCAATTTTCAAAAAAGAATAGGGAAAAGTCATATTTGATAAACTACATCATGACTGGTCACAGTCTAAGATAGATAATTTAAGGAAGCATTTTTGAACACAGAGAAAAAGAATTTGTAATCAGTAATGCCCTACATAATTTCTGAAAAAAATCAATCAGACTAAACTCAGTTGCCTAGTTGCTAAGCTAATACATTAAAGACGGGTAGTTTAATTTTCAAAGCCATGCTGTAACAAAGGGTCCTTTCATTCCTATGACAGAGATAATGTGATGTGATCACTGTCCTTGTTTCCTTCTACTGGATGTAGAATTAGACTCCATTTCCTAGTCTCCCTGGGGGTTAGTTGGGACCACGTGACTAGGTTCTGGCCTACTGAATGTGAGGTGGAAATGCTATTCACTGCTCTCAGATGGACTCCTCTTCTGTGCAACCCAGTCCCCTTTTTAAATCCTCTCACCAATTTATGATGACACTTTCCTGTCTTGTTCCCTTCATACCTACCAATCATTCATTTGGTTTTCTTTAATGCCCCTACCTCACCTCTTCACTGTTGGCATGCCCAAGGAAGCCGTTGCATTGCTTCTTTCTCTGCCTAAGCTCACTTGCTTGATGACGTTCTCATCAAGTTTCATGTCTTCAAATAGCAATTCCACACAGATGACTGACAAAATACATGCATTAGACTGATATGTCCAACTATTTCCTGAGTACTTTTTTAAACATTTTTGATTTGTTTTTTTAAGATTTTATTTCTTTTTAGAGAGAGGGGAAGGGAGGGAGAAAGAGAGGGAGAGAAACAGCAATGTATAGTTACCTCTTACATGGCCCTCACTGAGGACCTGGCCCGCAACCCAGGCATGTGCCCTGACTGGGAATCGAACTGATGACCCCCTGGTTCCCAGCCCATGCTCAATCCACTGAGCTACACCAGCCAGGGTTGTTTCCTGAGTAATTTTGTCAAATAAGAATCTTGGATTTAATAAGCCCCAAAACAAATGGACTCTCCTCTCCACACCCAAGCTTCACCAATCTTCTACATTTGGTACTTGATAAATTCATTCTTCCAGATGCAAACAAAAACACTTAGCATCATTTATGAGTCCTGATTTCCGTATTCCACATGTAGCCCATCAATAAAGCCTTTCCCTTTGAAACGTATCCCAAACCCTACAATATTCATTAGTATCTCCACTGCTATCATCCTCATACAAGTTGTCCTCATCTCTCATCTCTTATTATTTAGTAAATTTCTGACTGGTTTCCCTTAGTTATACCTTTTTTTTTTAACCTAAACTCTGTCATCTACACAGAAGCTTGAGTGATCTAGTTAAAAATCTATTATCTTAATAAAATTGGTAAAATAAAAATGTCCAGAATTATCCTTGTACAATTGACAATGAGATCATATCACTTTTCTGAACTTCAAATATATGTCATTTGATCAAGCCTTTTTTCACAACTTAACATGCCATGCTGTATTAAGTCAAAAGAAATATGAATAGAGTTACTTTTCAGAATAACTTTGAAAGGCCATTTTCAACATAAATCAACATGCCAGTTGCATGCATTCTTTAAATTTATAATCCCATCCCAATTTTGAGTCCCACTTTTATGGACTTGTTAACAAAATATATAGAATTAATCTGCTTAGCCAAATCTACCAACCTGCTCAAACACTACTTTGGGGATTTAACTTTCATTTGAATAGTTATCATTCTTCGGCAATATGTATCATATGTCCTGAAATTATGTCCTATTAATAGTTTTAAAATTAGAATATATACATACAAAATATATTTGATGTTATAAAAACATTATCTAAGTTTGAAGCTCTTGGCTCTTATGCTAAATACAAGTAAGATTGCATTAATGAGGTAAAACAAAATTTTAAATGAAAAAATGAAATAAGTTCACACACTAAATAGTATGCCCCATTTACTATAGTCTTACATGCACACATATAACTGTTATACTCAAATATGGCCGTAATTTTAGGAAAGCATATGCATATTTATCTCATGTTAAAAAGCTGAAAAATGAATTATTCCCAGCTGCTTCTAGAGGTTTATTGATATTTAGCTAAGTAGGAATGTAAATAAAGCAATAGCATTTTAACTTTATAATGATGCATAGGAAGGGCTATTTCCACTAAAGCATAGTTTGTTTTAAATCTAAAATTAAAGTACTCCCCAAACATTGAAAAATCAAGCATATGGAATCATATCTTTACAATTTGGCTCATACACATATTTTTTTCCCTGTGCTAGCTCTTCTGAATTAGACCCAGAAGCACGTCCTTCCTTGCCTCTGACTCAGAGATAATCGATGCTAAAGATCCTTTTTCACTTGCCTGACCAAACCTTGTTTCTTAAACATATCTTTGCCTATGAGTTTTCTTTCTAATGTGAATAGTAAACTTTAAAATGGACAGGTCACAGTAATACTATTTAATTTATAGTAGCTTTCAAAAGGATAAAAATAATACTGTAAACTTTATATCTATTTCCTTTAAACTAAATCATTTCTTTGTATTTTTAATATAAAGATGCCAGGCTGCATCTATCTCAAATCTTCTGGATGGAAGTTTTTATCTACAGTCATTTAATCATTTTGATAAAAAACGCTATATAAAGAGGATGCCTAATGACTGGATTAAACATGTTATTTCATTGGCATCCCTTTTAGACTTAATTTGTGCCTTTAGCACAGAAGAATTAGGAAATTACCTGGAGTTCACTGCCACAAATGATATTACAGAGGTTTAACACATTTTCTTCAAGTGCCTGTATATTATACTGTACATTGCAAATGTATCTGACAAAAGTGATTTGTAAAAGAGTTTTTCTAAAACTATTTATCTTGTATCTGTTCAAAAAGCATTTTCTGCATTTAAATTAGAATGACTATAAAAATTTGCTAACCTTTTAGGACACCATGACTTCAGACATCCCTTAAATGTTTTGTTTTGTTTTGTTTTTTAAATGTATAACTTGACTCCTTTGTAATTCTAAGAGCAAACAGCTATCTAACATTTTCAGGGTCATTAAAAATGATAAGGAAAGAAAATCATTAACTAATTTGTATTTCTCTTCTAATGGGAATAGAATTTTTAATTACTTTTGCTGTGATACATTCTGTAGTTAGTCACTTGTGTCTAAATCACATGCCTATCGTTGAAGGTATGGGACCTACTGACCTTCATTTGCAAAGGCTTACAGCTGTCCTTATAGACCAGTGTGAATACACGGGAAATGGCGTCTTCAAGCTCATTCATCTAAGCCATTATTCTCCAATTTCCTTTTCCTATAATGCATAATGCACTTACTTTTTTTTTTTTAAACTTTTCATAGACTTTAATCATGCTTGGCCAGTACCTTACATACTGTAACACTCAATAAATATTTACTAAATCAATGTTGAATTAATTGGACATTTCAAAAAAATGATGAGAATGAAGGCAAACAATTGTGTATTCAAGACATTCATTCAAATATCCTAAGATTTCTGGAAGTTATAATGATCAGCCATTACAATTTGAAGTTTTACTTACTTCACAGGGCAGCTTGTAAGTACACAAGGCATTAATTCCTTTTGCATTTCATCTGATCTCCTTGCTAAAATGATTGTAGAATCTATGGTTTGAAATTATTGAAGCTACCTTAATTTTATCCATCTTTTTCTTTGATAGCACTAGTGATCTAATGGTCATATTTCTTTTACTTCAATTCTAAGATCATATTTTAAATTCAGACAGTGCATTCATCAGTAACATTTTATATGACATTTATTATATGCTTTCAAATAAAAATTTAAGCAAAGAACAAGTTAATAGACTGTTGCTCTTATGCAAATCTATGAAACATACCCCAATGCAGTGTACAGAATTTTTAAATGATATACCCTTGGCTACAATATTGTGTTTTACAGTATTTAAATTTGATTTTAAAATGGTATCTCTACTGATGTGAGTTGTCGTAATTTAAATGTTAGAATACATTTTAATAGGGTCTTACAACAAAGCCCTGATTAATCTATAGCATTCCTTTAGTGGAAAAAAGCCTTATTTCTAGTCTTGGCTGGTGTAGCTCAGTGGATTGAGCATGGGCTAGGAACCGGAAGGTCCCGGTTCGATTCCCAGTCAGGGCACATGCCTGGGTTGCGGGCCAGGTCCCCAGTGAGGGCCATGTGAGAGGCAACCATACATTGCTGTTTCTCTTCCTCTCTTTCTCCCTTCCTTCCCCTCTCCCTAAAAATAAATAAAATCTTTAAAAAAAGCCATATTTCTAGTAACTTGAGTTTACCATGAATTACCACTTATTTTTCTTCATTATAGATTGTTATACCTCTAAGGATAATAACATATTACAATAAAAGTGGTTGTTGTCAAGTCTAATATCTTTGCCTTAATCAATCAATCAAAAGTTACATTATTGGTTTAAAAATTACCTTCTAGAATTAGACAGAGAAACAAGAACTTAATAAAACTTATGAACATATAACATGCCTCAAGTAGGTTTCACGGATCCTCCTGTTTTAAACAACATAATTTTAATACCTCCCTTTCTATCACAGACAAGATGTCCTACGCCTACTCTTACAGAAGAGGCTGCTCTGTACACACTAACCCGAGGCTTCAGATTTCCAACCCAGGCAGCATTCCAAACGCATACACCCAGAAACTTCCTGAACTATATACTGATCCCTAAACACAAACCATGTTTAAGAAGGAGAACTTCAAAAAAGTTAGTGGCTCTTGCATGCTCTATTAGAAATTCTCCTCATACTAACTGGGATTTCAAGTACATCAACACAGAGAAAGCAGTTGTTCCCACATCTTAAAATAGCACGGATTGAACATTTAACCTTTCTGCTGCGCAGTCAGGGTCTAATTGCTATTTTATGTTTAAACACACACACACAATTTCCATTTTGTATTTCTCATAATGGAATAGAACATATGGAAGTAAATCTCATTGATTTTTCAAAGTTGGAACCTAGGGAAAAAAAGGTATTTGCAAGAATTTTAAAAAACGATGCCAAACTCAAATATTCTATTAAAACGTTGGTCCTTCAAAGTAATGCTATTTTAAGTAATTGCCCTTTAAGTGAAGGATTTGGTGACTCCTTAGATTATTCATAATGAGGGCAATTATATTTTCTAATCCACGTGCTATATTTAGCAACTTACTAAGGCTTTATAGAGGACATGAACTCAGGGCACTTACGAGAACTGTGTCTGCCCATAATTTGTCACATGTTCACTGTTTATAAGTAACCTGGTTTATTTACTAGATACTGTCAGTGTCTCCACCTAGCAACATAAATGCCCATTGCTGAAGTTTAATCAGCAGGATTGCCTGAAATGCCGTGGCATTTTCTATTGTAGTTTACTAAGGAATATTTAGAGACCTATTGCCTTCCTCATTTCAAAGTTACATATTAAGAATCAAGAATATCTCCCAAGCCAACATCTCAAATCTGAATTGGAATGGTTAAACAATAAATATTCAAGTCTTTATGTTTAATTTGATCATATTTAACCTTTTCACTATAAATGACATCACAAAACCACTGAATATTAAAAATCAATTAAATGGCTGTTTGGTTTTACAGATATACACTATAAAATCATTTTTATTTTTAAATACTTACGGATTCTTTCCTATTTCTTCTTTCATTAGGTCAAGCAAATGGGTGGTGATGTGGACAATAGAATAGCTGCCCCAACACAATAGACAGATCACCGTCTTGGTGACAAAACCCAGAGTATGTGCCTTAGCTCTTCTCTTCCCTGCCCCGTGACCTTGGGAAAGTCACTCAGCTCCTCTGAAACTCATTTTCTTCACCTCTAATGGTTTTTGCTCTCTTTTAAGAGAGATTAAGACAGAAAATGGGAATTTTCTGTGGCAGAGAAAAGACTGTCTGGTAACAGACACATCAGATCCCTTCTGGGAGTGTGACAGGTACACGGTGTTACGCTGTGTGCAGACTCTGATCCTGGCAGGAATAGCAAGTGACCTGCTGTCGGAGCCCACGGTGGCAATCAGAAGGAGTGCTCCAAATGTCCTTCTGAAAGCATTACCCACCGGGGGTAATTTCTCATGCATTGACTGCCAGGGGACAGCTCTGTCATAGCTGTGCTCTTCACTGTAGCCTCCTCCCCACTAGCACAGTGTCTATGCCATTTGAAGATGCCATCTGTGGCGCTTTCCAACATCATCATCCCAGAGGCTGAAGGCCTCTCACATAACTGGAATAATTATTACTATGAACACATCTGGCCCTTTTGGAAGTGTTCGAGAAAACTGACAGATCCCCTAGCCTAACGACACTTTTTCTACATTCCATCGTCGTCGATATTAAAACTCTCAGTTGATGCTGGTACTTGTGAATTTGGATAAGGGATGCTGCGTCTACAAGTATAATTTGAAAACACAAAGAGAATGGAAAAGCTTGCTTTTATGTAATCATGATAGTAAGAGTATTTTAATTTGTAATGCTTTCTCTCTTTACATAAATGCGACCCTTCAAACATGGGTGTATAGGAACTGACTACTGTGTGGCTCTCATAGAGATTAGGTCCCACTTTTGTCTGTTTTTTTTTTATCATGGCCTTTGTCAGATTTTTAGATTTAAAAAATAGTTTTCTTAATTATAAAGCTTTATAACCTTCCCATATACAAACAACTCCCTCTTTCCTCTCCAGATTTTCTTATGTGAATGACTGGGTTAAATCTGTGGTCTCCTTATGGGATGATACATGCTTCCTCGAGGGTAGAGATTATTTTTCATTCATCTATGGGCCCCTCACTGTGACTCTTCCCGTGTGTTACAAATGTAGTCAATGCCATTTTTATTAAATTATAATTAAGTAGAAATTGTTTGTAATGAAGAATTCTAATGGCATATTAAGAAATATTTTAACACTAAACACTTAAACAAATAAAACAACAAATAATTCTACTATATGTAAAATGTAATAGTGGGAGATTTTTGGTTCTATTTTACACCAGAAAACATGGCACAGAGCATATTTTGACATCTAAGAGCTGACATATAATAAAGTGACCAGAAAAATTATTTAAATATAATTCTATTTTAAACTAAAACATCTAGTCTATATATATATATATATATATATATATATATATATATATATATGTGTGTGTGTGTGTGTGTGTATATACATATACATATGATACACAAAAGCTATTCAAACAAATATGTTTTCCAGAAAGAATTTGATTTCTCCTTTCCCTCTTTGTTTCAGCAAATATTTTTAATACCTCTTGCAAATCAAGTGTTGTAAAGCAGATTTATTGAACTAATAAAGTCTCAAAATTAAGTAATTTTCCTCCTATGTATTAATAAACTATTATGGACTATTGAATCATAGATTATTGAATTAGATATTCTAATCAATGGTTTTATAACAACTAAAAAGAAGAGCAACAAAGAGAAAACTCTGAAACTAATTCAGAAAGTTTAATTGATCTTAACTTTGTTTAAAACCAGTATTTGTATTATTTAAAATATACCTTAAGTTTTTATTTACTGTTTTTATTTATTTACTTATTTACTTATTTATTTATTTTTAGAGAAAGGGGAAGAGAAGGAGAAAGAGAGGGAGAGAAACATTAATGTGTGGTTGCCTCTTGTATGCCCCCTACTGAGGACCTGGCCTGCAACCCAGGCATGTGCCCTGACTGGGAATAGAACCTGCAACCCTTTGCTTCACTGGTCCATATTCAATCCACTGAGCTGCACTAGCCAGAGTTAAGTACTGTTTTTTAAACCACTGTTTGAGAACTAAGAGACTCCATTCAGTGAAACTCTCTCTATAACCTCAACCTTTATACCATATTTCATTGAAATGTATTAAAAATTAATTCTGTTGAACTTCCTTCCAGAATGTCTCATATATAAACTTGATATATTTTTCTTCTCTCCTGTTTCACTGCTTATTGCAATAACATACAAGTCTGTTTTCCTCCAAATCCCCCACAATTTCCCTTTCCCTCATTCTAATCAGTTAGATCTTGAGAACAATATAAATGTTATTACCCACAGTTGCAAAATATTGTTTGAATATGCTCTCAATAATTAATAACTATGTGAGTAGTTTAAAATAAGCTTTGTATTTGCAACTTATTTTACAATAGTTAAAGACGATATGAATGAAAGTACATCTTAATGTCTCATAATGTTGAACCAAATATAATTAACTTAATCCCTGAAAAGGGATCTTGAAGGTTTTACATATATATACACACTCATACACACACACATATACATATATATATACATATATATATTCTAAACATAATGTAAAAATCCAAATAAACAATTGTAATATAGACCTCACTTTGTGAGAAAGACCAATTAATTGGAGTCCGATACATGAAATTTAAAATTCTGTATCTTCCATTCATGTGTGGAAGTGTGGTTGCATTTCTAAATATCTACATGGTTTCTATTGAAATGGGTAATCAATATATATATAGGTGACTATTTTTTTTCACCAGAAAATTTCAGCAAGGAACCATCCTATTTAATTCCTTTGTTTAATTTTTCTCCTAGACGATATGCTGATAATTAAAAACAGTTCATGTTAAATGCTTATCTTTTGCTCTGCAGCACTGATTGCACAAAATGAAACAAAAAAAGGAAAGTAAATGCCACTTATACTTAAAACTCATCTTGGTTGTAAGAAGAATGGCTGAGTTTAACAGCAATAGAAACACAACTGCTAATATATGCTAGAAAGTTGTTCTTACATTTTTTCATTATATCAGATTTTAAATTGCTAAAACTCAAAACTAGTTGAAGAAGAAAATGACAACACATCAAATTATTAACTAAATATAGTGCCATAGAAAGAATATTCTGAAGAGAATATTGGCAGTTTAAAGATAACGGAACATTAGGGTCAGCCATTAATGCCAAAGGCAAGCAAATACTGTTCCAAGTATCCCAGATAATACGCACTAATAGTAGGTTTTAGTTGGATTCAAGCTGCTGCAGGTGCATGATTAGCAGCTGCAGAAGCAACACACACATATGCGTGCACACACACAGAGGCGTTCACACATAGACACGCACGCAGGGCATGATAGAAACTGGCTCTCTTGAAATGTAGAGCCAGGAAAACTGTAAACAGAGAAACCTCAAAAAGTAATGAGCTCATATAAATGTGTAAACACTAGCTCTCCATCTCCCTGTGATTGTTTAAACCACACAATGGACATACAGTTAGGATAAAATTCTAGGGGAAAATTCTTTCTCTTAATTATTTACTTGCTTGAGGACTCAGAGAAATTTATTTAACTGTCCTTTACCTCTGTTTATTTCATTCTATAAAATACCTCATCAGTTGAATTTATAACAAAGTCTCATTATTAGGATTAATATAGGCATAATATCTGCACAAAGTAATACAGTGCCTTGTTTATAGTCATAATAATTTTAATGATTACTTTATTATTATTATCCTATGGTCAATCCATAGTTTGGGTGAAGTAAAAAAACAAAATTATAATCTATTTTATTATCAGACTATCTTATCTGAATTCATAAAAGTATACTTTCTGACTAATTTTATATTATTCAATATATGTGTTTTTACTAGAGTTTTCAATAACACTAAATAGAGTGGTTATTAATTGCTAAAAGAAAAGTGGCTCCCAATCTCACTTTGTCTGTGCTAGACCAAAAAAAATTTGGTACTCACTGATAAACTGAAAACCATCACACTCCTTCACAAATACACCATTAGCATTTATGGAAATATGTATTATTACAGGTTAGACAGGAACAAAGGAGACAAATATTTTGGTTTCCTGTTTTTTTTATTTTATTATCAGAAGTAAACACATGTATTCCCATAAATGTGATAATCACCAACTTAAGAAAATACCTTGTTTTAAGTGAATTTCCAAATTATATTAAACTTTAAAATATGTTGCAGTTTATATTAGTTTCTTATTGCTGCTATAATAATTTAGTACAAGCTCAGTTGCTTAAAACAACACGTGCTTACGATATATTACATTTCTGGAGATCACGAGTCTGAAATCGATCTTCCTGAGCTAAAATCAAGAAGTCAGCAAGATTATATTTCTTCTCAAAGTTCTAGAGAAGAATCTGTTTGCTTGCCTGTCTTAGCTTCTAGAGGTTGCCTGTGTTCCTCCGTTCATGGCCCATTCATACACCTTTGAAGCCAGCACAATGGGCCAAGTGCTTCTCATCCTGTGTTTCCTCTCCCTCTGTGCCCCCCTTCCACTTTTAATAATCCAGGATAATCTTACTACTTTAAGGAAAACTGGTTCCAGAAACTCCGACGTGTGCATCGTTGAGAGGCCATTATTCTGACTCTGGCCTACTTCTCTTCTGCTCATTTTGGGGTAATTACTATTTTCAAGGCACTTTAATATTCAAATGTGTTTTAAATACTTTATGAAAGTAGTATTACCAGAGGGAAAGGAGGATGGGAGAAGTAGGAAAAGGTAAAGGGCTGGGGGTTAAATAGTGATGGAAGGAAATTTGGCTTGAGGTGCTGAACACACAATACTATATACAGATGATGTATTATCAAACTGTACTCTTGAAATCTATATAAGTACATTAACCAATGTCACCCCAATAATTTCAATAAAAATGAAAAGTGTAATAAAACAAAAAGAGAGAATGACTCTCTCTCTCACACACACACACACACACACACACACACACACACAATTTACTACTGTGTATTCAATGGTCAGGATCAGCCTGATCTGAAAGGCCTCTCTGAAAAAGAGGCATTTGAACAACAATTTATAAGATGTAAAAAATTAAAAGCAGATTGGCAGAAAATTTTCAGGCAAAGAGAACAGGAAGTTTAAAGATTCTGAAGAGGAAAGGCGCTTGGTGTGTTGGAAGAACAGCTAGGAGGCAGGACAGTCTAACAGGAATAGAGGAAGAGAGGGACAGTTCCAACCATTAGGGAGAAAAGAGGTAGCAACACACAGAACTGTTATTTATTTATGGGAGTAGTGTATATTTGAGCAGAAGAGTCTCCCAACCGGAAAACAGCATTACAGTTGCTGTGTGCTCAGACTGTTGCAAGGCAGGGTTGAAAGTGGGAAGACCAGTTAGGAGGGTTTTCTAATAACACAGGGGAGATATTAACAGTGTCTTGGACCAACGTGAAAGCAGAGGAGGTGAAGAAACATGCAGTATGTGGATGTATTTAGAATGAAGGGGTGACAAAATTTAGTGGTAAACAGAAGGTGAAGTCAGAATAAAAGGAAAAGGATCCTGTACAACACCAAGATTTTAATCCTGAGCCACTGGAAGGGTATGTGTACAGCTAATTTACAGGATTGGGACAAACTATAGGGGAAGCATGTTTAGAAGTAAAATCAAGAGCTCCATTTTGGACACATTAAGCTTATAGGTACCAGTGGGATGCTGTCAGATGTTAATAGTAATCCATCAATATTCATTCTTGCCTCATTAATAACAGATCTCTTGAGTTGTAGCTGTGCACATTCCTTAGTCTCTCTTAAAGAGTGATGCGGCTTTGTGACTTTATAACCATTGGCGTACAAGAGAAAGTCACGTATGCCAGCTCCGGATTGTGCCCTTAAAATAATTCTATGTGTATTTATTTCCCTGACCATTTCTCCATTCCTGCTACTAAATGTTGGAAAATCAATGAGTTGCCCTACCAATCTTGACTGATCATCTACATGACAGAGATGAACTGATGAATGCTTAAGTCAATATATTTTGGGGTCTCTTTTACACCAACTTAGCTGGTGCTTAATTGGATATAACATCTAAGCAAATATTAACTAGGCAGCTGATTCCTGTACTATATGATTCTATGTTCATGGAAAAGTTCAAGGATAGAGAAATGCAGTGGGCATTGTTTGCCTGAAGGTGGTACTTAAAGCGTGGTGACTGGATGAACTGCCTATGTGAGATTTTCTTTAGACAAAAATCAGTTTTCTCCACACCCCTGGGTCCACCCCACTATGGCTTTTGCCTTGATTTTTCCCTTTGATTTCCAGTCTGCAGACTCATACTATTAGCCATGACACTGGAAGACATATATCTATCAAGCCTAGAGTTGCCTTGGAAGAAGAGCATTTTGTCTTATTATTTATTATTTTACTATACAGATAACAGCTTTTTTTTTTAGTTTTTACTTGGATATTTCAGATGACATTCTTGGTGCTACATAATATGAGTTTCTCCCTATCTAAGGTCATATGCTAAGGAATCCAGAGGGCATAGAAGTTCTGTTCCATCAAGCAACACACACTTTTAAATATTGAATCTAAATGACTTAGGTGAAGTTTCATCTTTCTAAAACCCATCAAACCGCACAACTGTCCATGGGTTCCTCATCATTCTGACTCACACATGGACACAATCGAATTGTCACTGGTAGGAATGTAAGTTTGGGAATTCAAGCTAAAAAAAATCTTTCTTCTTGAAGGATGGAACACTTATGCAAAAGGAATGCAACACGTTTTATCTCACATGTTTGTTTACTTTGTACACATCCACCTCTTGAACTTCATAAACTTCATAAACTTCACAGCCTAAATCCATCTATGTCTCCTCTCTAATAGCAATTTTACTGAAACACTGGAAAAGCGTATTCAGGTATCTCCTTCATATATGTGAGATATTGTTTTATAGGACAGCACAAGACAGGGAAGAGGTTAGAGTTTCAGTAGACTGGGAGCCAGGACTTGAGCTCTGAAAGTCTCAATGGACCATGGAGGGTTAAGGACAGTTTAGGTATTGATGACCACAGACATAACATTCCAGAAAATCACAATTACAACAACGCTTTTGTCTTCAAATTTCTGTTACACAATTAGCTAAATTTTTCTGTCATGAATGTATCTTTCAAAAACTTTACTATAAGTTGGAACTGCAGACAAAACATAACATCGGTTCCTTTTTCTCTTGTAGTAAAGACCCTGGAAATGAGAACCATTAAGAACACTTTCTTATTATGATGCTTGTGATTTCCAGTCTATTGAGGAATTTTGGCTCATATAATCTTACTTAATAAAATCTCTCAATAATCCATTATGGGAAAAATCTATATAACGAAATAAAATCACAGACATAACTGATTATACATCAATGTGTGTACAACAACTGTATATGAATACATTTAATTGGGCCATGAATCTGAACTCCAACTGAATCAGGTTGTTCCCAGATTCAGCCAGCATTTTATGAAACCTATTATTCTTATCTGACATTACTACAGTATAACAGACCCTAGTGACATTTGATTATACTCCATTTTATTATTGCTTTGTAGCAAATTGTTCTTACCAATAAGTGATAAAAATACAGAGGCAATTGTAGTACACCATGAAGACATGCATTACCCTTTTGGCATAGTGTGCCCAGAAGAACATGAATAGCAGGAACCAGACCTCTTTATTTATCCCATCTTGAAATAATTGTATCACCAGTAGAGAATTCACAATTTTAAAAGCTAGATAAAAGCACATTTCTAAATTAATACAAAGAAAAGAATGCATAGTTCTTAACTATGTTATCTGTAGCTCAAAAAATGACCAAATGTAAAATATTAACTTCAAATATAAGTTTATATCCATGTAACTCATTAGAATATTATAAGCAAATAAGCGACTTACTCAGAATGCTTATATTTCTTATGTGTATTTGTTACAATAGCATTCGATGTATTTCTAGTGGAGGAATATTTTCTGCAACAAATATCTACCAGCTATTTGAAAACCAAACATTTTTCCACTACTCTTTTTGACAAATATCTCCTGGCAGTGAGGAAGTGCAACAGTGTAGATTTGATTTATGTGTTCAATTCCTTTAATATCTTTATATTTTTCCATGATTGTCAGGTTATATTATCTGCATCCATATACGTCTGTGTGTGTCTGTGTGTCTGTCTCTCCATGTGCATTAGTTTTTCACTAAATGCTAGATGTGAAGACAAGCTTACCAATATAAACTAACAAGAAAGTGTTAATTAAACTCAGTTTCCTTTCCAAGGTCTGAACTTTTTTATGTAAGTTAACTTTAATAAATGTAAATGATCATATCTTATGGATGATTGGCTTATAGTTTCATTGCAATTTTCTACACAGTTATTACAGTTTTTCCCCTTTGTCATGTCACAGTACATCATATTGATTTTTATTATTCTGTTTAAGCTCATTTCCCATTGTCCAGATGGTAACAGCATTGGACCTGAATAACTAAAATGCATGTATAATTATCTTATAAGGGAACAATGGGTCTATATTATCACATCTCTTATCCTCCTAAAAGAAAACTCTTTTACTAAGAATTAAATGACTACGTTATTTTATTCACACTTGACAACACCGAGTAGCACCACCCAAACTTAATCATTTCTTAGTAATAACCACAATCCGTGTTTGGGAACATCAGGGCCTACAGCAGCAGTGTCTATGAGAATAAAACACATTTATTTCATTACAGATTTCCAGCTCTCCAGCTATTTCTACTAGAAAACAACTTTGTAATTTACATAAGTAAGGAATATTTGCATATTGCTGTATTTGAGAAATACTCTAAAATGTATTTAAGCTGAAGATAAATATCTATTTGAAGAACCCCATAGACATTCTTCCCCTTGTGTCACCTAAATATAAGACCTGAAACAATAAATTACATAGAAGAAAGCATAGATACTAAACTTATGGACCTTGGTCTTAGAATTGTATGAATTTGACACAAAAACAAGGGAAGTAAAAGCAAAAAAATAAACGAATGAGACAATACCAAACTAAAAAGACTGCCCAACAAATGAAACCATCAACAAAACAAAAAGGCAACCAACCGACTGGGAAAGGGTATCTGCAGATGGCAACTGTAGCAGGGCTAATATACCAAATGTATAAAGCGCTCATATAACTCAGTGACAACAAAAAAATGCTCAACAACCTATAGAGTTTTTCAAGATAGTTTCATTTCTTTGATAAAAGGATGGACATCATTTGGCCACTATCCACAATTTAGGGAGTCGGTATTTTATTAAATCATTTTAATGTCAATGCCTGCTGAAATCAATTGCAGAAGCCTATGTAAAATCAATATTGAGTGATAATTATATGTAAGACAATGTGATATCTATATTTTATATTTTATACATATAGTCACAAATAAATTTATATTTATTTTAAGTTTAAAAAAGAAATAATGTGGAAAATAAAATGGACCTAAATAATTAATATAAAAACAAAAAAGAAAGAAACAGAGAATCACTTTTTGGCGTTGTTTCATCCTCTGGCTCCAATTCTCACCTCCACAGTGTGGAATCCTACTAGGAACTACTTGTCACCAACTCACCTAGCTATTTGGTACAGTGTATACCACAGATGGACCTTTGTACGTATCTGTAAAGTGAGGACATTGAATGTGATGATATCTAAATCTCTGTAAGTATACAAAGTAGAACATAAACCAAGTCACAACTTTTCTTTGAGATGAGATTAAGCATATAAATTTATAAAATATCTACACGAGAAAATAATAGTTTAAACAAAGTAATAAAAATAATTTAACCCAATAAAACATCATAAAGGGAAATTACAATTAAATAATAAATGGAGAAAGTAAGAAAAATAGTGAAATCCTCAGTGCCAAGAGATATAATCTGGTAGAAGACTGATTAAAAATAAATAAATAAAAGGCCTTGGTATAAATATATATATATATATATATATATATATATATATATATATATATATATATATATATCAATGAGGCCTGTGCAGCCAGGTTGAAAAACTGGTAATGACAACACATATTCAAAAAATAAATAAAACATAAATAACACATTCAGGAGTAAGCCACGCTGGAGAAACAAGAAAAGTGTAAAGTCCATGTTGGGAGGGGCACTTCACGTAACATGATCTAAGTTCTCCACGTGTCAGTAGAAAGCTATAGAGAGAAATCCAGAATCAAGTCAGGAAAATGGATATTTATGTCATTAGATGGCATCGTAGTCATGTAAATAAAAAACAAACATAATAAGGAATAGGTGGAAAAACTAGAATATAAAAGTAAACTACATAAACATGCAGAGTTCATATTCAGTCTCATAAGGTCTCATGGTATCTATTCTTTGGAGATCTCAAAAATGGAAGTTTAAAATAGTCACTGATCACTGAAAGTGTTAGTATTTTTTAATGTCTTTAATTCGCAACATTTAGTGTTCAGATTTTCGCAGGCATCACATACAACTGATTAGTGCCCTGGCCCTCAGAAGCGACAAGCTGTTTATGGCCCCACTTCTGTGCATGACCTGTCCTAAACAGATCCCTGAGAATTGCTGAAACGGTGCCAAGGCAGCCGATTCTGTGTGCAGGCATACTTTCACATGCCGCAAGAAAAATTCTATGAACTCTGCCAAACCCATTGATAAAAATGCTGGAAGACAGTATATATTCTGCAAAATCATCTTATAAAATACATAATATTATGAACGACCACTAGTCTTTTTGAATTGTGCAGAGAACTATTCCATTTTATTTAAGGACCTCTGTGTGTGTCTGTGTGTGCAATAAATCATAACTGTCTTAAGCTTGGTCTAAATTAATCCACTGTGGTTAAAAGACAAAAATTTGGCAAAAATTACTAATTTTAAAATGTAATTGATGTAGGCACTGACATGAGAATGTCATTTGATTTAATTTACAGGCAATTATAAAATGAAAAAGCGTGGTCAAATATGCCCAGATCCAAAAGATCCCTTTAAGGTTATTGCATATCAGAAAGCAAAATGAATTTGTTACTAAACTCTTACATTATATTGTAACGTTTACCGTTAATACAAGTCAAGCTTATCTTTATTGAATATTTTTACTTTCCTTCCTAAAATTTACGTGTCCTCCTTCTTCCTACACTGTCTGATAGACCTCACAGGTATTAACGAGAGTATCTGTCCATGTGCCGAAATGCTGCAAGGCACTCTGAGATGCCTATTATTCCCAATATACAGTCAATTATTCATTGTAATCAAATAATTTAAAAACTTCTAACTCCAAAATGAATGCTTTAGCATGGCACATTTCAACCTTGAACAGAACACTGCAGGATGATGCTGTCAATATACCACGCAAAACCCCTCACGTGTACATAGTATAAGTGCTTTTAAATCACCTGGAAAGCAAAAAAGCCAGTAGCTGCTATTAGCAAGCTGTTGATATTTCTTGCGGAGCCATAACTTTCTTTACCGTGTTCTGACTATAATTTCGAAGTGCCTCAGCCTGTAAGTTTTTACATGCCTACAACATTGTATTTTCTTTCCTTCTTGCAGGATGATAAGTAATTAGAGTCTTGTTTATCGACTCTTTTACTTATCCCATTAAGCAACAGAGTATAATACAGTACAGAGTGTAGACTTACTGAAAACACATTATTTTAACTTGTTTCTTAATAATGAAATGTTTTTACATGACACATTACACTCAGCCCAGATGTATATTTTGAGCACAAATGAATGACATTTATGAAATATTTATATTTATGAAATATAAATATGGTTTAAGGCTACCAATATTTTTTAGCTGTAAGTTATATAGAGATATACCTATCTATATCTATATCAATATCTATATCATCTATATCTATATGTAAACTTGGTGCCAAATTTGTTAAATCATCTTGAGCATCTTTTCTCATATTCAATTTCCTGATAAATACAATCATTTGTCATACACCTCACTAAAACTGGTTCTTTTCCTTCTATCATAACAAGAAATCTTTAGGTTGAGCTTCAGTTGTATCACAACTTCTTTTTACTCAGAGATTTATTTTTTCCGCCCTCTCTTGTCATTAATCTGTATAATGTATCTGAGAAAATAGCCTCTCTCCCTGGCTAGTATGATCTCCTCATTCCATGATTGTAACAGCTGAGAGTGCTAGACCTGTGCTGGATAAGTATATGAGGTATATGAACTGAGTATATAAAAAACATAATGTTACATTAATTTTTGAGATAAAAAGTAAAAAGGATCAAAACAAAAACAAAAGCAAACAGACTCCCTTACTGACGTGTGAGTCTAAAACTCAAGGTAGAAAACCCTCCACATCTCTATCAATTCAACAAAGATGTAACCATCAGTGAATGAGAGAAAAGATTCCTGTTCTCTTCAAATAAATGTTTTGGAAGGAACAAACAATAACCAAGTTAAAAAATAAATATGATTCCTTAATTTAAAAATAAATAAAACAATAAAGAAACATATAAGAAAACAGATAAACATAAGGGCAATGAAGAAAACCAAACAGATAATTTTATAGAGTGACTGGTATAGGGTAGGGAAGGGATGCTGGGTAACATTGGATAAAATTGTCAGAAAAAGCACCTCGGGTTATAACTTTTGAACTGAAAATTGAATGATAAGGAGCCAGCTGCGGAAAGAGTAGGAGGAAGAAGGAGCAGTCACTGATTATCTGCTACCTTATTGTATCTGTTCTAATATACACATTTTTTCATATATTAAGATCTATGAAACTGAGATACATGTTATTATTGCTATTAGCTTGGATGGCAGTTATGACTTTGAAGTAACTCTCCACACGTGTGAACTTTCTGTTTTTTCTGGTGGCAGGTGGCATTTGGGCACAACTTCAATGCCTTGATGTTTAAGCTAACAGACCATGTAAGGACCAAATAGGAGTTAATAGGAATGTTTTGTATATATATTAAAAAACTTGCACTAATTCCACTTGATAAAATCAAGAAATCATCAGCATTAATCTTTAGATTGATTGTCAACAGAGTGGAAGAATATCCCGGAAACTAGATTGGAGCATTCAATCCCCAAGACTCTTGATGGTACAAACAATGAAAACAAATAGTTGAAAAGTGAGTATGGATTAGACTACCAATGGAAAAAAGCTTTAGGACTACATAACCCATTTATTTGCTCTTTTTTGTACATTTATGTATTCACAAGAGTGACATGCTAAAAATTTATAAGAAGTCTAATATTAAAGTATTCTTTGAATGAGTAACAAAAGTCCTAAGTGATACAAAATAATTTATTATAGTTATATTGTCAAATTTTTTTTTCTATTTAATGCTGCATAAAATAACAGTTGATCTTAAAATTAACCGTGTCTTAAATATTAACATAATTCTTCTTTCCAAAGTTCTGCTGTGGACTGGTGAAAAAAGGTAAACGTAATCCCAATAATTACAGAGT
Organism: Micronycteris hirsuta; assembly: GCA_004026765.1. Taxonomy (NCBI): domain Eukaryota; kingdom Metazoa; phylum Chordata; class Mammalia; order Chiroptera; family Phyllostomidae; genus Micronycteris; species Micronycteris hirsuta. Next base: position 144,439 of record PVJI01000239.1, on the reverse strand, counting down.
TTTCACCCTAGTGGGGAATATAAATAATGCAACTGAGAAAATTAGATAAATTGGTCATTATAAGCCATGCTAATTACTATAAAGACAATAATAAAAATAATCATGCATGCTGCACATAAGTATACATATGGTGAATGGGGTGGGTTAGTGAATCTATTTTAGATTACGAGGAAGTACAGATTGTCAGAGAAAGCTTGTCCAAAAATATAATTACCCCACTAAGACTTCAAGGAAGAGTGAGTTGTTTGAAAGGTAGTAGGAAAATATCAAGGAAAGAAATATGTGTCTGCAAAGTAAAGCATTTGGTATATTCCAGGAATGGAAAGATGTGGGAGACTGTGACTAGCGATGGAATGAAGGAGAAATGGCATGAAGGTTTGGGGACCTGAATGGATTGCGTGGAGGCAGATTATGCAAGGCATTATAAGAGCACCAAGGAATTGGTATTTTACTCAAATACTAATGGGAGGTATTGAGGAGTTTTGACGGAGGGAGTGACATCATTACATTTATGTTTTAAAAAGATCACTCTGCATGCCCTGAAGAGACCAGATTGGAGGTGGGTAATGGTAAGACCAATAGATGAACTGTTTGGGAGGTGAGAAATGAGGTTCAAAAATTTAACTTTGGAGATGTTAAGCTAAAATAGATCTTAATTATCCTGTGTAAATTGTATACATATATTGTATATTTGTTTTTATGAGTCTGCAGTTCAGATGAAAACTTTAGTATAATGCTGGGGATTTCTGCATATACATTAGTTTTAGCAGGTCTAGTAAAGGAGGAGGAGCTTGTAAAGTGGACTGAAAACAAACGTCCTGAGAGAATATTTGTCCAACAAAGGGTGGATGTCTTGTTGACAGGCAATGAGATACGACATTATCTACTGGACTTGACAACATGGAGTCCACCGGCATTCTTGAAAGAGAATAAAAAGTTTGGTTAAGCGGTGTAAAGTGAAATTTGAGTAGAATGTGAGAAAATGGTAACAGAATGTACATATAACTCTTAAGAAGTTTAGCTGTAAGAGAGTGGATAGCCACAGTGATGTTCATAAAAAGGAGGTATAAACTATAAACACTAGGCAAGACTTAAAACAATAGACCTTAATGAGATGGGAGGAAAGAGTATGCCTTACCCTTCTCTGCTGAGCAGTAGAAAATGAAAAAAATTAAGTGAAATTTAGGAGTTATGTCAGAAATACAACCTCTTCTGACTTTCCACAAGTAAGTCTAGCTTTTTAGAGGTTGCTCATAACCAAAATTTTAACTAAATATTGTTCCAGTTAGGAATGGCTGCATCAAGGGTAGTGTCCTCATGGAAATTTGATACTGGGTTCCTTTATCTGGCCTATTAAAAAATTTTGTAAAGACTTGCTCATATTCTCTACAGGCAAGTGGGAACTTGAAGCCGCAGACAGGGAGCTATAATACACCCCAGACCTAGAAGGATAATGCTTTTCTAACCAGATAGTTTTTCAGGGGCTAGTGTAATAATAAGGAGTGCCATGATTTTTTACTTAGAAAGGTTATAGTATATTTATTTCCTATCAAATAAAATTCACATATAAACAGAACGGCAGATAAAACATAAAATAATCATTTGAATATTCTATAAAATAATTGTTTAGTATGAGTGCTAGATACTATAAAATCCATCACTGAGTAGAAGGATTGACTACAGATTACGTTTGGAGAGGCGAAATGAAGATAACACACCTCCTTATATACGGAGAGAATTAGGGAAAAAAAAAAACATTGTGGACAACAGCGAGAGATACAAGAGGAATAAGTTGGTAGTATCTCTTTGGTCATCATCACATAGAGAAGAGTGACATAAGTAATGAAACTGTCATAAGTGATATTTCATAGAAATGAAAATGCCATAACTGATATCTAACTCTTTTAATGTAAAGATAGTGAAACAAAAGTGATCTTCACAAAGGCAGAAAAAGAGCCAGGTTTAGGACTCATTTTTATCCTCATTTCATACCCTTTTTTCTCTTTTTCTTTCATAGTCTTTTGAGTGTGGAACATAATAAGCTTATTTTTAATTGGAGGAACTGAACTTACAATATTCTGCATTTAACCTTAAACTAGAATCCTTCCCTCAATTAGGTAGAACTAGATAAAACTAAAATGTAGCATTGAGGAATTTCAAGGTTCACAGCCAGTTAAAAAGGCCAAGGCCAAAGAAAACTGTGATCTATTGTGAATGGAAAGACAAAGAATTGCTGGAGGGAGGTGTTTAAGCCAGTCAGCTATGATGAGGAATGTCTCAAGGCCACAGAAGTGCCCGCCTTGCCAAGATCAATGTCATGGTTGTGTAGTCAGCAGGACATACAAACATGCACACATACATACAAACATATATACACACATTTTTTACCCCATTATATGTCAGATATATTTTCAATTCCTCATTAACTTCTACCATTATCTGCTGGATATTACTTAAAAGCATTGTGTCAGCTATAACTGACTAAGTACCTATACAGCAAATAAATATTTAGAGAGAAAGATACTATAATTTGAATTTCAAATCACTGTCATATAGACTAGGAAACCATTTTTGCTTCCCTGAATACCATATTGCTTTGTGTATCATAAGGTTTTATTTATTTCCCTACAATAATCTTAAATAATCCTAATATTTCAAATATACATCACTAAATTAATGTTTTTTAACTATAATGGGATACCACCTCACACCTGTCAGAATGGCTATCATCTTTAAATAAACAGGCAACAAGTGCCGGTGAGGATGTGAAGAAACGGGCCCCCTTATGCAATGCTGGTGGAAACACAGATGAGTACAGCCACTAAGGAAAATACTATGGAGGTTCCTTAAAAAATTAAAGTAAGAATGGTCTTATGACCTAGCAATTTCACTTCCAGATATATATCCAAGTAAATAAAAAACACTAATTCAAAAGAATAAAAGTCCCTATATGTCCATTGCAGCATTATTTACAATAGTCAAGATTTGGAAGCTACCCAAGTGCCCATCAATAGATAAGTGGATAAAAAAGTGGTGGTACATGTATGCAATGGAATATTACTCAGCTATAAAAATAATAAAATCTTACCATTCGTGATAGTATCAATGGACCTAGAAGTTATTTTGCTAAGTGAAATAAGTCAGTCAAAGACAAATATCAGATGATTTCATTTAAATATGAAATCTAAAGGTCAAAATAAATGAACAAACAAAATTGAAACAGACTCTTAGGTACAAAAAACACACTGATGGTTGCCAGACGGCAGGTGGGTTGAGGAACTGGGTGGAAATAGTGAAGGGATTAAGAAGTACTAGTTGGTAGTTACAAAATAGTCACAGGGACATAAAATACAGCACAGAAAATATAGTCAATAATATTTGCATGGTGCCAGGTATGTATTGGAAATGTCTGGGGTAATACTTTGTAAAATATACAATTATGTAACCACTATGATGTGCACCTGAGACTAATAGAAAATAACATGGGATATAAACTATAATCAAAAATAAAATTTAAAAATGTTTTTAATTTAATATAATCAATTGGCAATTTTTGTCGCTGCTATTGTTTTTTCTTCAAAAGTAAGTTATTGGAGATTGTTTTGGATGAAACTGTTCCTTATAAAAAGTAAAATGGATTTTTAAAGTTATGCAGAGTTGTACTAGGTGACCGAGAACACATCTCAGTTTGGTTACCAAAGCTAATGAAATATGCATGGCTGGAACTACTTCTGGTTTGTAGCTATTCTCCTAAGTCATGGAAGGTTTGGAAACTTCAAAAGTATGAGAAAATATGCATGCTCAGTAAAATAGTAGGCATCTCAATGTACCTAGTTTTGTCTCCTACATATATTCTCTTAGGGGAGAGCAATGGGAAAAAATGGAACAACTGTAACAGAACAATAATTAAAAAAATGAAACTAAAAAAAAAAAAAAAGAAAGAAAAGAAGGTATTTTGTCCTAAGTGAAGAATCAGTAGCAATGGATTACACTCTTTTCTACATGACAACGAATCAATGGGAACTGGCCAAATTATCTAACTCTTTTTGGCAACAATTTCAACAAACATTTAATGGGAACTAATTTAATCCAAAGGGATCTTCCAAATGGCCCAGAATATCTGTGGCAGAGTGGAGAGAACAAACAAGCTGTGCTTTAAAGATTCCACTTATGGGGCATTAATGTTAGTTATGCAATACTAGGTCTTGGGCCTTAGAGGCAGAAAGGCTGGAATTCTAATTTCAATTATGCTGAGAGCAAGCTAAGTAACTAAGTAAATTCTTTTAACACTAAGCCACAACTTCCTAACCCATACATACAGTTATTGTGAAAAAGCAAGCTCTAAAATTTGGCAATACTGAAATTTAGAACTGACATGGAAGTTGAGTCATGATTGTTTAACTACATATTATATTGCTATTTTATATTTTTAAATGATAATACTGGACAGCGTTCAATTGAACATGTCTTTGAATGTAAATTCCCAATAGTGGTGATAAAACTACACACACACTCTTTCACCAAGCTCCGCTTAGAAACAAATGAGACAAATGTAGACCATTATTAGTTACACAATTCATTACAATAGAGTATGCACTTTAGGTAGTGTACCTATTAGTCATTATTTATTTTGTAATAGAACTTAAAGAATACATCAAATGTGAAAAATATAATCTATGCCATTGGCATACCTAATGCATTTGATACCTTGTGTCAATCAATACCTTCTCTACATGACAATATTATTTTCATTAATGATCATGTGCTAATCATTATTTTCTTGAATTTTTCTTTGGTTTAAAATAATAGATACAAATAAATAATTTAAAGGACACATGGACAAAGCCAAAGTGGGGTAGGATCCAGGGTGGGAGGTGGGGACAGGTGGGGTGGAGGGAGTAGTGGGCATAAATTGGAGAAACTGTAATTGAACAACAATAAAATATATTAATAAATAAACAAAATTTAACTTGTAATGTATTATTCAAAATCAATAAAATATTTTATGTGTGAATTGAAATCTGCTATATGCTAAACAAAATATTACATCTTATACTCTGCACTCTATTTTGTCACTTTATAAATTTAAACACAAATGACCCAAAGTAATCACAGAGAATAATATAATTTGAAATAACAAGTTATCTTGCTTCATCTTTATAACCACGCACCATTGTTATTATTGGTCATTTTAAAGCTATAGGTATATGTAATACAACATATGTTCAGGGGTTAAAAGCAGGGATCTGTAATTCCACACAGCAATATTTTCCCTGGTATGTTCCCTAGAGCAAGGGGCATAAAGGAAAGAACAAATAAATGGGACTTCATCAAATTAAAAAGCTTCTGCACATCTGTAGAAAACATCAGCAAAATGAAAAGGGAACCAACCACATAGGAAAATATATTTGCCAAGGATACCTCAGACAAGGGTTTGATCACCAAAATATATTAAAAACTCAAATGACTCCACACCAGGAAGACAAACCAACCAATACAAACTTGGGAAAAGGATCTGAACAGACACTTCTCCAAGGAGGACATAGAAAGGGCCCAGAGACATATGAAAGGATGCTCAGCATCACTAGCCATCAGAGAGATGCAAATTAAAACCACAATGAGATACCACTTCACCACTGGTCAGAGTGGCTATTATTATAAACAAATCAAGATACAAGTGCTGGCGAGGCTGTGGAGAAAAGGGAACTGTAGTACACTGTTGGTGGGAATGCAGACTGGTGAAGCCACTGTGGAAAACAGTATGGAATTTCCTCAGACTAAAAACGGCACTACCTTTTTACCCAGTAATTCCACTGCTGGGATTATACTGTAAGAATCCTGAAACACCAATCCAAAAGAACCTATGCACCCCAATGTTCATTGCAGCACAATTTACAATAGCCAAATGCTGGAAGCAACCTAAATGCCCATCAGTAAATGAGTGGATCAAAAAACTGTGGTACATTTACACAATGGAATACTATGCAGCAGAAAGAAAGAAGGAGCTTCTATCTTTCGAGGCAGCATAGATGGAACTGGAGAGTATTATGCTAAGTGAAATAAGTCAGGTGATGAAAGGCAAATACCATGTGATCTCACCTATAAGTGGAACTTAGTCAACAAAACAAAGAAGCAAATAAAATAGAATCAGAGACATGGGAATAAAGAACATACTGACAGTAACGGTAGGGGAGGGAAGAGTGGGGGGGAATAACAGGGGAAAGAAAAAAAGGGTCTTCAAGGAACAAGTATAAAGGACCCATGGACAAAGAACGGGGGTGGGGAGTATTGAATGTTGGAGGTGGGGGTGGGTAGGGTGGGGGAGAGTAATGGGGATAAAGTGGGGACAACTGTAATTGAACAACATAAAAAATAAATGAAAAAAAAACAGGTATATGTAATAACACATGGGTTGGTCACACAAAACGTGGCCAGAATAATTTCAGATCATTTTGAACAAAATTACTCTCCAAACTAAAGTGTGTAACTAAGTCTATGCGTGAAGAGGTCGATTATAGAATTAGGAGTTTTCCAAATCGACTTCTATGTAAACCGTGTTTATTAAAGAATAAATCATTAAAATGTGCTAATTTAAAGTTTGCACATATATTTTTAAAACTCAACAGTATCTGTAGCATTTTTTTTAAGACTTAGGTCCATAAAACTGTTTTTCACCAAAGTGTATGTTACAACTGACACAGTTTAAAATTCATGGTCTATGATGATAACTTAAATGATTGGATTTTACTATTGGTTTCCATTCTCAGCAATGGACCCCTTATGCTTGTACCCAAGGAGGGTCATTCTCACAAGTCCACCTCTGGTACATTGTTGCCCCAGTGTCAGTACTTTTACTAAGTAACATATTTTCTTTCTTAGTCAGAGAATTGGCATTAATTCCTGTCATAAGAAGACTCACAATGGATAAATGGCCCAAACATAGAGAGAATTAGAAATGTCTTGCTTATGGAAATCTAAGAAATACTTACATACCCCTTATGTGTAAGGAGTATATAAATATTTCAGATAGGTAGGCAAGAACTTGTGATAGCAGGGAGGGAGGGGCTTCTACTCCACAGAGTCACCAGGGATCCAGGCTGACCTTCACCCTGTGGCATTGTACCCATAATTTTCAAGGAATGATTTTGTAGAGGTGAAAGGGGGGGCATATCTGAAAGTCTTTTAAGACTACACTTAAAAGAAGCACATGGCCCTGGCTGGTGTAGCTCAGTGGATTGAGCGCGGGCTGGGAACCAAACGGTCCCGGTTTGATTCTCAGTCAGGGCACATGCTTGGGTTGCGGGCCAGGTCCCCAGTGAGGGCCATGTGAGAGGCAACCATACATTGCTGTTTCTCTTCCTCTCTTTCTCCCTCCCTTCCCCTATCTCTAAAAAATAAGTAAATAAAATCTTAAAAAAAAAGTACATGGCATTTCCACTCATATTAGGCTTACTTAAACTTACTTGCAAACCTATGTTTAACTGCCAAGGAGAATGGGAAATTTGTTCCAACTGTATCCTCATAAAGAAGACAAATTTAGTGAGCAACTGGTTGCCTCTACTGCACTGACTTTAAATACTTTCTATATGACTTGACAAGAGTGGGTCCCAACCCTTTTTTTTAAATATACATTACATTTATTATAAAAAATGGAATAAAAAGGTAAACTAGTCACATACTGTCTCTTCCACTTTATATTGGCAATTTAATAAAATAAATTACTTTTTGTGACATTTATTGCATAAAAAACACATCTGGAAAGAGACAAATCATTCTGTTTTTATCATTTGAAACATGCCAGTCTTTAATATTTCTTTATCTCAACACACCTACTGCCCTTTACGCTGGTACCCTTCTGTAACCCCCATGTCACTTGCATACATTAAAATATAACACAATCGAAAGGAAGTAAGATGTTGAATTCCAGGTACCATGAATGATGTTTTATAGACATTAACTGTTTTCATTTTAGCAACTAATTTAATCTAATATTCTTTCATAAGAACCCTTTGCCTGATGATATATACATACTGTCTAAAGATGGCTACACAGGGAAGTATGGTTACACAGCTGCTAGTACCAGTCTGTCGCCTATGCCTTAACCCACCCACCCCCTAAGCCTAAGAACTAAAAAGAAAATGACTTTGTGTTTATACCATCCTATCAATACTTTTTTATTTGGAATATTTTATTCAAATTCAACTCAATTTCATGCCCAGGGTAACTTATGACATTATTTTGCTCCGCGGGGCTCCTTATATCATCATCCAACTTACATGAGCAAACTAAATATTTTCTAACCTACCCCTCAGTCACTGTTTATTCATTCCATGCACTCTCTCTTAAGAGCTGTTCAGTTCTAGGTTATGTTGATCAATGTGATGTTAGTCTGTGATATTGCGAACTACTGTATGAGACCTGCCAAATATTGGATGTTACTGTGATGTAATGAGAAAATTTAATAAGCTACACATGAAAGAACCAAACTACTTTCTTCATCAGCACATGGACTTTAAGCTAAATGGGGTACAAAACTAAGAGAGGGGATTTTTGTTTTTATTATGTGATTATAGATGACTACAAGTAAGACTTGACAAAGTATTTCTCTTAACATAATTGATAGTTGTAGGTTCTAGAAGACGATAGTGGAGGGTAGGATAAAGACAGCAAGTCGCTGGTTAAAACATGTTGTGCTTAGTTTTGAAAGTAAATTTCTGGTCATAAATATATTTTTAGTAAGTCAAAAGAAGTGATACCTTAATACAAAAATTTAAATATAATGTGAATTAATTCTGTCAATTTTACAATTACATATATAATATAATATATAACCTCATTAATTATAAGACATAGGCACCATACTTTTTTAGAACATACAGCTATAATACCACATCGAAGCTATGGCAAGCACGTTTGCTTTTACTTCTGGCATCTGAAATAATGAGAGTGATTCATCTATTGTCCTATTTACATAAATAATGAGATCCTCAAGTAAACAGCGATAACTATCAGGCTCCACATCAACAAAATGCTTCAAGCAAAACAGCATGATGACCATGTAGGCTTTAGATTCTGGGAAACACCAACGTAGGGTGAAGAAGACAAAACCGCTACACAAAGTTCAAGACAATTGGGTTCTACACAGGACTCTAGCTAGCTCGGTGGTTTCTGAAGTCATTTTTCCTCTAAAAGTCTCATTGTATTGTTTTTTTTTTATTGGTTGCTTATTTGTAAATTAAGGGATTTGGTCCCTTACATCTCTAGAATATTATATTTACAAGGAGTTAAATGTTATTTAATCAACACAACTGTTGGTTAAATACAATAGTATTTTATTATGCATTCATTAAGTATTTACATAGTAATATGTATTCTCTAATAATATTTATTATTTTTTGCATTTACTATGTAATAGTTTGTATTAAATAGTTCAATCTTCTTTTATAATGCATAAAGTAGTAAATCTGTGACAATTATTTAGCATATAATTCTAAGACCTTCAGAAAGAGAAGAAGAAAAAATGTAATCATGTTCTCTCCTCCTAAAATGCAGGAATAGGTCTGCCGAGAAACAACACCATTTAACATGGGTCTCACATCTAGATATTCACACAACCCCAACAGCAGCAAGAACTATTCACGAGGGACAGAGGCAGGACACTGATGACTTGTTAAATTTCACTGAGACCTTTATGAGAGTGAAAAATTCTTGTCAAGTGCCATGTTCCGAGTTTCATCTGTATGTAGAATAACATTTTTGAATTTTCCCTAAGAATAATAATTGTAATCTTGTATCAACTGTGGGTTTGTTTTCAACAGAGCCTACCCCCCACCATTCCCTTGAGGAACAAAACTACCATTGTTGTGTGCAGCAGCCAGCAATGCAAACACTAGAGGACTGCACCTGTCTGTTCACTGTTCTCAAGTGCCAGCCTGGGAGGGCTACCCCTGGTAAGAGAGCTCTAACTTCTAAACCACTGAGCAACATAAACTCTCGTGGAAAAGTCCTGTGTGTGCAAACAGAGGTTTAGCAACATGCCTCCTTCCTGGGAGAATAAAGAGCATGCCTCTTTGCCATCAGGCTTTGAAGATACATTCTTCCAGTGTAGGCTTCCATGATTCCCATGAATAAACAGCTTCATTGTAAGAGTTAAAAATAAAGGACTCATGATAAGAAAATGATATTAGTATGGCACCAAACCTGTTTGTCTTAGACACCAGTAATTACTTGAAATATTTATAGAAATTTAGAATTTTAGGTCAAATTTTTAAAATAAAAATTAGCTTTATATGGTATATTAAAAAAACACACATTTAGCCATTTAGAACATTTCCTCCCGATCTACGGCTCCCTAAATTATGTCTTACATTTAAGTTTAAGGTGACTAGAAGCCTGGTTTCAACCTTTCATCACTTAGGTTAAGGTTTTATAAAGAAAAGTGCTCTTCATTGGCCCCTTTAGTGGGAGAAAAGTGTAAATCTAATAGTTTTAAATAAGCAAATACACAAACCGATAAGCAAACAGGAAGAAAACTTCAGTGCCTGTAATGTAGGTATTCTCTTCAGTGCTATCTGTCTTTAATTCTGCCCTCAGTCAATACCGTTTGTGATCTCAGATTCTGAGTATGCGATTTCAGCAATCCTGACTGTTGACTATGATGGCTATCTCTGTAGATACCTGTACAGAAGTGGAATGTTTATGTCAGGAATGAGTGTGTGTGTGTGTGTGTGTAAGAGCAAGAAAGAGAGACAGAAAGAGAAAGAGAATATGAGCACATAGTTCATTTGTAATTTACTCTTTTACTCTTTGTCTTGGCAGGATGTTTCAAAAGAAAGCCATGCATTTTAAAACATAAAAAAGAAGGGAGAAAAGGAAACCAAGAAGGTTCTTGTAAGGCAGACCCTAGAGCAGTCTGACAACATCAAATAAAACCCCTCCAGCATGTTCTCCCCACGTGATGCCTTTGTGCGCTCATTTCAGCCCGTGGGCACATTCCCCTGACACTCCAAATATTTCAGTGCCGTGTTGATAGACATAAACACATGTGGATCACTCGTTTCCTATGCTGTCTATGGAGTCCTGTCCTGCACTCTATAACATAATTTTATATGAAAATGAGTTCTTGAAGAATACATATATAACATGTGATTAGAAAAGTAGGATTATAACTAGTTGGCTATGTTGCTCCTCAGATATGTGTTGATGACAAACAATGTATAAGGTTATGCATCATAATTAGAAACTATATACACATCTTTTTTTTTAAGATTTTATTTATTTTATTTTTAGAGAGAGGGGAAGAAGGGAGACAGAGAGGGAGAGAAACAGCAATGTATGGTTGCCTCTCACATGGCCCTCACTGGGGACCTGGCCTGCAACCCAGGCATGTGCCCTGACTGGGAATCGAACCGGGACCCTTTGGTTCCAAGCCCGCACTCAATCCACTGAGCTACACCAGCCAGGGCTATATACACATCTTAAATATGCATGTACCTGTATAGATATACATATATGCATGTTACATTTCCATGAAGACTATGGCGAGATACAATATGTATATATGTATACGCACACACAGCCTCTTTTTCTATTATCTATGTATGAGCCTATTTTTTTCTCGGTCTCTCTTTGGTCTTCTAATTTGTCTTTTGCTTAATTCCAGGTATTTGTCTGAATTTTTTAAAACCTGGCAATGCACATGACCTGTTTACCTGTATGGCTATATTATTACAATTACTTTATAAAGCTGATTCAATAATCTAACATACAAGTAATGTTTTATTTACTACAACTATTCTCTTAAGTCACAGAATTTAAAAATTGAAGCGAAGATATAAAAAAATAGTTGTTACACTTTTATGCACACAAACAAAAACATTGTGGTAATTATTTGCTTACATTAGAAAAGCCTTGGTCTTGTATATAAAAATTTAAAAACAATATATTGGAGCTCTACTGTGGTTCTACACAATCTGTTGTAGTCTAAGCTGTTGATTACCTTACTCATCAGGTAAAATAATACATAGAAACATATGAAGTACGTCTACCAACATATGAGAAATGTCTTTAAGAAGCTTTCCCAAGTCTTTATCTTTAGAGTGAAGATGTTAATTTTAGAGTGCAACTCCCAAGCTTCACGTGGTTGCTGAGTCCGGAAACCAAGCTGACTCTCTCCAAGTGTCTCATCTCCACTGTTTTGACAGCACACAGTTCACTTATTTTTCTCACACTGACAGAGAGCCCAGCCACACTGTAGCAATTGAACCACCAAACACACTAGCAGCACTATCCTAACCTTTTTTAAGAAGTTCAAGTTCTCAAGCAAATAAAAAGGGTTTTAATTATTCCTAAAAGCCTCAGAAATATCTTTTAAAATAGATTTAGCTCTTTAAAATAAGTCATCAAAATATCCTTATTGCAAGTTCAGCAAGTGGGGAGTGGTGAAAAATATACTTTGTAGTATTTCTGCTTATTTAGAACAAAGTAAGAAATATCAAGGCATTCAAATCCCATTCTTTCTTGTATTATGAGGATTTAAAAGGAAGCAATGATTAATGAGTTTCAGATACTGTATAAAAGTAATCTCTGGGGAAACAATTCTTAGCTGAATTGGTGGTGGTTTCACCCAGCAGGGGCATTTGAATACTTTGAGAGGAACTAAGAAATTAAGAAATGAACAACAATGAATACGATTTGCTTGGCACCACTGGAAATCTTTGGCTTAAACTCAGTATTTAAAGCCAACTAAATTGGTTTTGTTGCTCAGTTCATGTCCGTCTTTGTTTTCTGCCTAAAAGTCATCCAAAGGTAGTTTTTACCCTGCTGAGGTTTCAAAGTCTTACCAGGAAAGTACAACAATTTATTAAAACAATAATGGATCTACATTTAATGACACATAGCTAAATGAATATGCATGTGAATACTATTATCGTAGGTCATGGTTATCCCTATGTTAGGAAACAAATACACACTGAACACTTAAACCCCAATAGAGGCTTCTACCCACATGGAGTTGCATTTTTAATTAGAGTCTTGAACTTTGGTTCCCAAGTGTTCAGAAAGCAAAAATTTGAGTATCATTCCCTGCTGATTTGAAAGGGTTGTTGGCATTCCCTTAGTTGTCTAGAGGAAGTTAAGCCCTAAGAAAGTGTGACTCACACTTTGCCTTAGATTTTTTCCATGAAGATAGGCAGCAGGCAGATATGAGAAACTGACAAAGAGAAGAAAAAAAGAAGAAAAAGATCAAGGATATTCTTTCATAAAATCAGCATGAGAGGTTTCAGGTGATTTATCTAACATACAAGTGAAATGAGAGTATGATTCTCTGGTCGCTAGTACGGTTAGGTTTTGCTAAAACCAACTACATCTGTCAATAAACAACGAATAAAAACATGGCTATGTGACAAGGATTAACTAAGAAATTAATACTCTTAAATATTAATTCTATATCAAGAACTACATACAAAGGGAAGACAGAAAAAGAACTAGCATCTATCTTGTGCTAATCACTATGCTTGGCAGTTTGCATACAACTTTTTTCATTTTCAGATGAGGAAACAGATGCACAGCATTTAAATGGGTTCAACATTTCCCTTGTAAGTTGCAGTGCTAGTATGAAATTTCAGATTTATCAGGTTTCAAAACTCAAGTTCTTTCTTTTATTTCATGTTGCTGAGAGTAGAATAGAGTATGTCGGAAATATGCTTTCATGATCTAGAAACATACTGTTTCATCTAGAACACATAAACGAGATTAGAACTGAGGATCATAAATCAAGATTATAAGGTAAAAGTTATACTTCTATATCAAGAATCTTTTGATCATTTTACCTTTAAGCTCTATTTTGATCACTTTCTCATCCCCAAACTCTTCCTGACTTATGCCCAAAGCCAAGTATGTCTTTCATACAACAACAGCTATTTAATTCTCTGCGATTGCTTCACATTTTTTCATGAATGATGTAATAATCAGAGAAATATAAATAGCACCAATCAGAGTTGGCTCACTCATTTGTACAAAGATTATAGGCATGTATGGATTTTCAACTGTTTCTCCTTTGTACCTCACTGGTTTTATTGTATTTTTTTCCAAAGGACTTTTTTACTTTACAAGCTAGTTGGCTTAAATAGTCATTTGCAATTATAATCAGAAATGTTTTTCAGGAAAGAAACCACTTTGTGGCCCATCATTATGTGGTTACTTAGAGCTTTATATTCTATTAATTTGAAGATTACATATTATTATTTATTTCTTCTTTAAAAATGTAAGATTTTGTGATTCAGGATGAAAATATTTCAATCTTCTCTAATATTGAATATTTCTAAGTCATATTTTAATGGATGAAAATGCAAATGAACTAAAATTACATTAAATCTCTCCCTGATTTAAATATAAATCAGGCACAATATTGACATGAAATGGTTCAACAAATACTATTCAGTTTTAAATATTTTCGCATATTTTATATGTAATAATCAACCAAATGTAACATAAAACTTAACTGCCCATAGGTATGTATTAAATATGAAAAATAATATATAGCTTCTTAAATTATGCATATAATTTTCAATAAGTCACAAAGGAGTTGATAATCTATATTGTGACCTCTGATTTATTTATTTTACACAAAAGAATTTTCTAAATTTTTAAGAGGAACTTAAGCCAAGACACTACTTCTTAATTCACCTCTTTCCCCTGAGCATGAAAGGCCCACATTTGAAGCATAATACAATTTTAATTGCAAAGATTTATCATTATGACATGTAATTTCTAACTACATGCAATGACAATGTAATGCATAGGTGTGAAATTCAACCACACATTCACTATGTGAAAAGTGACAGCAATGGCATGACATGGGCGGCTTCCCTGCTTCATTTCACTTTTCCACCTGTGCTATAGAAAAGATAGGTTTCTGTGTATGCCAAGTACTGCCTTCATTGTCTTCTCCATCTTTCCCTTGCAAAACACAGTAAACAGTATTCTTTGAACAACACTATAAAGCTCATGTCAAATTTCAGTGTTTCGCAGACAAATGATGCATTTCGATTATAATGGGTCATGCATAAACTCTAGAAATTATTTTGTTTAATTTTATTCCCATTAGTAAATGAGAATGCACACTTAAAAGCACATAAAAATTGGCAGACTTTTAAAAATGTTTTAAATTGTTACCTCCCTCTCTCAAGTACCTTGAATAAAATCAGAATTTTGATAACAATAGAAAGAACTTTAGACTAAGACAAGGGCAAAAAACCTTATCTTGACAAAATACATAATTTCTAGAGTTAAATTAAAAAAAAAAAAAAAAAGGCCCTGACTGGTGTAGCTCAGTGGATTGAGCACCAGCCTGTAAACTAAAGGATCGCTGGTTTGATTCCCAGTCAGAGCACATGCCTGAGTTGTGGGCCAGGTGACCAGGAGGGGGCATGTGAGAGGCAACTACAAACTGATGTTTCTCTCCCTTTCTTTCTCCCTCCCTTCCCATATCTCTAAAAATAAATAAATAACATCTTCAAAAAGATTTTTAAAAAATCACCTACTGCACAAATACCTAGAACTCATTTTGTGACATATTTATGTTTCTTTTTTCTTATTATTATTTTTGTTGTTCTATTACAGTTGTCCCAACTTTTCCCTCTTTGCTGTCCTCCATCAAGCCCACCCTCACCCCCCTCTCCCACAGTCAATCCCTACACCATTGTTTATGTCCATGGGTCATTTATACATGTTCTTTGACTAATCTCTTCCCCTTTTTTCCACCTTTATCTCCCGCCCCTTCCTCTCTGGCCATTGTCAGTCTGTTTCATGTTTCTATATCTCTGATTCTACTCTGTTCATTAGTTTATTTTGTTCATTAGATTCCTCTATAAATAAGATGTTATGGTACTTTTCTTTCATTGACTGGTTTATTTCACTTAGCATAATATTCTCCAGTTCCTGGAGTTCCTGGAGAATGGTGTCACAAAAGAAGAGTTTCTTCTTTCTTCCTGCTGTGTAGTGTTCCATTGTGCAGACATACCACAGTTTTTGATCTACTCATGATAAGTTCTTAGACTGTTTCCAGCACTTGACTATTATAAATAGCACTGCTATAATAAGATTCTTAATGGGACATCACCAGATGCATAACTACATGTAATATAAAGCCATCCTGCTAAATATTAAAGAAGAAAATTTAGGGAATTTGGAGAGCCATTAAAATTAACATATACTCTTTTTTTTCTTAATAGTTATCAGATTACACTCATTAAATATGTCATTAAAAACCTTTAATTAAAGTTTAAGCCCCTTTATTTTATATTAGAGTAAAAATAAAAATGACCTTTCTGATATTAGCTTTTTTCCAATATTACTGATGCTATAAAATGTAACCTCTGATTTGCATCACAGAACAAATGAAATTAAGTAAATTGAATAATCATGTAAGAAAAAGGTTATGGATTACCATCATTCTTCACTTTCCCTATAAATATTTCTCAAAATTGTTATAATTATTATGACTCAATAACTAAAACAACTTGATTTAGCTGACACTATAATTATAGCTAGAAGATACAAAACATATTGCACAGAATGGATCATAAAATGTAAAAGGTGGGGGAAAGGAAATACTATGAGAGCTAGAGCAACAGAGAAAACCATTGCACTGAATTTCTATGAAGACTGGCATTAGTCTGGTAAAGAAGATACAAGTGAAAAGATCCTCTTTTCTCTCTGATACCCTGTCAGGAATTCTAGGTCACATATATCACTAAAAGGGTAAAGTTTAAGGAAAATTGCTAGCATAAGTAAGGTTTCCCCTTAAACTAAAGTTTCATCTCTTTCATCAGCAGAGTCAATAAATCAGCTAAGTCTCAGGGGGAAAAAAACAATAATTTAAATTTCCTGGTTAGTAACATTTATTACATCAAAAGGTGTTGAGCCATGCAAATTCCCATTTATCTACTCCCTGATAGATTTAGATAAATGGAAAATTCCATTCATCATTTATGAAATATTGGCCACTTCTAATGCAACTCATTTTATATACTTCAACAGTGAAGAGTTTCACCATTATAATAGCACTTATCTTGCTATAATTCTAGGAAAGTAATAAGAGGTTTGTTGTTCCTCTATTCTCTTTATATATTAACATAACTTATTAATTCTAAATTGCAAATATTTTTATGATTATCTCTAAAATCTTGATTCACTGTACAATTTTAACATTTATGTTGTGCTTCCATATCACATTTTAGTATGGTCTATTAGCAGCAACCCAAAGATATTTCTTACAATTGATGGCGACTTAGATTTAATAAATATGGTAGATCTCTATTTCAGAAGATATTTTATAAAGGAGTATTTTAGAGAGAGAAAAAGGGAGGGAGAAAGAGAGGGAGAGAAACATCAACGTGTGGTTGCCTCTTGAGTACCCCCTACTGAGGACCTGACCTGCAACTCAGACATGTGCCCTGACTGGGAATTGAACTGGCGACCTTTTGGTTCTCGGGCCGGCACTCAATCCACTGAGCTACACCAGCCAGGGCTAAAAGAGTTTCTTTTGTGCTTTATTTGTTGTTAAATAAATGTTATATTATGAAAAGAAACTTTGAACATGGACTAGGGAGTCCTAAAAACATGGGCAATGACTATGCCAGAAATGGTTCTTAACAGACTTTCCATGTATCTTCTCTGTGATGGAAATATTCATAATCTCCTAGTCCCTACTACTCTAAATTAAGTCATTAAGAAATAGAGTTTGGGAACTATTTATAACTATATATTTATATTATGGGAACTGAAGGTGAGAATAAAAAAACTTACTTTTAAAAAGTCACATTTCTGACAAACAAGGAAACCTAAGTCATAACTAGCAGTTTGAAGCACATTAAGATCAATACATGCCATCTAGGCCTGGCTGACACAAATATAAAGTATGGTCAGGTCCTAAATCATAAATGACAAATTTCATATTTTATAATGCAATTATGTAAGCCTAATATATTCTCAATGATTTTAAAAATAGACTGTCTCTATTATTTTATGCCATCAGCATAATGTTCAAATAATGAACAACATTTATTGCAGGAACTACCTTTACCTGTACATATGAAATTTATAATTTCACTTTTACAACCATCTTCCAAACTGAGGATTCTCATTATACTCCTTTGAAGATGAGAACACGGAGGCTTAGGGAGTTGAATACCTTGCCTCAGAACAGAAGTTGATCGGAAGGAGTCTGGCTCCAGAGCCTGTGGTCAGATCCTGCCTACGGGTCTCCTTGTGAAGATCCTCACCGGCCGCACTGGGTTCGGTGGAACACACTGTCCGTTCAGTGCTGCGCTGTCCAATATGATCACCACTAGCACAGGTGGCCATGTAAATTGAAGTGAATTAAGATTAGATAAAATTAATAATTTAATTTCTTTCATCTCACTAGCCATATTTCAGGTGTTAGGTGGCTACATTTGGCTACTGACTCTTCAACTCTGCAGCCCAGGTCATGTCCAGCTCATTATTATTGCTGCAGAAAGTCCTATTGGACAGTGGCACACTTTCATAATTATAATAATAAACAAAGTACTTTCCAACTGTTTTCACATAGTGGCTGATGGGTAAATATTTGTTGGAAATATAATATTTACTGAGAGAAGGCAGGTATGTTGAGACAATTTGGAAGAGCTTCTACCTCAGCATGGCTTGAATAGACAGATGGAACAAAGCAAAGCTAACCAATATTTGGACTGACATCACATTCTAGAGAATCCTAAACGTTTTCCAATAAAAGTGAGACTGTCAATAAATATTTGTGCTGTGGCTAAGAGTTTAGTAATCTTGATTTTTGAAAAGCCATCATTGAATGGCAGTGGCCAGAAAATTAGTTAGTAAATGTGATACTTTTATATTTTTAAATAACATTTATTGATCCCTGGCTGGTGTAACTCAGTGGATTGAGCGTGGGCTGCGAACCAAAGGGTTGCCGATTCCATTCCCAGTCAGGGCACATGCCTGGGTTGCAGGCCAGATCGCCAGTGGGGGTCACATGAAAGGCAACCACACATAGATGTTTTTCTCCCTCTCTTTCTACCTCCCTTCCCTTCTGTCTAAAAATAAATAAATAAAATCTTTAAATAACATTTATTGAAAGCTCACCATTGTACACAGTACTTTCCCTTTGTTAGGTCATTTTCCTCTCACAATGGCATTATGAGATTGTGCTTTAAAGGGAGAAGGCATTACTACCTTAACAAAGCAATTAACTAAGTTAATTGTAGAGTTTCGTTTATTTTTTTAAGGTTTTATCTACTTATTTTTTAGAGCAAGAGGAAGGGAGGGAGAAAGAGAGGAGAGAAACATCAATGTTATTGACGTGTAAGAGAAACATCACATCGATCACTTGCCTCTCACACAACCCTACATCAGGACCTGGCCCACAACCCAGGCATGTGCTCTGACCAGGAATCAAACCAGCAACCTTTTGGTTCACAGGCCTTTGCTCAATCCACTGAGTCACACCAGCCAGGACAGAATCGGATGTTTTTAAATTAAATCTAACATTTACAGTATTATCATTGTATGTATTTATTTGTATATTTTTATCAACTTACCATCATTTTCCATATACACACTCATGATGTATTCAAGTATTATACAACATTTAAAATCAAAGTTCTCTCTAAAATATAACCTTAAGATTTTCTGCTTAATTCTGAATTGTTTATGTATACAGGCAATTTATTATTTTGGCTAATTGTGGTCTTACCTAGAGAAATTTTTCTAAACATTTCTTAGGAGTGGCACAATGTGAAGAGATGGGAAATAGGTCTAGATTCCAGACAAGTCACCCTTGATTGGCCACAAGACCTTAGGCCTAGTGTCCTTATACACAAAATAATAATCAAAATACCTCCCCAGTCAGCATTATTGGGCTGTGTGTGGGAAAAATTTACAAAGGAACTTGGAAGCATTTTATAAAATGTATAAATCCATAACAGTATAGGGATTATAATGGCCATGCCTTTGATAAATATTGGAAGAAAACAACATGAAGCCTTATTTCTTACCTTAGACTGAGAGTTTTATGCTCTGTCAAGCTTAGGGATGCCTCTTCTGACTAAACTAGATGATATATTTCCTATTTTTAAAAATCGCAATTGAGGCTTCTCCAAGATTGCACACATTCTTTACTCCTTCAAAAACACAAATTCATGTTACTCCCAAACATGTCTCCTATTGCTTCCAGAGCTCTGATTTGATTCCAGCAATTCAGAACGGGCAATGATCTCTCACTCTGGCCCCAGCACTGCTTGGTGACTGGGAACGGACGCAGAGAGTTTGCCAGCTCTTTACAGTTGCGTGTCTGCAGACTCAACAATGCTAACTGCCATAAGGGCGAGGAGGCAGATATTCTGAAATCTTGACTGCTGTCCTTAGGAGGAAACCATACTCTCATGATAATATCTAATCGATTTCGGTGATGACTTTTGGGTCCCTGAAGGAAAAAGACTCTCTTGCATTTTCTGAATGTCATAAGCAAATGAGTAAGCTTTCTCAAGAAATGAGCTTTCATAAGGGAGATTTTTGACCTTACATGTTTTCTTTCCTTAGAATAAATATGCTTTCCTTCTTAGGGAAGGGAACTTATGTATCTTAGTGTAATTTAGGGATAACAAAGTATAATCACAGAATGTCTAAATAGGGAACTTTTCTGAGAAACTCTCATAATGCTAGACTTGCACCCAATTTTTTTCAAAGGATTCTGTCAGGATTAAAAAGAATGAAGTACAAAGAATGGGACCCCTTCAGGACCCTTGAATAGGAAATAAATCAAGGGGGCTGCTTTTTATGGCTGGGGCAGATTATGTCATTGCACATGACATAAAACACATTAGCGGGATGAGAAGGAATGGTTCTATTTCCTATAAATCCACCATCCTCTATCTTATTTCTGCAGGAAAACGGCTTATTTCTCCTCTCTGATCTTTGGTACAAGAAGAAGAAATTCCCATTTTACATTCATTCAGTTTTATAAATTCATTAATCAGTTCTCTATAGCTGAGAACACATCTTAGAAATTTGCTCAAATGGCCATTCTATCTGATCCCATATTTATAACATTTCCTTCCAAACATATTTCTGTTTTGCTAAACACATAAATACATTGCTTATGGTTTTTATGGCTTCCATTTTTTTATTAACATACATCATCTGGCATGATGAACAAGTAATGCTCTTTACAAACATTTATTAGAGTATCATTGTTAAGAAATTTTGGACCTGATCTTGAAATTGATGCTTCCATAAAATTGTACCATGCTTCGTGGATTCCACCTGACTCAAATGATTTTCAGTATAGGTTAGTTTTGACCAAATCATTTTTCAAGCAATTTATTCTTAAGCTAAGAGTATTCTTGGAGTCACTTTTTTCTGCCCCATCACCTCATCCTGAGTGGCTCTTCTAACGTAAATATTAGTAGTACCATTGTCAAACATTGTATTTAACACCCATCTGAACTAGGCTAGTTGAACCCACTCAAACATTACTAAGACCTTTCACAGAGCAACTGAAAAATGCTTAGCAACTCTAATGTCAGAAAAAGAGCTCGGAATAAACACGTCTCTTATTTAGGTCAAGAGAAATGTCAGGGCCAATGAAGGATGAAACATGATGATAGAGATTTGAAGTGAAGGGCTGGGGCAACAGGTGCTTGGCCTGAACCACTGAAAGACGGGAGCAATACTGTGGAGTGTGAAAGGCGGCGATTGTACTCAGCAGACATAGACAAGCCTCAGGCTTTTTACTGCCAGAGAAACGGATCTTATACACGGAGCCATTTCAAAGTAGTATCCTTAGAGAGGAGGAAATTTGGAGCACCTTTTTGTCTACACGAGTCACGTTTCAAAGTCTCAATGAAGCAGCAGGAACCATCTGAATACTCAGAAGCATGTGCAATTGTTTTGTCAGCGTGTCAACACAAAGGAAACCTAAAACCAAACAATACAGAGAAGGAAAACCAAGGTTCCCTAAACATCCTCGATGTGAAAGGTGCTGTGGTTGGCAAGTTCTCTGCCTTACTTCATGAATGCTACATAACAACACTGGGAGGTGGGATTTTCAATTTTGAAGAAGAAAAGAAAAACAGACTGCAAGTAGTGATCTTCCAGCTGAATAGAGAATTTTCTGAGTCCAAGTTTATACTTTTTGAAATATACTGAGCCAATTACAAATGGCCTGTCCTCTTAATATTAGGTCATTTATTTGACCATTACTGAATAATGTTGAGGAGGTTTTGGGAAACTCACACTTAAAAAGGCACTGTATAAATTTGTCCCTAGGTTATCGTCATTCTAAATGAGATAGAAATAGTAGAATAGATATGAACTTCGGTATTTCTCAAAAATTGTTTCCTGTCAATAATATAACATATAGATGAAATTATATAATGTTGCCCACCATTACCAATACATGAGATAATGTTTAAATTATAGATGTTAGAAATAATAGTGATTTTTATGCCCCATATAATGAAACAACTTTTAGATTTCAGCCAGACAGGTGACTAAATACATAGAAGCTCCTAGGCTTAAGGTCTAAATATTAGATGTTGGTTTGGACTTTAAATAAGAATGTTTACTTAAGAAGGAACTTATTTAGGCCCGGCTGGTGTAGCTCAGTGGATTGAGTGCTGGCTGGGAACCAGAGGGTCTCGGTTTGATTCCTAGTTGGGGCACATGCCTGGGTTGCGGGCCAGGTCCCCAGTGAGGGCCATGTGAGAGGCAACCATACATTGTTCTTTCTCCCTCCCTTCTCCTCTCTCTGAAAGTAAATAAATAAAATCTTTAAAAAAAAAAAGAAGGGACTTATTTAAAAAATTAGCCAAACATCATCACTAGGAATGATTAATAAGAAACACAGCCACTTAAAAGTGACCTTAATAGAGGAAATAATGGATTTCTATCCAGCTCTGAACTCCTCTAACACAGGATTATCACTTCCAATGACCTCAGGAGGATTACATGCCTCAATGGACACACTGATGGAAAATGGACTCTGCCCCGACCGGAAAAGAATGGCCCGGTGTAGCAGGGTGCCTAGAAATTGCCAAGAAGAGTCTCTCACTCTATTTCAGCTTATCCTGAGTCTAGAGGCCTGTCTCCTCTCCAGTCTACCTAGCTTAACCATAATGGGCCAGGAAAATATGAATGACAGCAAGCAAATAAGTCTTTCTGTTAAGCTAGAAAAAACTGTTTAAGTGTGTTTCTGATCTTTGAATACAATCACAGTGGAAATATGTAAGAACTATAATAATGTCTACAATCCAAAAAGTAGCTTCAGGTGAGCATCAAGCTAATTAATAAAAAGGTGTAAGGTAGAAGTTAATTTATATGTATAAGTGGCACCAAACCCATAACCCTCATATATGAGAGTCTTTGTGTCCACTGAACATACATTTTACACAAAGACAGAGTTTGCAGGTGGCAAATACACTGTGACAAAGGCATACTACTCTAAGGTCAACACAGCAAAAAAAGACTTTAGGGAAAACAAATTACTTCTAATAAGGCAATTCACATTCCTACGACTTGTATTAGTTTTTCTCACTGAACACACGTAACAATAAAACTTTGCTTAAAAAGAAAATTCAACAGGAATTATTAGTCTTTGTAATGGTTTATCATTATGAAAAGTTGTTATTAGGCAAAATGATGATACAGAAGGAATTTTATTCCCAACGACTTCTTCATCTCTAAGCTCTTCTTTGTCCATCCACATGTTTCCTTCCCATCCCTTCTCTCCAGAAGAAGGTAAGAGAATGGAAATTAACCAGAGCTAGTGAAGAAATTAACTGTATATTTTGCTACCATTTCTTGGTAACATATCTTTTATTAACTACATCAGTGTTCCTCAAAGTTCAGCAGTCATCAGAATCATTGGAGGAATTCTCAAAACGTATGTTGATGGGCTCCACCCCCGTTTTCTCATCATTAAGTTTCAGGTGAGGCCCAAGCATTTCCATTTCTGACAAGTGCCTAGGAGATGCTATGCTCCTGGTCCTCTAAGAACTGAGTTAAAAATGTAATTCACTAGGACAGTAATTAGTGTAGTATTTGAGTACTCAGCAAGCTTTCTATTTTGCTTCATATTATACAAGGTAAATCTAGAATTGGGAAAAGACCTGTAGCCCTATATTAATATAAGATTAATTTTTAAAAATCCATAGCTCACGTTTTATAACACATAAACAAACGACATACACCAAACATATTTCTAAAACACAAACATAATCTGATCTGTATTAAACTGCCATGTTTGCTTGTTACTTTAACCGGGTGACTTACAACACTTAGCTCTTTAAGGTACTGATATGGAGCAAATCAAATCCCCCATTCTGCTTTGTGTGAACAGTTAGGTTTCTCTTGCCCTTCCTCAGATACCCACACACTAACACAAATCATGCTTACTGTGCAACTTCGGATGCTCAAAGTTGAAGTTACACTCCTGATCCTATTACCTAAAGAGCAATCAATGATTCTAGGCTCTCTCAGAACGATGTTGTCCTGTCATTGTCAACCACCTAATAAATATATTAACATATCTGGAGATTTTCCTAATTGTCTAAATTTTTTGCCATTCATTTTATTGCATTTTAATTTATATTCAAAAAAGAAATCATAACTCTTGAACAAATATACATTTTTCCCTAAACAACTCATTCTTCTAGTCATTTACTAATTACTCATTTCTACTACTGCACAAGAAAATATTGTAAGGCTTTCTGGAAGAGTAGGAAATACTTTTTTTAAGGTGACATATTTTGGTATTACACAAGTTAAATGACTCACAGTCATAAGTAACCCATGGTTTAAGCTCAATAGATACAATATGTTTAAATGTGGCATAATTTTGATTAAATAACTCTTTTAATATTTTAGTAGCATGATGTTAAATGTGGAAATAAATAGGAACTTTTAAAGACTAATGTTCTGTATAAAAACAGTCTATAATTATCACATATTATAAAATAATAATATAATTCAAGTATTATAAAATTTCAAAAAAACCCACTCATTGCTTCTTTGATGCAACCACAGAAAAATTATGAAGAAAACCCAATAACTCCTATGCAATTTTAACTGAATCATATTATTTTTAGATTCCTAATTTCAGTCATTCAATTTTTCTCTACCTATTCCATTTCCAAGTTATTTTTCCTATCATTTTCATGCAAGTAGTAATTTAGTCCAAAGCCCTGCTCTTTAGTAAGATATACAAATATTGATGAAGGAATCTACAAATTCAGAACAATTCATATTTACCATTATGTCACCAATTCTGTAGTAATCATATCCAAAATAAGTAAGATAATCAATATTTGTTTCTTCCTCTAAAATATCCCAATTTCACTTCTCATGTCTGGCTAACTATGAAGCTACTTCTAACTTAAAATGATGCATTTTACATTGACTGTAAATGAAAGAAACAAACTATTTCAATAGCCTGATAATGATGATGATGATGATAATTTTGCTACTTAATATGTTAAGGTAATATCTACAAAGTATTTCATTTTTTAATATCAACAAACATTACTAGTAAGTGAACCCAAATACACATAAAACATTACATTGTTGATGTAAAATATATAGATATTCATTTAGAATAATTAAGACTTTAAACTCCTTTTTCCCACTGTGGGATGATGATTAGTCGCTAATTAGCACATTTTGATTACAGGGACACATGGCACGATTCATGATTAGAAACTTTGTAACAAAAAGCCTTCCGCCATAGTCATTACGAACAATGAACTATATGGACCAGTAAGATGCCGGCAGGATTGCAAGGACCAGTTTGCAAAACAAATTTCTTCACAGTGTTTTTCATACCAAGATGATAATACTAAGTTGTTAGCAATTACCTATCTCCAGTCTTAAGTGAAAAAACATCACCAATGGTATTAAAAAATTCTGAGAAAGAATTACAAGTGGCATTTAGTGAGTTACTAAACAAGAGAAATCAAAACTGACTTAATAAACTAGGTGTGTTTTTTCCAAAAATAAAGAGTTGTGCAAAATACTGGATATAGCGACTTGTGTACTTGCTGAGCCTTGCTGGGAGCGAGAGGTGCAGCACCGCGGAGATTCGATGGCATGGCCCATCGCCCGCCTGAGACCACCGAACACCACATTCTTAAACCTGCTTCCTATCTCCGTCTTCAGTCACTGAGCACTTCCTGCACAGTGCACTTCTGTGCAGCTGAGATAACAGCATTAAGGTACCCCCCAGCCTGCGCTCACACTCTCTGCAAGTGAAACAAGGAAATCCGAGGGCATAATTTCCCATAAGACGAATAAAGAATAGATATTTAAATACAATGTTCCTCAACATAACACATACCACAGTAACCCCCCCACACACGTGTGTTTCTATAACGTTATATTGATAATGACAACATATTTGCTTATTTTATATATTTTCCTTACCTGTCAAGTTCTTCAGTCCAAGCTCTTGAAGTCCAAAGTTGCCATCTTTTCTGTAGTTTAAAAATATCGCCAGGGCATATCGATCCTCATAAAGTTTTGTCCCACGAATAATGCGTAAATTCTCCAGAGGTAGGTGACGGAACTGATTGAGAGCCACTAACACGTAGCCCGTGACTTCTCGGATCGACTGAAAGATACAAACAAATGCTTTCATTAAAAATGTTAACAATTATCTGTCAATAATTTTATGCAATCATTTAATTATATTTTTCAGTTTTAATAATATACCCATTTCCACATTATATTGTAAATAATTGCCTTGATACCACAGGATCACAAAGAGTTAAAATCCCACTTGACATATGAGTTTTATATTTTTAAAGTCATGAATGTGCCTATAATAAAATAATGGATTTTGTTTTGTGAAGCATTCTTCATACCTAAGACTTGAATATAATTCAAGGCATAAAGATATCAATTTTCGACAGACTAAAATGAGTAAGAACACATAACCATCAATCAAACTTTATATAAAAAATGCAAATTAGGAAGCTTATCACGAATAAAACAAAGCTGTATCTGTGTGTAAACTGTGGGACAGATTTCACACTGCTTATCTGAAATCGGTCCCACAGTCTATCACTATGGCTCTCAAAGAGTCGCCTTCTCTGTCACTGGGGAACACGTGAAACATGCATGATAGACACTGTGGCCACTGATTTGATCATGAGCACATTTTTATTGTTACTGTCTATTTTAATGTAGTCAGCTATGAGTTAATGAATTGAAGGTTTGTGAGACATTTTAAAGCAAAAAAGTCACCAAAAAAAAGTTTAGGTTTCATTAAAAGGTATAGTTGTTCAGTAAAAAAGAACACGATCATAATGACAGTTATGAGCAAGTGTTACATTTTTTAAAACCATTAAATAAACTGAAAAATTACTAAAATATTTTATATTATTCCAATGTCAATTTTATGTGACTTTAGACCACTTAACCTCTGATGCCCCAGGGCTCCATCCCTGGTACTCTCTTCTCTCTCCTCTTTTACTCGCTTGGTGATCTTATCCAGTTTCGAGGATGGGAATCTCCGAAGTGTTACCTCCACACTCTCCCTGAAACTCTAGACTCATGGCCAACTTTCTTCCTCCCATCTCTCCTTGAATGCTTAATTCATTTCTCAGACACACCTATTCCAAAATGACCAGGCCTCTCTCTTCCACCATCCCTCCAGCAGCCCTCTTATTTCGGCTGTTTGTCCAACGTCTTGAGATCATTCTTGACTCTCCTCTCACACACCCAAGGCAATCCTTCCTGTCTGTCCCGTATTTAAAATGATCAGGATCTCCACCATATGTCATGTCAGCCACTGCGATGGTCCCCTGAGCCACCTTCATTCCTCATTAAGTTTACTGCAATAAATCTCTCTGTTTCTACTCATATTTAAGGGGGGGGGGTTGTTGTTAAAGATGGGTAAATTTATTTTTTTACATTTTTTTAATTGTTCAAGTACAGCTGTTTCCATTTCACCCCCACCACGCCCCCCACCCCAGCCATCCCCACCTCCCACCCTCAATCTTACTCCCCTTTGGTTTTGTCCATGGGTCCTTTAAACATGTTTCTGAAAATCTTCCCCTTTTCTCCCCTTTATCCCTTCCCACCTCCCCTCTGGTTACTGTCAATTTGTTCTTATTTTCAATGTATTTGGTTATATTTTGCTTGCTTGTTTGTTTTGTTGATTAGGTTCCTCTTATAGGTGAGATCCCTTATGGTATTTTCTCCATTAAGGCGACCCCTGATCTTTAAAATATAAATCAAATCATGACATTTAAATTCTTAAAACCCTGAAACATTTCCCAAGTTACTCAGAGTAATATAAAGGTTTTCAACGATGTGTCAAAATCTGTATCTGGTTCGCCCCGTGCAGTACGCACTAACCATGTTTGCCTATTAAGCACTTGACGTGTAGCTGGTACAGATGGCGAGATGCCTTGCAAACATACAATATCTACACTCTTGATCTCAAAGACTAAACATTGAAATTATATTTTGGATAAATTGAGTTGTATAAAATGTATTATTAAAGTTAACTTAGCCCATTTCTTTTCATCCATTTTATTGTGGCTACACAAAGATTAAAATTACGTTTGCAAATTTTTTAAAATTACATTTTTATGGGTATCATTATATTTCCATTGGATAGTGCTGCTCTGTGTGATCTGGCCATCAGTTTGGTTCTTCTCTGACTTCTCTTTTTAACTCTCCACCTTGCTCATTCTGTGCCAGTTATGTCGGTCTCTTTGTTCTTCTTCCAACATGACAACTGTGGTCCTATCCCAAGGTGCTCCCTATACTCTTGAAGGCTTACATTCCTCTTGCCGTTGTTATCTTCTTGGCTAATTTCCTCACAGCCTTCAAGTTTTTGCACGAATCTCAACTTCTCAGTTGAGGGCACCCCTCCTACCTTTCACCTGCTCTAACTCTCACTGTTTCTACAAGACTTCCCACATGCTAATGCACGATACAGTTTGTGTATTTATTACATTTAGTATTTACAGTCTACCTGTCCCAGAATATAAGTTCTACAAGGGCGAGGACGTTGATTTGTTTAATCATGAGTCCCATGTGACTGGAGCAGCCCTGGCAGACACATAAGAAACTAACAAATATTTGCTCAGCACCCTGCCTGTTCTGGCCACACCTTCACCATGAGGTGAACTCTGCGGAGCCAAGAGAAGCACCCATCTGGAGTCGGCACTCATTTTCCTAGACCATGCTCTGAAACCCTGTGATCCTGGACCTCCATTTCCAAAGAGCCCTCCTCCTAGACCAGTGATGTCATCTCTCCCAGTTCTGTCCTGCAGACAGTAGGCTCTGCCCCCAATGTCCATGCACCTAGGAAGGATGATGGTCCAGGGGCCCGTGTGTGAGGGGTGAGTGTGTAGGGCTTGGGTCTGTGGGCTAGAGTGTGCATTCAGTGGTGCTGCATGGCCTCTCAGAGTGCAGGACAGAACTGGGGAGAGGATGCCCTAAGGGTCGGAGTCCATCTCTCTGTATGACGCAATATTCTTGAAAAGTCCAAAAAATTCTAACACTTCACCTGCCATCCAGTTGGTATAGAGATATATCTGCCAAAGTGGAAGATAAAATATTTTCTTTAATACTACTCAATTTATAATAAGTAAGAAAACATAAATATGGAGACCCCCATTTGTACATTTCCACAAGTCTTAAGGGTGGGCATCGTAATGCCAAAAACCTGGAAGAATAGAACACTGGTGGAGCAAAGGTGGAGACAAAGAGGCACAGAACATATGGAGTGACTCGTGTCTGGCACCAGCCTGGGAATTCTGAGTCACTATGAGCAATCTCAGATACTGCGCATTTTGGATTGAAGAGATGAGTGCTCAGGGAATTTAAAACAGGGGTTAAAAGTCACGCTGACATGCATTGTTTGTTTACCATGGTTTGTCTGAAATTACATCCACCTGGAATGATCCAGCCTTAGAGCCGTCCAAGTCCTTTAAACGGTTCCATTGTTATCTCTTTGAATTCTTAGAACTGTTATGCCTTTAAATTCTTAGTAGAGAGATAAAACACTTTGTACCATCATTTGGGCTAAATACTAAAATTATTTCATTCATTGTGAAAATACTTTACTCTTCAATTTATATACAACAATCACCAAGTGCTTTAGGTTGCAATGACAGCATTAAGATAAATGTTGGGGATGGAGGATGTATTATCAATCGAGCTGTTGTCTAAAATATGTCTTAATATCTATCATGATTTCTAATAGGCTCGCCATTAGCTCTAATTCCACTTAGGAAGTGATTCTTCTTATCAAAAGCGGCACAAACTCATTGGCTTATCACATGATGAAGGAATACATAAATGGGGTTGTCAGAAAAAAAAAACACAGGTGAAGCACACTCAGGTGAAAAAAATAAAGAGGCTTATGAGCAAAGAAGCAAAGTCTATAGCAATTTTACAGTTTGTTAGGGGGATGACCTCTTTCTAGCTTTGAATAGATAAAGGTGTGTCACCCGGCATAGATTTTGGAACACTCATGAGGAGAAGCTACAAATAATCAGCAAATAATCAGGGCTCTAGTATAAGAAGCATCATAGGTATGGACCAAAAATGATGCTGAACACATAGAGAAGGATCAACTCAACATTCAAGAGGAAGTTCCAAGTGCCTTTGTTTATAAGAGAAAGTAGTTCATAAATAAGAACAACCATTGCATTCATACATTATTTAATGTACTTATATTTAAACTACATTATAAAATATATACATTTCACATTCTAGAGTATTCATTAAATTTTTCTTAGAAAAAAATTGTATTGGTTTTATAAAAAGTTCAGGTTAAAGCGAGAATTACTTCTTTGTTGAGATTCAGGGACTGGAGGAATTGTTTATTTTAACTGAGATTCTGGTATTTAAAATGAATCTCTTTTATCATACATCCTGCTTGTTATTCTCAGGTCTTGCAAAACCGCGTATGCAATTTAAACATTAGCTTAACAATGACTGTTTTGTTATGTGAACTCTGGACATCATTATATGTTAATGCTGAGGATGCATATGTCTAAGCCACTTTGAAAAAAGCCACCATTAGTAGGCAATGTGTAATTCACCCACAGTGAATTATTTGATGATAATCATGGCGAAGACCCTGTTCACTTTATCCCACATATCCTTTTCTCCTACCCAGACAAATAATGTAAATAATAGAGGGGGAGATAATAGCAAACCTCTCAATCCAATATTAATTGCTCTAATGTTTTATATTGGAGGGGCTCACAGGATCAAAGGATTTTTAAAGAATTATGAAGGATAAATATAAAATTTGTACATTTAAAAGCAACAAATTATGCCTTGATTTCCATCTCCCAGGTTTTCTGTTTTTCTGGTATTCATAGTCACAGACTTCCAGGTACTCTTAATGCCTTTCTGTGAACAAATCCCTTGAAATATCTGAACAAGAAACTCCTGTGCAGATAACATGAGCTACAATGCATACTGATTGCAAATAAAATCGCAGGAAACAGTAATGGTTGAATTACTTTCAGTTTAATGCTGAAAAGATGTAATAGTCTGATCATGACTCTGACAAATGTGTCTTTTTAAAAATGTGTTGTGTAAAATTAGTCTACTCTGAAGCCATCAGTGTGAAGTTGGAATTCCTTCAGAGTGATGCCAGGTTCCATTTGCAATTCATTTACAACCTGCTTGGGTGCAGAAGCCATTGTCTTCAGAAACCTTGGTGTAGGTGAAGTGACAGTTACTGTGTTGTGACCTAGGGCTCACCATTAAAAGTTTATTTGGTTATTAATGATTGCTGGCACATCCTAGGCAATATATCTAAATTGAATTATGGTACCAGGTAAGATTGCAGATGGGAAAGAAGCCTGTGTAGCACCTATCATGAGTACTCAATACATTTGATACCCTCTTAAAAACAAGTCAATGACATGGTTTTATGTTAATATTGGCAGCTCATTAAGCAGTGCTGGTAAAAGTCAAGAGATATCTAAAAGTGGCAATTAACTTTTACAATGCCTGTTAAGATCACACAATCATGTCAGTTACCCGTTGTTCTTTTCCTTTCAGGCATCGTAATCTTAGTAGCACAATCTTTTTAAGTATCTCAGAACTTTTATGAACATAAAAGCAACTCTTAAAAAAAAGAACTTCTCTAAAGAAAATATAGCAGTAAGCGATGTAGGCTCAAATGCCAGGCAGAGTGGAGCTCAAAACCCAGGCTTCCCGCTTCCTATCTCTAGCTTCACGGTCATCAGGTCGTCTATTCTTACTAAGCCTCAGTTTCTTCATCTGTAAAAATAACAAAGAGCAATGCCTCTATTATACAGGTTTCATAAGGATTAGAAGAGGTAATAAAAGTGCCTGTCAAACAGTGAATGTTCAATATATGCTAGCTATTGGAAATATTATCTCTGGTAATAGCCAAGATGAACTCTCTGTGGAGAATCAGATGTAAAAACAAAACTAATTATAATATCATTACATAAGAACTGTTGCTTTTAATTTCTTTGTTATGTAACTTTGGTATGTTTATGTCTTGCCTCTTCAAGTTGCAATTTAAACCTAAATTAAATAACTGGTTCCTTATATTTTTTCTGTGTATGTTACAGTCCTTCCTACCAGCTCTAGCTCTGAACAAACATTCAGTAATGGCTGCCGAATGGGATGGAATTGAAAAGTAAAAGCTATGCTCAAGGCCTTTTGAGAAACTATTTTCCATGACATGTTTCATAAACAGTCTGCTAACTAGAACATTGTTTGAACAACGCAATCCCGATGTGTGCTCCAGGACAACAGTGGTTAGTAGACACCATCGGACTGCCCAGCACGGAGAAAACCCTGACTCAGGTTCTGCTCAGCAAGTTCTAGTTCCAGAAAACTGCCTATTGTGTCAACCGAAGTGTGCGTGCCACCTAAAGTTATCTCCCTCCTTGTGGTGTAAGCTTTCGCTGACTATGACTGATTGATGTCCACTGTCAGTATATGCTTCTGCATCTGCTTTGTTCAAAGAGTGAATACAACTGAATATCATTAAAACCTCAAATGCTTCCACACTTTTCTAACCCAAGGGGCAATTGTTTTTTTTTTTTTTTTTGTGGTATTTGATAATGGAAATCAAAATAAACGGCAAAAGAGGATAGAGTTCTCCAACTTCCATGCCATATGACCAATCAACCTAAGAAAAACATGCAGTGGTTCTAAAGGTCATTTATGAGCTTTATTCTCATATATTTTAAGAAAAAAATGTGATGTCTGCTGTTATAAACTTCCTAGGGTTTCCAATGGGTGCTACTCAGTCAAAGATTGGAAAGATTGCATTGCTTCCATGAGCTTTCCATTTACCTCCAGATCATTTCAGAAAAACAAAATCAGTATTATTTTTAAATCTTTCATTTCACAACTAATAACTTATTTTTTGTATTTGACTCAGTTCCTTTATTCTTTTATTTTAGCTGTTTTCTCTAATTTTGTCCTTAGTGTTAATAGTAGGTAGCTCCTTATATGTCTCTTCCTGTGCCTTGATATTTAACTGATTGCAGTACCTCACAATTCCTGAATGTTTAATCAGTATTTAGGAACAGTTTTATGCACACTAAAAGCAATTGGCTAAGTGAGCAAAACTCTGGCTTCTAGATTTTCTCCTACTCAGATTACACATCAAATCTATGTTTGTTGGATATTTTTTATTTAATATCAGCATCATTTGAAAATGTACCTCTTTACATTTGTTAAGACCTTTGGAAGCCAGTCAAAATAGTTCTGAATTCTTAAATTCTACTCCAGTATTTTATGTACTCATACCCAATTATATATCATCTACAAATAATGCTAATATATTCCATCAGTCAAGACATCCACGAATATAATAATGATTACTTGAGCCAGCAACTTGAAATGAAATAACCTGTGGCATCGCAGAGAAGAGTAAGGAGCAGGGAAGCGTGCAGGTGGGGTGGCAGAGGAGGAAAGCCCCTCTTGCTGGTAATGACTGCAGAATTTCTGTGTCTTCTGACAGTGACAAATGTTGTTGCAAATTTTAACCTCTCTATCAGTAAGGCTTTCCATTGAGTTTCCCTAGGCAATTAATTTTCTCTCTGCCCCTTACAGCAAGTCTGGGGATTTCTAAAGAAGTGAACATTCATAACTGTGGCATGATATTAAGAAATTGATCAGAAAAAAATAGTAAGCATTTAGCAATCATTACATATCCCTGCTGCATGTGTAGAGAGAAAGTGACTGACTATATACCTCGTTTACTTGTGAAACCTCCAAATGTGATGGTTCAGAATTTCACTTTCAGTCTTCTCACTTTCTTTAAACTCCCATGATTATGCCACTCTAGCAAGGAGAGACTCAGAGTCTGTTCTAACTAGATTTGGAAAAATGGAGTCATGTGAAGCGTCATGTACCCGACTGTGGCAGAGTTGAACCCGTGCTTATTTCCCACAGCGTGAAATAACGCTGCATGGGCAGAGAATCTGATCCAGTTCTTCCCAGCCAAACTGCTAACCCTCAGCACCGCAAGCCAGTCTCTGGGCTGAGACTGCTGCTACAGTCCTTACTTTCTAAGAAAGTGCAGACCATTCCTTCATCACTGGCAATCAACCAGCTCCCAACCCCCATGACTTCCAGGAAGGATATACCTTACTTCTACTGAAAAGAGGACTCTCTCAAAGAGATCATCTTTGCCCTTGTTCTCTGTACCTTTCTTAGCTGGCTGGAGAGGTCTTTAATAGTCACCCTTCAGGTCTGCATTCCCAAATGGGCTTTCATCTCCTGACCTATCTTAGGTATATCCCTGTATCATAGACACGTTACATTAGACTTAGGTTACACAAATTACATTGAGAACTTGTATGGACTGATTTACATAATCACATACAAATCTCAATTACATGTGCTTCTGTTACAAAAAATGTACTGCAAAACTCCATCATCTCTATTAAATATATATGTATTTATATATATACACATATATATGCATATATGTATATATGCATATAAAATATTTCCATGTGTTTGTACAGGTAGTATCACATTCTTAAAACTAATTTCCAAGTGGACATTTTAACACTATTTTATAACAATTTAAAATATGATATTGAATTTATTTTTCCCAGGAATTGTACACATTAAGCCACAATAATTAGGAGAATTAAATTTAAATGAAATGATCTATACTATATTGCAAGATAGAATATTTGGAGATTTTTTATTTATATTTTGATTAGCTATAGATAGAGCTTAAAAATGACTAGCTGTCAGCACTTTCATACAGGCTGAGGCTGCACATGAATCAAAGTATTATAGTTTTATTTACATTGTACAGCTGATAAGTGTTTTTCTTCAAGCCCAGTGATCAAACTTGGGTGCTGTACTCTGGCAGGTCTTAGTTTGACTCTTGCCTCCATTAATTACTGACCTGCCATATGTTATTTAACTTAAATATCTCTTCTGAAAAATAGGACACGTTCCTGCTAAATGCTTAAGAGTTGAGATCATTAAAAAATGATTAATTTCATCATATGTTAGTATGATTACACAAATATTTGCAAATAGTTTATGGAGTTTGGGAACAATAAATTATATGCAAACAAATATGCATATACTATTAATTAATTAAACCATTGATGTTACACAGTGCATAAACGTGTGGATTCCAGTCAATCTGCCTGTTATGGGCTGAACTATGACCCCCCAGAATTCATGTGTTGAAGTCATAATGTCCAGTACCTTAAAATGTAACTATTTTTGGAGAAGGGTCTTAAAAAAGGTGATTAAATTAAAATGAGGTCCTTAGGGTGTTCATCATCCAATATGACCAATGTCCTTAAAAGATAAAGATATTAGGACACAGGCACACGTGAAGGGAAGACAACGTGAGGTGACTTAAGAAGACAGTCACCTCCAAGCCGTTGAGAAAGGCTTCAGAAGAAACCAACTCTGCTGACACTTGGAGTGCAAACTTCTAGTCTCCAGCATTGAGAGAAAATAAACTTCTGTTTAAGCCACTCCGTCTGTGGTACTTAGTTATGGCAATCCTAGCAAACTCAAAAGCGGCCTGACTTCACATTCTAGCATTTAGCAACACTGTATTAGGAAAATCATTGACCTTTCTGTGCCTGCATCTCGTCATCTGTAAAATGGCGACACTAAGGTCCCAAATCCCTAGGGCTGTTTTGGGAAGTACTGGTTGTTCTCGTTTCTGTGAATCCTGAATCTTTACTCCTGCTCAACATGCCGCCTCTGTTCCACAGCACACATAAAACCGCACTTCCCTCTTTCTAAGCGAGTAACTGTATATCACCAAGTGAAAATGAGAAAGTTGCTTGATACCATTTAAATTTACAATAGATAGTGAGAGTGTCAAGTCTGAGATACTTTATAAATGCGTTTCCCCTCTTAAAATGTAAAGAGGGAGAAGGGTCCTCCATGAAATGATGCATGACAGCAGCTGCCTCTTTCGGAAAGCATATGGGATATGACCTTTGAGGATTCAGAACTTAGAGGTGACTGCTTTTGTGACTAGTCTGTTGTTATTTTTAAATGAAAAGGGTGAGTGATTTCAGAAAGAGTAGAGCCAAAGTATAAGGATTGAATTTGACAGGACAGCCAAAATACACTGTAATATCAGTGCAAATATTCAGTTGTAGGAACAGAAAACAAAAGACTTCATTAATTTATAAAGAATAAATACTTGTTTGAGTAATTTCCTCCAGTGATGAGGTCTTATGTCACTTATGACGTTCTTAATATTCAAGTCAAATAAATATAGCAGATATTCTATAGTTATCTGTGAATACAGTCAGCAATACAGCTATAACATAAATTGAGATCAGGGTTTTAGAGATTAGGTATTAAAATGCTTTTTATATTTAAATATTTTAAGCAAGTCACAAATTTCCATGTCTATTTACTATTCAAAATAATTATATTAACTTATAATTATTTATAGTTTTCAATATCAAATAATTTTATATGCCATATAACTTTCTAGATACACCATCTCTTTAATTTCAGTATCATTTTCTTTATTTTATAGGTGAAGTGACTAAAATGAAATAATTTGATCAAAATCACACAGAGAAAAAAAGTGGAGGAAGATATATTAAAAAACAAAGATCTGTCTTATTCCAGAGTTCAAAATCCCAACCATTTTAGATATTTACTTCAAAAATTGGTAAGAATTCCTCTCTGCTGAAAGTAATATGCATTGATATAGAGTCTAAAACTGTGACTTGAGAATAATGTACTCTAAGTTTTCTTTATGATGAAAATATTAGTTAATTCAGAATATTTGTCAAAGGTAGCATGATTCTAATATCTCTAAATTCTAACTATGTTA
Organism: Micronycteris hirsuta; assembly: GCA_004026765.1. Lineage (NCBI taxonomy): Eukaryota > Metazoa > Chordata > Mammalia > Chiroptera > Phyllostomidae > Micronycteris > Micronycteris hirsuta. The sequence goes on along the minus strand of PVJI01000239.1, from coordinate 107,070 downwards.
AGTGTTTATTAAAACATAAAACTAAAAGTTTAAAATAACATTTTCAGATGTGCCAATAAATTAGAGGTCTGTTCAGATGGATATACAGAATGAATAGCATGAGCTTCTGTATGTGAATGTACAATGTAAAGACGAAAAAAAAAAACAAAACAAAACAATCCTAATGTAAAAGGGGTGAGTACTACTTCCAGGACCATCAAGAATGTGGGTAGAAAAAAAACATGTTATTTCAGTTTAGAGGACTACTTATTAACTGTATGACCTATGTCAGTACTTGGTTGAACCTATGATTTATTTATTTTTATTATTATTATTAGTTTCAGGTACACTTTACAAAAGATCTCCTCCATATTTTCAGTACCTGTTATGCGTAATGAACTTGTACTTCCTTCAAATATTTCAAATAAGAAAATGACAGTTATTTTTTTAATCTATAAACTAGACAAATTAATACCTAAAAGTAACTGGTACATACTAGGTATTTAGTACATATTCACTTGACTTTCATTTCTCAAAAAAGCCCTTAAGTCTCTGGGCTTTCTGCCTCATCTGTTTATCCATCCATCCACCCAATCACTCAACAAATGTTTATTGTCCACCTACTACGTAGGAAGCACTGCCCTCGATGCTGGAGGCTCAGAGGTGTACAAAACAGATGTGGTCTCTGCTGCCACGGTGCTGACTACTCTCACCACTCCAGTCTTAGTCTGAGGGCAAGCATGGCATGGAGATCACAGGCTCAGCCAAGAACAATATGCAGTGTCTTGAAAACTTTCTCTCACATCTTTGTTCTTTTAAGCATAATTTTTATCTTAGAATTCCATGTGTTAAACATCTCTTCATCTGTATAAAGTTATCCCACTTACTGTCACACATTGCTCCCTTCCCTTCCCAAGAAAGAATATGCACTTTTGGACATAATATCTTACCAGGAGAGGCACTTGTGTCTGTGTCTCTGTATGTGTGTTTATTCAGCAGACTGAAATAAACACCTTCATCTTCAAACATTTGCCACCATTTTTTCTCTTACAGGAATTCTAAACTGAGGAAATCACATAGTGTCTTCTAAAATAGCTTATATATTATTTACAAGGTACAAATATATTGATTTCAAAATATTTTCTAAATGTTGTGAGTTTTTTGCCTGTTTCGGTTTCATTCATTCAACCAGCAGTAAAGTGTGTTAGAAGTTATGCTTTGCTTTAGGTTATTAAACACCTAGGGACCTAGCATCTAGCTTGTGGTTTTGAAATGTGCTTTCTTAAAATGTACTTTGAAATATATTCTTTTTTGTTGCAGAAATCTCAGAGTCCAGGTCTGAGGTAATAAATATACAAGACGAGCCTGAGACATCTCATTATATATCTAGGCAACTATCACAAATTACTATGGTCTTGAAAAAAGGGCTCAAAAGCCAATTGCAGGAGACCCTTCCTGGCCAATGATGAGGCAATTTAAATTATGAAAATGATAACAATAAAAATTATTGAGTCCCACAAGATATATTTTAATCTATGAGTTTATAATATTAAATTAAATTAATTAGTCGCCTTTGGACAATAATATAGAACAAATTAACTTTTAATACCAATAAATAAAAGAAAATAATCAATTTTCTTTTATTTATCCTTTTTTCCTATATGATCTATAACATTTGGTAACCAAATAATAGGTTAAATACAGCATATCTTTATAAAGTATTTTTACTAATAAAGTTAAAATGAGTATTATTCAATATTGGTTTATTAATAATAACAAATAAAACAATCTTACTAATATAAGATGTTAACAATAAAAGAAACTGAATGAGAACTATATGGAAACACTATGTACTTGACAATATTCCTGCATAGCTAAAACTTTTCTAATAATAAAATTTAAAATCTAGTTTAAAAATGTCTTATGAATTACTAGGTCTAGGTATTAAACATCAATGACTGGTCAAATAATAGGAAAACCTGATGGGAGACAATTCAGGGTGGCATTTCTGCGTCACCTGTCACAGCCTTTGTCCTGGACCGTTTTCAAGGCTGTGTGTATGGCAAACAACATTGGGATGTAATAATTTCTCTCTCCCGGACAGAGGGTAAATTTTCTGTCAGACCTCTTTTGAAGACTGAGATTTCCTAAACTCAGAGTTTTTCAACTGTGACACAAAGCCATTTTCTGTACAATATCCACTTGTGCTCATTTCCCAATCACCCCCATGGAAATTTCCCCAGGGACAGGGTGACAAATTCAAACGCGAAGCTCCTGCTGACTGCTGTGCCATAGAGTCTCATGTCCCCTACAGCCCAAGGGCCAGGCTGTGTCATTCACTTGCAGAGGACACTCTCAGACCCTTGACAGTTCTCAACTGCCACCATCCACTCTGTGCCTCTGGTGTCCTCTCTACCACCCGTGATTTCACCAAAAGGATTGAGTGTGAGCATGATAAAGTCTCTGGATCCAACCACCAACTCAGAGGAACCACACAAGGCCGTGGGTCATGTTCAACTCTAACATGAGTAAGCAGTCAACAAAACGCAGGCTCAGGAAAACTCTACAGAAAAGTGTCCTAGGCTTGAATGGATGAATTGTAAGGGTTAGTGAAGGGAGAAGGAACCTGTAAATTAGTCTTAAATTAAAAAAAAAAAAAAAAAAGAAAAAGAAAAAAAAACTTTACAAAAAAACTTTGGCTTAGAGGATGCAGTATTAGGTTATTATAAAATTATAAATAAATACAAGAAAGCAATTTCTATAAAATTAAGGACAGTGGTTACTTTTGTAAACAAAAGCATTCAAGATTAGGATACAGCATACAATTGAGTTCTGGCAGAGCTAGCCAACTGCTATTTCATGAGGTACGTTGATAGTTGTAAGAGTGCATTCCTTTTAAACACTCTTTAAGCTATATATTTGTTTTATGAAGTTTCTAGCATTTGTCTTATATTTGTAATATATAAAGGTCATAAAAAGAAGTCATTAGGAGGAAAAAACAAGGAAGCACATAAAGGTGTCCTTTTATGTCTTCACATCTTACCATTTGATGTCAGAAATTAGGAATCAATCAATTTCAGATTGCATGGATTCTTCTTTGTAAAATCTTCTCTATTCAGACTGAGGAAATGAATACGTCAGTAGGGCACATTTGTGCAGTCTAGGCAGAGAAGATAACATGTCTAGTGGCAGAGTACCTTGAGAGAGCCTTGAATAAAAAATGAGACCAGCAGGACAGGAGCCTCAAATGAAAAAAAGTAGACATTCAGATTTTTATCTCTCAGACAATAGGGATTTAATGGTGCTGTATACAGGGAAATTAGGCTGTGGCTTGTTCTGTAGAATTATCTGCCTGGTTGTGGTATAAAAAAAAAAAACAAAAAACAGTTCGGTGATAAGAGACTGGTAGAGGCAGAAAAGTTTGGAAAAATTTGCCAGGCAAGAGATGATGGTAGTGAATACAGAAGAGACAGGGCTGAGATTCAAACCATCTGTCTGAGGTGGAATAACAAATACTTTAGAGACTTACTGGATATGGGAATTAAGGACGAAAAGGAAACAGGAAATGACTGCAGTTCTTAGCTTGTGAGACAGAAATGCCATTAACTGGGATAAAGAACAAGTCTGTGGAGAGAATTTTCCCAAATACTACATGAACTCTGAGTTATCTGAAGCTAAACAGACATTTTCTTCTTGGAAAATTCTTTTTAATGACATTATGTGTATGCCTGTTATATTTGAATAGAAGGCACCACATGCCTGATATATTTTTCAGTGTGCTTTTTATGTTTTTAATAGCACCTGTGATTTGAGATATATATATATCTCACAGGTGTGATTTTGATATATACATACATCTCAAATCACAAGTATAAGTGTATATATGTATAATGTATGTATGTGTATATGTATAAATGTGTGTGTATATGCGCGCGTGTGTGTGTGTGTTTCCAAAATCCTTTATATGTTATAAAACAGTACTTTTCACCTGGGAGTCTTTGGTTCCCCAGGGGACATTTGGCCATACCTGGAGATATTTACACTGGTCACTACTGAAAAGGACTGGCATCCTGTGGGTAGAGATCTGGTACATTTCTGAACATCACACATGCACAGGATGACAGATCTTGCCCACCCCCAGCATGGACTTTACAGATCCAAAACGTCAATGGTACTGAGGCTGAGAAACCCTTGTACACACTATCAATTTGTGGCAACTGTTTAATTTTGGTGTTTGTAGAGACGCCTGGGTGCGGGAGGGGTGTTTCTAGGCATAGTAAAAATTAACAATGTCTGCTAAAGTACTATTAACACAATCCATAGATTTATATGTGAAATGAAGATTTAAACAAATATTCTTATATTAATATCAATTTTCTTAACCTAAATTTATCAGCAAATATATCCAAAAACATAAACAGGTAGAGAAATAGATAACTATACAGACAGATGGACAGAGATGACTGTATGGATGGTGGATGGATGCATCGATTCATTGTTCTCTTTCTTTTCTCTTCTTTCACTTTGTAATTTAATTTTGCAGTAGCAAAGCTTTCTACATTGACTTTTTCTACCATTCACTATTAAAAAGCTTACCTAATGCAATGCAGGGACATTAAGGCAAACATTATATTTATAAACAACAAACAGACAAAATCAGTTATTTCCTTAAGTGGTATAATTCTCTTTCTCACTGAGGTTTTTTACACTGGAAAAATTATATTTTATAGTCTCCAAGCTATACTCAGTAACCAAACTGGTTTAAATACATTTTTTAACTGTCTCCTTGATTGGAATAAATAGAATGAGCATACTCCCCTTAACTTTTCATAGGTGCTTATCATAATATTTTTAATTATTCTCATTCATTGAATTCCCTTTAAGTCAACCAACAAAGGTATATGATTGATTCTCTCTCCTGAATCAACATCACCACGTTCTTCTTGGGGATGGATTTATTAATCATGCCAGGCTTGAGCAGTTGTTGACAATGGAGGATTACATTTCCATGGGTGGCTCCTAGGTTCATGATGTGCTCATTAACCAGAGACATCAATATCTTTCTCAACTCCTAGACAATGAATGTGGGTATGACTTATTCTCATTCCAATCACTGTCTTCATCACCTCCAACAACATCATCACAGCACTGGTGTCTTACCTTTAACTACAATTTATAAAGCCCTTCAACATGAGCAATACATTTCACTTTCAATCACATCTTAACAATTTACTACATTTCAATAGATTATTTTGGAATTATGTTAAACTATAAAATGCACCAAGGCTTTAAGTTGATGAACTTACAAGAATCTTATAAAATAACTGATATTAACACAATGATGACAAAGGTGACATTTGATTTAACACTGTTGAATTACACTACAGGAAAATATTTCAGCTACTTTTCCTAGAACTTGCCCTTTTTATCCTACTTTTATGCCAAGATCTGTTTAGCTGACACAGTTACCTCCAGTCCCTTGTAAAAGTGTTGGTGTACAAAAAGATAGATAAAACAATTAGGTCACTGGGATTATGTTTCTGCAGAAGGATGTTTTTCACTGCTGGTACTCACGACAGGACAATTACTATTCTCACACTTACTGCCATTACTTCCAACCTTATAACTGATGACATTTATGAGCACCTACTGCAGAGCTGTCTCTGTGCTGGGTGCTTCTATATAAAATATCCATTTACTTATGAGTATCCCTGTCTTACCTTTCTTTTAGAGATGTGCCTGGTTTGATTTGTTCAGTCATACCACAGTCCCTCCATTACATTCCACAGTACAGACTGTCAACTGCATTGTACAGACAGAAGACCATGGCTAATTGGCTAATGACCTAGTAATTGCTCCTGCGTTTCTACAAAATGACTTATCGACACTGATGTGCCAGGCCAGGGGAAAGGACAACTGGGACAACATATGAAAACATTTTGTGCATCAAAGTTTCTGTTGAGAAAATTATATTTTCTGGCATAATAGTGTTTTGCCAAAAAAAAAAAGTTACCTTTGTTAGAAAAGTTGTTAGTATTTCCCCTACAATAGTAACAAAAAGTAAATATCTTATTTGAAAAAGGAGAAAGTATTATTTAAACTTATTTAATTATTACAAACAATAGCTAAAATCATGACAATAATGGCAATAACTCAGAGATATACAGGATCAATATAATTTGTCTTGCCATTAATTTCTTTAATTATCATAATGATATAAATGTTTTCTTCAAAAATATTTGTCTGAAATAATTACATTTGAATAATGCTCTGGTGTTGAGTTTTCCCTCTAGAGTTGAAAAGTAACAGCTATACTTTTCTCTTTTACTTCAGAGACTGTAGTACAAGTAAGATAGCTAAAATCAATCAAACTGGCATATACATAAGTTTTTAAGTAATCAAGTAATACACAGTAGAAATGACAACAGCAGAATTTGAGATTCTGTAATTTTAGTACCATTGAAACTTGAAAAATCTCTTCCACAGAGTGTATCACATAATAAAGAATGCCATTGGTTTCTCTACACGTTTCTGTAAACTTAAGTTATATAAATGCATTGACTTTTATTACTATCTAAAAAACATTTAGTCATGTTTAATGAGTAAAGGGAAAAATATTTATCTTTATCATCACATTTTAAAATTACCTCAATTTTTAAAATCTTTCAATATCAAATCTATTTTTAAAATTAGAATGAAAAAGATAAAACCCACTTTTAGTGAGGCAAGTGGGTTTTTAAAAGTGTTAGCAAATATGGTCTGGCTGGTGTAGCTCAGTGGATTGAACGTGGGCTGGGAACCAGAGGGTCCCGGTTCGATTCCCAGTCAGGGCACATGCTTGGGTTGTGGGCCAGGTCCCCAGGGAGGGCCACGTGAGAAGCAACCATACATTACTGTTTCTCTCTCTCTCTGTCTCCCTCCCTTTCCCTCTCTCTAAAAATAAATAAATAAAATCTTTAAAAAAAAAGTGTTAGACAATACGCTATTTTATAAAGGTGTTTAAATACCATTATATATTTAGTTTTAATATCTCTAAGTGTGACATTAAAATTTTTGAAAATGCTACTTAATAATCCAATATCCTATTTTTTCTAAGAAAATCATACGCTTCAGAATGCACTGTGCTCCATGTTGTCTGAATTCTATTCCATTATGACAGAAAAGACAGAGCAAATGAGTGATTATAGAGATAAAGCGAACCTTGGGGTCATTTGCCTCACACATTAGATCATGAACTTCAGGGAGCAGATTATGTATCTTCTTTTTTTTTTACTGCAATCTCTTGTACAGTGCCTACATTATACTTTATATATAACATGGTGAATATTAAATATTTATTGCATCATTAAATGGGAGGAAAATTTAATTCATAACCCTTAACATCAGACGCTTAAGGTTCTAAGAGGACAAATGCCTGAATCCACCCTCAAAATATGCTTTTATTGAATTTGTTCAAAATGTATTCATTTCTCATTCCTTTATTCAGTAACTATTTAATGAATGCTTGCTAAATGCCAGGTCTAAGCTTTTTTTTTTTTTTTTTTTTTTTTTTTTTAAGGAATTTCTAGCTGATTAAAACCAAAACCTTCTCTTTTAGAAGTCTGGCATATAACAGGGAACTGCAACGAGTCCAAAGCAGCTGTGTTACAGGTAAAAGTGTTATATACATGTACAGAAAGGAGTAACAACAAAGAATTGTAGAATTTTGAGGTTACAGATCAGCAAATTATGATATAATTCGGAGAGAAACCCAAGTATTTCCACCTTGTAGTCTTTTGATTGTCATTTATAAATCGGCAGTTAATATGGAAAATAACAAAGAAATAGCAACACCTTGAAAATGTATGAGACAGATCTCATGAATGATGCCTAATTAGTTTTGTTAAGAAACCGATGAAGAACATTAGTATAGGAAAGGATCAAAAGCAGATTTAATTGATAAAGAGATAAATGATATGTATGCTGAATTTGTTCTGAAGATGATAACAACCATAAATGCAATGCTATCAGAGCAAGAGGCAAGAAGAAACAAAATTAGGCTGATCTGGAATTAATTGCATTGTTTTCTTGAAATTAAAACATTTTGCCTTAGTAATTTTTTCATTAGTTAAATATACAGGTTATCACTATGCATAGAATTTATTATTTTGTATCATTGATTCAATAATATGCTGAGATTACATAAAGTTAATCATTTAGACTAGAAACACACCATTTTTTTTGTAGTGACCTTAACTATATAAAAGAAGTTAGAATATGACAAAGTATCAAACACTCTTCACAGAGACTAAATTTAGTCTATATGGTTATTACACTAAGTGGGATGCATTACATATTTCAAATGCCCCATAATCTAAGAGGAAATGTCTATTTATTTATATACTAAAGCAATATAATGAAAATATCACTCGTGCAAAATTAATTTCTTCTGCTTTCTCCTTCAAACTGAATATTCTTCTGAATGTTTTTCATCTCACAAACTTGGGATTCCAAACTCCTTTCGGCGTCAGTGGCTTTTCAGATGTACAGCACAGGCTTCACTGCAGACGCCCTCAACGGCTCGTGCACACAGTTCATGAAAACAGTTTTCCGAGTGCTTGATTGTAAAGCAAACGGAGCATCACTTCAAGAATCGCTGTACCAGTTCCCCAAAATTGTACAATGAGAAATATTAAGAACATACATTTTAAAGCATATTTTAGCTAGGTTCAAAGTGACTATGACTATGATGAGGGCAATTTTTATGAATTAGAGGGGAATATGAAGTATACACAATAAGGGTTGTCTCAGAATACTTCACCCCACCAGTTATTATATTGCTTTAACTAAAGTATAGTTCAATCAAAGCGTTGCAGTACAGGAGACCGTTCTGTGTGGCGTGGGCCCAGCTCCACTCGGAAAGGTCAGTGGGAAGTGAGGTCAGTACACAGGACCCAAGGATAGGCTCTCCCGTGGGGAGTCAGGCCTGCATTGTACCCAGGCCGCTTTGAGACTTGCTTTTTGCTAAAACGCCCGCACCCTGAATTGAGGCAGCAAACTGTGTACTGCATAGCTTTAAAGTAACTTCCTAAAGTCTATGCTAAACCTTCCAAGGATGAGTATAACCAGTTCAACCACTTTTCCCTTTACATTTGCAAATAGCCTTCTTTTCTGATACAATTAGCAACATCCTCTCCTTTGTTTTCTGTAAAGGGTAACCACCTAAAGCAAACCTGTGCATAGTAAATGAGGACCATCCTCAATGTAATGTACCCAGAAGAGCAATAAAAGCCTGTCAAGGCAGGGGTTGGGAGCTCTCTTCTTGAGAAAGTGGCCTTGCCATCCCTTTTCCTCCACAGGATTTGGTAGTCCACGTGAATTTGTCTTGTCTCAGCCACAACGCCGTGGACCCCACGAACCAGGGTCTGCGTCATTACAGACATTTTTAATTAATTGTTGTGATATGCTTTTGTCAACTATCTAAATGTGTTGAACATTTTCAAATCATAAGCTGAAAATGACCAATGGATTGGATAAAGTAATGAGGCCTCAGGGAATTTCTAAATTTCTAGATCATAATACCAACAAGAGTAAATAAAATTAATAACTTTTTCTTAAGTTATATATTTATTTTGTTTATTTTATATTTCTACTTAGTGGGGCAAGTGGATACACTTACCAATCACATAAATAGTTCCCAATGATTCATTAAGATTTGCTTTTTATTTTCTACCTCTTATCCTTTCGCCTTGCTCTCTCCAATTCACAAAAGAAATGTCATTTCTACCCAATGAGAATCCATTCAGATTAAAGCCAAACATCGGTCAGAAATGCCATCATAAACAAATCAGCAAGTGCTGGCGAGGTTGTGGAGAAAAGGGAACCCTAGTGCACAGTTGGTGGGAATGCAGACTGGTGCAGCCACTGTGGAAAACGCTATGGAGTTTCCTCAAAAAACTAAAAATGGAACTGCTTTTTGACCTGGCAATTCCACTGCTGGGATTATACCCTAAGAATCCTGAAATACCAATTCAAAAGAACCTATGCACCCAAATGTTCATAGTAGCACAATTTACAACAGCCAAGTTCTGGAAATAACCTAAATGCCCATCAGGAGAAGAGTGGATCAAAAAACTGTGCACCCTGGCTGGTGCAGCTCAGTGGATTGAGCGCGGGCTGGGAACCAAAGGGTCCCAGTTCGATTCCCAGTCAGGGCACATGCCTTGGTTGCGGGCCAGGTCCCCAGTGAGGGCCATGAGAGAGGCAACCATGCATTGCTGTTTCTCTCCCTCTCTTTCTCCCTCCCTTCCCCTCTCTCTCTAAAAATAAATAAATAAAATCTTAAAAAAAAAAAAAAAAAAAAAACCGTGGGACATTTACACAATGGAATACTGCACAGCAGAAAGAAAGAAGGAACTCCTACCTTTTATGACAGCATGGATAGAACTGGAGAGTATTATACTAAGTGAAATAAGTCAGGCAGTAAAACAAATACCATATGATCTCACCTATAAATGGAACCTAATCAACAAAACAAACAAACGAGGAAAATAGAACCAGACACATGGAAATACAGAACAAACTGGTGGTGACCAGAGCGGAGAGGGGGGCGGGGAAAGAGGGGACAGGTCATCAAGGAACATGTGTAAAGGGCCCATGGACAAAGACAATGGGGGTGGGTTGGATTGAATGCAGAAGGTGGGGGGTAGGTAGAGCAGGGGAGAGCAATGGGGAAAAAGGGGGACAACTGTAATTGAACAACGAGTCTTTCTCATGTAAAAAATAATAAAGCCAAACCTAATTTAGTAATGTACACTTCCTGCCAAACCAATGAGTTTAAACCACCTTCTTTTTGTTTGTTTCTTTGGTTTGCCACTGACCATATATAGCACAAAGAAGTAGCATGAAAACTGATGGAGGACCCAAATTTATTTCCCCACCCTCCCTACAAAATTCTTGACTCAAAACAGAAATGCACAGAAGCTTTGCATCACCTAGCCATATTGAAATAGGAAGTCAAACAACATAGAGCATTTCAAAAGTGTAACAAAGCATGTCTTTTTCATTTACAACATAGTTGGGGCAACCCACGTCGTTGTGTTGTGACGCTGTCTGTGGGGGCGGGACCAAATCATGAAAGGCAAGGACCTACATCCAAGAATACTCTATCCAGCAAAGCTATCATTTAGAATGGAAGGGCAGATAAAGTGTTTCTCAGATAAGGTCAAGTTCAAGGAATTCATCATCACCCAGCCTTTATTATATGAAATGTTAAAGGGATTTATATAAGGCATGGAGGGATATCAACAGGGGAGTGCTAGGGGGAGAGAGGGGGAAAAGGTGCAGAGAATAAGTAGCATAAATGATAGGTAGAAAACAGACAGGGGTAGGTTAAGAATAGTATAGGAAATGTAGAAGACAACTTATATGTATGACCTAGGGACAAAAACTAAAGGGCAGGGAACGGGGCGGGTGGGGGTAGAGGGGAAGAAAGGGGGAGGAAATGGGACAACTGCAATAGCATAATAAATAAAATATATTTTAAAAAAACATAGTTGACATACACTATATTAGTTTCAGGTGTACAATATAGTGATTCTACATTTATATATCTTGACATGTGATCACTGCACTGATTCCAGCAACCATCTGTCACTGTAAAAATGTCTTTAGCAATGCAATGACAAAAATTAAGTGAAAATGATACTAATAACACCAATAAAAATGTTCATAAAAGATACCCCTTTACCTGTAGAGTTGGATGCACAGAGGAGTCTGAGCAATATGTTTGAAAATACAAATCCATTTAGGTTTGAAAAAAAAGAGTATCTCTTTACCTAAAAACATTCAAGTTCTTGAATGAAAGGAGCCTGAACTACTGCCTGTCATTTATGGTTTATTGTATGTAGGGACATTTATGCTAATCGAGTGCTAAACTACATATGCATGTTTTCTTCTAAGTGTGGATTAGGCATTTCTTAATATAACGTGTGCTTTATTGCCTTCATAAAGTCGCGAGTTGTAAAGTCCCCTAAATGGAGATCTGAGTGGAATACCAAGGAGATTCTTACTCTACTGTGCAGAGTGACTGTCAGGGCGTGCTCCCAGGGCGCTGAGTGGTTTTCAAGTGTCACCTGCACTTTTATTATCAGTGATTACAAGCAGACCAGTCTCTTTATCTTGGTAACATCAATGCCCAAGTAAAATCTCCAGTAATATGGAAAGGAAGGAAGAAATAAAGAAAATAAGTGTAGTGTTGGGAGGGAGGGGATAATAAAAGAAAAGAAAATGGTGAAAATCTCTGAGCTCCTTTTTAAGAATGCTCGGTTGCTGTCTGAATGGTGCCAATTAGCAAATATGACCTTAGGTAAATTATCTAAACCTTTTTCTTTCATTTCTAAAATCAAGGAAGTCTATTATAGGATATCCAAGCTTACTTGCAGCTTAATTTTTACTGTAAAACATATTTTCTCATTAGAGAAATATTACTTTAGCAATTTAATGTATATTCCTATAAATATTTTCACTTAAGGAGAAAATAAATATTCAGTCACAATGTTAAAATGCATACATTCATGGGATCTCCATAATAATCTCATATAATCAATGATTTTAAGTTCTCACATAATCTTTGTAATGCTCATAAAACTAAAATCAAGAAATATAACACTCTCCACTTTAAAATAACCGACCCTAGGGAAAGCAATTAGACCATTAAAACCTTTTGCCAATTTTGTGCAGTGGGCACTGAATTTACTGATTCCAAGTTATTAAAATAATTTATAAAGCATACTAAAGAATTTGTTTAAGATTGAAACTGCGACCGAGCCAGACTTCTAACACTCATTGTTCATGGACTGAATTTTGGAGCCCTTGGCTGCCGTCAGAACAACCTCATCTGAAAAACACATGGTCAAAGAAGGAGTTGGTACCAACTTTATCATGAAAACAATTTGCAAGTAAACTACACATTTGTCCTCTGCTTACTCCGTTCATATTGTTTGTTTAAAATTACATCTTTTGAAGGATAAACTAATTTGTCACTAAAGAGAATATTCTTTGATTATTTATCAATATTAAGAGGTCTTATTTCAAATATGTGCCTCATTTACCTTCATTTCCTTTACTTCTTGTACTCAGTTTCTCATTATGTCATTTGTATCATAACTCACAGGAAAGGTCAATGCCAATGTTTTTATTAGCAGTAACCATTCTCCTCGCAATGTTAAAAATCAATGCTATGACTTAGGCATTCTAAAATATTGTATTTGCAACAAAAACATTCTCTCAAAAATAAAGAAGTGTCTATTTCAATTTACTCTGCAAATCTTTTCTTTGCCTACCTGTGGATATCTAAGAACATGTAGGATTCATCTAGCATAAGAAAATATTCTGAATAATACAAACTACTAAAGTTCATTTTATTTTTACTGTATTGCATTTACTTATGCAGAACAATCAGACACATTTTGTCCTCATTTTTTGTTGAAGTTGAAGGTAACTCATGGGAGGTTTATGCATTAACATAACATATCATTTGCATCAGTTGTCCCATTGAAGTTTTTCAACCAAAGCTGAATCAATTAAAATAGATAAATCTGTAATAATTTATAACTCTAAAGCAAAATTTCATCACTCATTCCCTGGGGAATTAACGAAGATACCTGAGGCCAAATTTACTTAATAAAGATAGAGACTCCTATTTAATCACAGACTTCTTCAAAGGAATTCCCAACAGTTTTAATTAATTAGCTTCATCCCTGGTTCATTCATAGAACTGAAAATATTTAACATCCTTTATCTTAGCTAAGAAGCCTATTATTAATTTATTTATGTATTTATGTATGTATGTATTTATTTATTTATCAACAGCAAGGTATCATAGAAACAGCTTCACGCTATGGAAATAGAAGGTGAATCAAGGTCATTAGTACATTAGCCCTTCCCTATATTCCAAGAACCCAAAGTGCTTGCAACCATGGATAGAATCAAACCCTACATATACTGTTTTTCCCTATATATACACACCTATGATAAAGTTTAATTAATAAATTAGGCACAGTGACAGAATAACAATAATAGCTGATTGACAGGAAATAGTCAAATTTGTTTCGGCTAAAGTAAACAAACTGCTTTTAACAATTTTTACATCAAGTTTATATATTTTTGTCTGTTTTTTACCCACATTATTACTTAAAGTGTAATAACAAAAGCTTATTACAAAAGCTTTTGAAACTCCATGAAAAAGTATAATTCTTTAAAAAATTGTTTTGCTAGGCTATTCTAGACTTTACATATGCATTTAACAAACTTATACTTTTGGCAATTCTGAAAATTATTTATTATTGTGTTAATTTAAAAGGAACATTTATTTTAAAAGATATCTCTTGTTTTCTTTTCTTCTTTCTCATAGGTCACTTTATCAGGCTGAGACAGCCACAAAGTGAAAAGAAGTTAGTAATTTCATAGAAGTCAGCCTACTCTGTTATAATTCATATACCATTGTTTAATATCCTCAATAAAATGCTTATTTATTTTCTTTTAAATTGGTTTCCTCCCACATACCTACATGTTCCACAAAAGAAGAGACCTTCTTTCCCTTTTCATCTCTGATTCCCTTTACCTACAGCTCCTCCTGACTCTGTCACATTTATAAGTTGGAATATCAGATGATTTAAACATATTTGCCTACCACAAACTCACTCTATAGTTACTAATCCTCCATTTTCGTTATCAATCACAGCTATCAAATCAATTCTGCTTAATCATTTTCTTGAATATATGTTGTTTGTGGCATTTCCAATCAACCAAGACCACCTACAAAATAGAAGAGTTGTTCATATACTGGCAGTGAGGATTCTACAATTGGTATTTAGCAGCAACCTCATTTTGAAGATTCCTGGACACCCACAAAACATGGTGGTTGTTATAAAACTTAAATGAAGACTTATAGGCCTATTAGATTTCTTATATGTCTGGTTAAGTCCTTGGATAAACAAAAAAAAAAAAGTTGAGACTTAGTCTTGGGAAAAATAATGTATACTGATAAACAGAATTAGTGGGATGTGAGATATTAAGATACAAATGTCCGCAATGGAAATATATGTCAAATTTAGAATTAACACTCCAAAAATTCAGAACTGTCAAGAGATGCTTCGCAGCCTGGTTTACAGTGCATCAGTATAAACAGCTCGGCTGACTGAGTGATGACGATCATGTAAGTGATTGACATTTTTCCTACACTTTATGCTCTGTTGAACCTTTTCTTCTCAAAGCATGACAAGTAGCACCATGCACATCACCACACTTATTTACTCCCAGGCCCAGGAAAGATACTACTGTTCTCAATGTTCTAATCTGGAGGCTTTTCTTATCTTCACCGGAGAACATACTTATTGATTTTAGAGACAAGGGAAGGGAGGGGGAGAGAGAGGGAAAGAAACATTGATGTGAGAGAAGCATCGATGTGATGACTCTCATATGCACCCTGGCCGAGGATCCAACCCACAGCCTTCGGATGTGCCCTGACAGGGAACTGAACCTGTGTCCTTTCAGGTTAGGGGACAATACTCTAAGCAACTGAGCCACACCAGCCAGGGTCCTAGAGGCTTTTTGTTGCATTTCTATTTATGTATTTATTTTAAATAATGTGAGTATATAAGGGGTCGTTTTCCTGGTGGATAATAAAAGCGCTAACATCACAAATCTCCCTTCTTAACCAACTCATTTACAAAAATGACAAGTAATTTAAATTAGAAAAGCATGAAAATGGATATTTCTCAGTGTTCCAAGTAGTAAATTACTATTCCCTTTCTAGGTTTTGCTGACAGAGATGAGTGTGGTAACAACATTCCATAACAAAGAAGAAAGAGAACATTTCACATTTCTTTCTAATTCAACAAGAACCTCCCAATTTCGAGGCCTGCATTTGTGCATCCATACCAATATAGTGAAATGGCATTTCTTTCGCAAATACCAAATAATGGGTATACATTTCCCATTATTTATGTTTCATACAAAAATACGTGTAATTTGACTTTATGCTAAGTCCCATATCTCAGTATCAGTTTTCAACATCCAGAATATCTAATGATTGTGATACACCTTCTCTTTCTAATTGTTACTTTGTTTACATTCAACAAAAGAACAATATGCAAAGTCTTTTGAACCAATACATGCTTTCTATGCTTTCATACGGCATTGATTTAAGAGTCTGATCTCTCTCCTTTGGTGACACATATAGCAGACAATTGCACATTCCAAAAGTGCATGTACTTTGGAGGGATATAGAAGTATAGATATATATGGAAGCATATAGAACATTCTAAGCATCAACATGAACTGTATTTCGGTTCAGATTCTCTTCAGCAAAATTGTATCAAGTTCATAGTAGCATAAATATAACTAATAGTTTTAATTACTCCTGTAATATCGTGATTCCTACTGAAGATAGGCTAATATTTTAGTATAGCCATTTTATTCAATTAAAAGCACTCACATTGTGTACCTGTAGTGTAAAATCTTAGCTTTGTTGGAAGCTAAAATATAAAAGAAAATATGGACCCTCACCTGCTAGGAAGTTTATTTTCTAGTAAATGAGATAAAATATTAACAAAAAATAAATACAATGAATACAAAGAGGGGAGTTTTGTAGGAACCCAGAGGAAGATACTTTTTTTTTACACTTAGGGTTGACTGAGAGTGATATGAACAAAATCTATACAGAAAAAGCAGTGGTGAACTAGTAAAAAAAAAATCACTTTTAGTTAAATATCATAAATTTTATATTGTCTAGAACTGCCTTATCTTTACAGAATTTAAGCAGATAATCATTTCTTAGCATTTATTCAATTCATTATTTCTGCATTAGAAAATGCTAAGCTATGATAGGACTCTCTCTCACATTTTAAATCCACAATTTTCTTAGGTTGTGGACTTATTTTAACTTGGCAAGCCTATATACGTTCCTCTTATATGAGTATATCAGCAGAGAAGACTTGAGTATTAAAATAGTCTGGTCAAACATTTGTGCATCAACCATTCACTGCATGTGACTATATCAATTTATTTCCTCATAAACAAAAGCTTGGATACGAAATGTGTGGTTCATCTTTTTTCTCTATTTCATCTATTTATGAAGTGTGCTTTCAGTGAAAATATTTTTATGAATTTCCTAGTCAAATACATTGCTACTTAAATAGACCAAAAGATAAAATATGCATTCAACCCCTTCATAAAAGAATATTCCAATGAGATTCCTTCTCCTTGTGCTTGTCCCCTGGATCCATGTACTAAACAAGGTTCAACTATCTAAAAATCACACACTTCTTTCACAGAGAAAATACTTCTGAACATGCCTCCCTAACACGTGTCTATGTTATTTACACATTTTACAGGTATGCTACTTTACTGACATAGTAAGAAACCTTAAAAGGAAATTTATAGACACTCACCATTAAATGCCATTAGTAAAACAATAAACTCAGTATTATAAAACTTTAAATATCATATATATATATATTTATATTATTGATACTTTGTATAAAAATGTCATGCAAATGTTGAATACCACATACTGACACTAGTTCATATCTCAAGGTCCATTATATGGTAGGTCAAAGTTCATCATTAGCCCTGGCTGGAGTAGCTCAGTGGATTGAGTGCGGGCCTATAAACCAAAGGGTCACTGGTTCAATTCCCAGTCAGGGCACATGCCTAGGTTGTGGGCCTGGTCCCCAGTTGGGCGCATGTGAAAGCAACCACACATTGATGTTTCTCTACCTCTCTTTCTCCTTTCCTTCCTCTCTAAAAATAAATAAAATCTTTAAAAGAAGTTCATCATTAAAGATAGTATGGAAAGCCATACTTCATACAGTCTTCTGAATCATTTCAATTTCTCCCCGCTTTCCTTTTAGATGTGATTACATCACCGCTGCTTTTCTTGAACCTTATAGTGTAGGTAAAGAACAGCTCATCAATGGGCACTGCTTTGTTCCTCTCCCACTGTAGCTATAAAATAATTTCTTCTCAACCCTAGGCTTTTTGAAAGAACTTTATATTTTGTGAAATGTCAGTTCAGTTAAAACCCAATAATATCATCTGTAAACTTAACCAGGAACACAATGTGTGATACACAGAAATATGCTGAAAGCAAAGTAGTAAGTAAGAGAGGGCAGCACTGCATGATGGGTGGTCCCCTCCCTTCCCCAAGAGCAGCTCCTGCTAAGTGCCTTGCATGGAGCATCTGAGATGCATGCAGTCCAAACAGCGACATCTGTGCCAATTACATAGTAGGAAAGCTTCCTGAATCTTCTTATTTTAGATAAAAAGATAAAAAACAGAATTCCAACATAGGATCTTTCAGTGAAGAACACTT
The DNA here is from genome assembly GCA_004026765.1 of Micronycteris hirsuta. Classification (NCBI taxonomy): domain Eukaryota; kingdom Metazoa; phylum Chordata; class Mammalia; order Chiroptera; family Phyllostomidae; genus Micronycteris; species Micronycteris hirsuta. The sequence continues at coordinate 88,736 of PVJI01000239.1, read as the reverse complement.
TGGAAACTGCTCTCCTACATTCTAATAGAGTAAATTTATAAACATTTTATAAGACCCAAACATTTTTAAAACTCTTTAGTGGCTTGTATTTGCCAACTTTTTAAAGTTTAATTAAAAAATTATTGGGGTGGCATTGGTTAATAAAATTATATAGGTTTTAGGGGTACAATTCTGTAATACACTATCTGTATACTGTATTGTATGCTTACCACTCCAAGACAAGTCTCCTTCCATCACCATTTATCCCCCGTTACCCTCTCCTACCTCCGCCCACCCACTTTCCCTTTGCAAGCCCATTTATGGTTTGCAAGGCCCTTTGGTTTCTCCTCTGACATCGACCTTGAATGCAGGCTATGCTGCAATGACATTTTCCCAAAACACGCCATGCCACCACGGTCTGTTCTTGTCGTTTCCTCTGTGTGAATGGCCTCCTTCATATTCCATTGTGCTGGAAACAATCAGGTCATTCCCCAGTTTTTCCCTTTGGACACTTTTGTGAAACATCCAAGTACAACTAAACATTCTCTCCTATACCAGCACTGTGTCTATTTTTGAAGTCTACGATAGAACTCATTAGTATTTACATTAGCTCCTGAAATTTAAATGGTCTCTCTCTCTCTCTTCTTTTCCTCTCTCTTCTTCCCTCCCTGAATTCTTACTTTCTAACCCAGTCAATAGCTGCTCGGTAACTATTACTGATTGCTTGGATTAAAAATGACAATAGTAATTTATCTGCTTAGTGAAAAATGTACAAATATGTAAACTCCACCGGTTAGTTAGATTTATATTGTACTTAGGAATAAATTAAGGTATAAGATAAACCTTAATGCATGGTTACTATTGATGATATAATGAGAAAAAAAGATCATTAGTTATCATTATTAAATCTGAAAGTGCTGAAAGTGTTAAGATAACAACGAAGAAATATAAACCTTTATGAAAGAAACTATATATAGATAATTCTTATAAATATAAATGAATTAAATAAATGCCAAATGCTTTATATGTCTTGCTACAAATTTATGGTTAAAAAATAGTGTACCTGCTCCCCTACAATTTTCAGACTGATGGGTAAGAAAAGTAGTGATCAGGCAAATACAAGTTAGTAACAATTAGTGTTACTAAAGACAGGTCCTAAATGCTATAAACATATACCACATAAGACCTACTAGAGCCAACTTTCAAGAAAGTGCCATGAGAAAGTGAACTTTTAAACACCAACCTGAATGAAAACACAGAATACATTAAGTGCAGAATAGAAAACTGCATGGAAAGGGGAGATCACATTTCAGAACCCTGAGAAGGGTCAGGGGGAGCAAGAACTGTTTGGGAATCAAACTCCAAGATATCTGGAATTCAGAAAAAAAGGGGAGACTATCAGATGAGGAGGATGGAGACCTGAAGCTAGAATAGAGTGCCTCGCAAGCTATTGTCAATAAAAATTGTGAAAGACTTTGATGTGAAGAATACAGACAGCGACCCTTCTACAGAGTGCAGGGCTCCTAGGGAGCCTCTATGTTACCTTTTTTTGATTGGGTTCTGCACCTTTATTTTTGGCTAGATTATTTGCCACTTCCTAGAGACCCTAGTTAACCTATAAAGGACCCACGGAGGTGTAAATGATTTATGTTCATAAAAATGCAAATGATGTTTTCCAGTAAAGATATTATTGATTTCTGTCCTGGAAAAAGAGAAGAATCCAAACATTACAGTTTTGCTACATGATATAATTTTACCTATTAAAAATACATTTCAGCATTTCCTCTTGTCTATCAATGTCTATTCCTCAGATTCTACTTTGAAATAGTTGTAACATCTTACAAAGAGTAAATTCTCTACGTTTTGACTTCATATTTGGCTATAAATTGTGAATTTTAGTATTTTGCAAATTCTTCCTTTCTTTTATATTATGAAGTTTGAATTTGATCTCAGGAGCAAAAGGAAATCATTGAAAGGTTTTGCAGGAAATAAAATAATTGGTTGTTTAGGGTGGGGAAGAGGCTGGAGGTGGAAAGAATTTATGTGGAAAAACAGATAGGAAGCTGTATTAGGATTCTGAATGAGGCAGCGCTGGCGTGGGGAAAGGCAGAGCGGGATAAAGAGAGAGCAGTTGCGAGATGTTTTGGAGGAAGACTATAGTATTTATGTTGGGTAAATAAGGAAGATGAAATTAAGTACAAACTTCCCATTTCTTGATGTACTGAGTTATTGGCAGTTAATTTACTGAATGAAGAGCAGGGTTATGCAAGAAGCAAAACTGTATTTTTAGTAAGATCTCTGCATGGTCAGAGTGTATTCAATTAGTATCCGAGGGACTTTTCTTTTTGTTGGCTTATTTTGTTATGTATTTAAAAAAATAGTTCCATGTCTTATCCAGTACACAACACTGAGAATAAAAGCATGTACTGCAGATAGACAAAATTAGTCTTTACACTACATACCCACCTAGTAAATGAACGAGCCTGTAGTATGTTATATTTAGAAATAATGATTAATATAAAAATTGACATTTGACTCAAGGTATTAGAATTGTAAGCTAAACTTGTAAACCCAAGCATTAGAGATGACAATTATTTACAGTCAATTAGCTGCTTCACTTATTTAAATGCATTTTAAAGAATCAAGAATAAGAACTGAAGAAAGAGAAGGAGGAGGAGGATGGGGAGCAGAGGGAGGAGGGGAGGCAGGGAAAGAGGGGGAGGAGGAGAAGAGGAATCTCTGCTACAAATTGAACATTGTGGAACTTAACTTTACATTAATGATAATTTACAAATTGTTTAACACCCTATGCACCACTACGAAGTAATAATGATATGTTACTGAACTATAATTGAAATTACAATAAAATAATTAAAATAATAAAAATTAAAAAGCATCCTTAAAATACATAGTGTAGTGTCCAAAAATCACAGTTAATGATGTTACAGTGAGCCACATTCAAATGTTCACTAAAAATCTGAAATTCTCACTTGGTAAGTAACAGAAGTAGTAAATACTATGTACTTGAAGCTGTCAGGTGTTTAGACACCAAGGTCTTTAACTAGGTTTTGAATTACTGAAGGCAGAAAGTATTCTTTGAATTCAACTCTGTATCCTCAATGCATAGCACTTCAATAGAATAAAATAAGACAATAAATGTTAATAAATATGAAGAATAATATACAGCTATTTCTATATTAGTTGTCAAAACCTCAAGCCATGTTAAAGCTTTTACATATAGAACTTAAAGTAGAATTGTTTTCATTGTAAATAAAATTATTAAAAAAAAAAACAAAAAAAAAAAACTGGCGCCCGGCTGGTGTGGCTCAGTGGATTGAGCGCGGGCTGGGAACCAGAGGGTCCCGGTTCGATTCCCAGTCGGGGCACATGCCTGGGTTGCGGGCCAGGTCCACAATGAGGACCATGTGAGAGGCAACCATACATTGTTCTTTCTCCCTCCCTTCTCCTCTCTCTGAAAATAAATAAATAAAATCTTAAAAAAAAAAAAAAGGATAAGGTAAAATCATTTAAAAAAAAACTGGAAAAATTATATCCATAATCCAAGCATACTAATATACTTACTGATATATATTTTAGTGTTGGTGACAAAGGATCTTAGTAATTGTCAGAAACTAATTTATAATATTAATCCAGAATATATATATATATATATATATATATATATATTTTAAAAATATCCAGATTTGTGTGCTGATATTAAAATATTAATTGCTGTCTGAATGGTTTAAAGGCAGAAATATAGAAAAAAAGAAAAGAAGGAAGGAAGGGAGGAAGGAAGAAAGAAGGAAGAAAAGGAAAGGAAAGGACAGGGAAGAAAGGAAGGAAAAGGAATCCATTGAAAAGCATTCTTTTTATTCACTTCACTGGTGAATCACTGTATTTTCATTATTTGTCACACTATTTAGTAAGGACAGTGAATTCAATCATAAAAATAGGAATACATCTAAATTACCTTCTGGAACAACTCTAGCAGAACAATTTCAAAGTCTACATCAGTAACCAAATTAGCCAGTAGTAATAGGATTCACAGGCTACAGTAAAGAGATGTGAACCTTATTCAGTCATCACATACAGATTATGGTGGAATTAAAAGCAAATGATATATTATATGACAAAAACATAAATAATATTTTCTAAAATATAAAACATAAAACTATAAATACTAATACAAGATGCTAGTTCTACCTATAAATGTAAATAAATCAATCACTCATTAGTCTCTCCTATTTATCAAGGGATTATGTTGCTAAATGCTTTAGTAGGTAAGATGAGATCTTTGAATAACAAATAACAATCACAACTAGATTTGGATGAACTAAATTGCACCTAGGTTATTAAAGTTATCAAAAATCAATTTAGATGAAGTCTTTCTCATTTTTGTATACATGTTTTCTTAATTTTTCTTACACATAATAATCTCATTAGGCTACAGAAGATAAGATTAAGACAGACAACAAACTCAATTATATTTAATTTCTAATACCACACAATTTACAGTTATAAAGCACATTGTCAATCTCTTAATATTTTAAAATCTTAAATGATTTATAATACATTCAACCAAAACTAAATTTTAAAGTTTAAAAAATAAGTTAAAATATGCTTAATATTTTGGTCATGTAGGAGAGATAGAAATTACCTTCTGTTTCATCTTTCTCAAGTGGATATCATTATTAGTGACATTATAGATACCTAGTTTTTAGAACTTTAAAATTGTTCTTGATATGAAAACTAACAATGTAATTATTTTAATGTTTGTTGCAAAATTTAATTAGGACTTTTTGATGATACAATGAAGCTTGATTAAAGAAAAATGATTTACTAAGCAGAAGAATATTTCCTAGGGTACAAATATATATACTATTAATGACTATCTATGAACTTATAATGCATTAATTTTCACAGCTGTCTTTATTAAAGTACATGTTTAAAGTGTGAATTCAAACTATCACTGCTTAATTTATGATTTATACCATTCACTAGTTTTAATTTGAGCAACTTGGTTTCTCTCCAAGACTCATTCTCCTCATCGGTAAAATAGGAATATGAATCCTAGTAACAGCAAAGGGATTTTAGAATCCTATGTCAGCTTTATTATGCATAGAATCAATTTGGCCTACTTGAAATTCACATTTCTCAAATATAAATCCATAATGAATATAACCAGCATGTTCTTTTTTTATCAATATAAATTTTAAGATGACATTGCCATTTTTCCAGGTTTCTTTTTTATTCTATATCTCCATTTAGTTCTCTTTTTGAATAGAACTATGACCATAGCAGAAATCCCTCAAGGTCCTTTTCTGCTTTTGAACAGTAACAATCACAGGAAGGTAGGACAAATATTATCAGATGACCTGTTTTGATAAGAATGGTTCTTCAGGAACATGTTTACATGTTGAAGTTTCTGTAAGTCTTTACTAGGTCTTCTTTCTTCTTTTTTCAGAACTTATTTATTTTTTTTTTCCAGAGAGAGGGGATTGCAGGGAGGAATAGAGGGAGAGAAACATCAATGTGTAGTTGCCTCTCATGTGGCCCTCACAGGGGACCTGACCTGCAACCCAGGCATGTGCCCTAACTGGGAATCGAACCGGCGACCCTTTGGTTTTCAGCCCGCGCTCAATCAACTGAGCTACACCAGCCAGGGCTACTAGATCTCCTTGTAAGCCAGCAAAATCTTTAATTTTACCAAATACTATGTGCTATGTTCCCCTAGCAAAGCATTTATTTTTTTTTCTTTTCTAATTTTCCCCACTTGTTTGATTGAAAAATTTTCCTAATAACAAATGAACTGTTCATTCAAATTGACAACTACAGTCATTTTGGACAACTTTTGCACAACATCATTGCATATTTAGATCTGTCCTATGTTCCAATAATCTATTTGTTCCTTTATCACATTTATAAAATATGTTTTATGTTTATAAAATATTTATTCTTGATTAAATTTAAAATAGTAAGGGAAAATATTTTTTCTTATCATCTCCCTCAATTATACAGTGCATTGAAATTCCTCCAGGAAGACCACCGTCTTACACTGTCTTCATTTTTCAACTGTTAGTAGGGAGCAATGATTGAAACTAGCCAGTAGGTGATCTCCTTTGCTATAAAGCATATTGATTATCCTGCCAGAGGAGCATTTTAATGGCATTCCTAGTTACTTTATGCATAAAAAATGTCTTCAGTGAATGCAATTAATAATACATTAAAAGAGTACTACATTCACTTTTCTAACTCCATTCATGTTTTATTTGAATGTTTTCTTCTGAAACAGAGCTCTCATTCATTTTATTAATATGAATTTGGTATATGAAATTAGGACAAAATAGAATCATTTATTTCTTAGCTTGTATTTACTACCACATTTATAACATAAATTAGTAACATCAATAAAAGTGATATCAACAAGTAAAGATAACTTCTGAAATTAAATTTAATTCATTTAGGGGAAAAATAGATGTAATATTAGTATTAATGCTTATTAAACTCCTTTAAAATTCTTTACAAAATAAAAGAAATAATTTATCAGACCATTTCCAATCATGAATCTGCCATGCACTAAACAATTCTTAGTAGGCATTTGAATAAATGTCTACTCAGGAAATGTGAAAGTGGAGATTATTGTGTGGGCAGTGAAATGTATAATGCTTAAGGATTTATAATGCATTACTATAATAAAAAGCCATAAAAATGTCTTTGGGTTTAACATAGTTAGGGCTGTGGGAGCTCCTGCAACTTCAATGTATTTGTGTATATTGTAAGCACCCTATTTCTTTTTAACAAACAACTGTAAATGTTCCTAGGTTATCTTAGTATTCAGACTATGTTGTAATAACTGTATTTTCCAAAAGACTCAACGAGATTTTTTAAAGGATTTTATTTATTTATTTTAGAGAGAGTAGAGGGGAGGGAGAAAGAGAAGGAGAGAAACAACAATATGAGAGGGAAACATCAGTCAGTTGCCTCCCATTTGCACCTCGACCCGGGACTGAACCCGCAACTCAGGCATGTGCCTGACCAGAAATCTAAATGATGACCTTCTCCTTTTCATGATGCCACCTAACCAAGTGAGCTACACCTCCAGGGCTTCAGAGGTTTTAGGCAGACCACCTGAGTTGAACGCCAGGCACGATGTTGCTGAATCACAACAGTGCACATAAACACTCCATGAGAGATGAAGAAAGGTTAAGAAGGAAGGTTGGTGACCCCAACCCGGAAAAAAAAAACACCTCCATCTATCTGCCTATCTATATATCTACCCAATAGACATCAATCTATCTATCCATCCTATATATAGAAAGAGAGAAAGACAGGCCAATGAGTTCATCAGGAGATTTGACCAAACGTGCCCACAGAGTCAGACCCTCCACTCCTCAGTGGGACAAATGAGGAGCCGGAGGCCATGGTAAAATGAGCACTATGTACACCCTTCACTCTGACTCCATGAGGTCAGGCAACTCTCCCTCACCCAATCCCTCAGCTGTGGTGAAGGAGAGAGATGAAGACACCATGGGTGCCAAAGACTAACCATTATCTAATGTAGATGTTTACTTCGTAATGATGTGATTAACAAAACCAACCCTAACAAAAAGGCAATCAAAAGCATAATCTGAGCTATAATCTACAAATTTTACCTGAACACGAGTAGGCAGGTATTCAAAGTAAGACAGAATCAGTAATAAACCAAATAATAAACAAACAAATAAATAGCAAATAAATAAAGAAAAAATAAATACTGTAGTCTCTCTGCTCAGTCGTGTGTTAGTGAGTACATTTTGTAACCCTATAACAGTTTTGAGTGCTGATAAGCTAACCAATCAGGAAAGAAAGTTTTGAACAAAATCTAAAAACGTCCAACAATCTGATTTATGATGAAGAAAGGACAGAAGTAAAGGGAAGAAAAGGAGGAATGAAAGCAAAATTAACTCCAGTGAAGAGATTAAAGGGCTTCCTAAAAGTACTATTATGTGTTTCATCTTAAATCATGTTTCTTGTGCTAATGAATTAAAGAACACAAAAAACTTTATTATCAAAATATTAAAATAATTCTATAGTGTCCCATTCCCATAAATTAAAGAGACTGATTTTTACTAGTAACAGTCAGATAGGATTGATTAAGGCACGTAAGATCATTTCTGAAACAAACAAGCAGCAGGTCCCCATGAGAAACAGATCTACTTACATGCAGCGTTTCTTTGGGGGAAAAATAGATTCAGTGTACTGTGTTGTTAAGTAAGAATATGAAACTTAATTTTTCATAATTATTAGACATATCATTTCCTAAATATTACTTTAATAGTGTTTGTAACATATCATTGCTTTAAATTTTCATAAAGTCAAGTATTTCAATTTCCTTAAGTCTCATACTATTATTACATTTGCTATTCCTTTGTGTGAGAAACTATCTGTATTTCTAACTATCTTAAAATATGTATGTTTTCTTCTAGTAGGTATAGAGTTTTATTTTTATATTTAACTTCTTAATATCTTTGGAATACATATTTATTGGCAGTCTTTCAATAGATGATAGTTTGATGGTTTTTATCCCCCAAGCAATGTTTTTACACAGGTGTGTGTAACCAGTTAGTCTTTTAGACCCAAGAGTTTAACACCTACAACACCCTCTTTAACTCAAAACACTGTCCAAAGGGATATCACAATGAAGACACCACAATGAAGAGGGAAACAGAATTTAGCCAAAGTGAGCAACAGCTAAAACAACGTAATTAACAGAGAAAGCATTCCTAGGAAACAGATGGAAGTCATTTTGCAAAGAATACACTGAATTCCTAATGCTTCATGAAGCTGTGCATGAGAACATGGCTATCTAAAGCTGCGAAGTCTAAGAGGACTTACATCAAGCTGTTAACGCACTGGCTTTCTGAGAATCTGCTGATGCAGTTCTTTTTTTGTTGTTGTTGTTCAATTACAGTTGTCTGCATTTACCCCCACCTCTTCCTCCCCAACCCCAGCCATCCCCACCTCCCTCCCTTGCTTCCACCCCGCCCCCTTGGTTTTGTCCTTGTGTCCTTTATAGTTGTTCCTGATGTGGTTCTTAAAGGCTCTCACCGACCACAGCCATCATTCCAACAGAGAACAGTGCACAGCATGGAGCTTAGGGCAAAGACTCAAAAAGGAGAATTCAGAGTTATTTCCATGAGACACACCTATTAAAGGGATTCATTAATTTCTTGTTATTTTCTAGGCACTCCATGTCAGAACAGAACAAGAATGTTTTGTAATCAGCTTTAATAATATTTATATCAATCAAATTCAGGTTTTGTTTCATTGTTTGATTTCTCACACAAATTTTTTGCTCTTAATGAAAAATTTTAAGTTAAAGAAGTCACTCAAAAACTTTAAAATATATATACCTAATCCAGGTAAACTTTGACTCACGCTTGATAATTCTTAACTACAAATTTTCTTGAAATCTCAGTGGCTTCCCATTGTCTCTAGGATTAAAATACAAGTTTCTTTCTTTTTAAAAAAGATTGTATTGTTTATTCACAATTTATCCACATATCCCCCCTTTGCCCATGCTTATAAATAAATAAATAAATAAATAAATAAATAAATAAATAAATTCCAAGTCTCAACCTTGTTTTTAGGCCCTTATCTTTTTATCCACATTTTGAAACATCTCACCCTGCACAGTAATGCAGAAATACTGAATTGCTGACTGCTATTAACCGAGCTGTGCTGTCCCAGGCCCCTGCACATCACTGTTCATGTCTCAGAAACTGCAGCTAATACGCATGCTTTCTCCATGCTCTCTTAAGCCCCTTTATATAAGTGCAATTCTTTCAGGTCTTACTTGCAATCAATGTGACCTAACCCACAAGTTTTCCCAGCTGCCAAGACTGGACTAAGAGAAACATCTTTGCATTGGTGGGAATGTAGATTGGTGTAGCCACTGTGGAAGACAGTATGGAATTTCCTCAAAAAAATTGAAAATGGGCCTTTTGACCCAGCAATTCAACTTCTGGTAATATACCAATCCCAGACACTAACCCCAAAACACCAATTCAGAAGAACTTATGCACCTAAGAACTTATGCAACTAAGAATCCCAAAATATCAATTCAAAAAAACCTATGCACCCCTATGTTCATAGCCACACAATTCACAATAGCCAAGTGCTGGAAACAGCCTCAATGTCCATCAGTAATTGAGTGAATCAAAAAACTGTGGTACATTTATACAATGGATTACTACACAGCAGAAAGAAAGAAGGAACTCCTACCTTTTGAGACAGCATGGATAGAAATAGAGAATATCATACCAAGTGAAATAAGCCAGTTGGTAAGACACAAATATCATATGATCTCACTTATAAAAGGAATGTAATGAATAAAATACACTAATGAGCAAAATAGAATCAGAGACATGGAAACATGGAACAAACTGACAGTGGCCAGAAGGGAGTGGGGAGGAAAACAATCATGGAAAGAAGGGGAAGGGACTAGTCAAAGAACATGTGTGAATAACTCGTGTACATGGACAACGGTGTGGGGATTGACTGCAGGAGCAGGGGTCGGGCTGGGCAGAGGAGGTCAAAGGGGGGAAGGCTGTGACAACAGTAATAGAGTAATAATACAAAGAGAGAGGGAGAGAAATGTGTTTGTATTGTGTACTCCCATATTTTCCCCACGATACTGCATATATGTACCAGGGATTTAGGGAATACTCTTCAACTAGTTAGTCATGAAGGAAGTTAAAAAACATTTGATATCCATAGTGGCCAATTTAATAGGCCCTATTAGAATATGGTTTACTTATTTGGGTCCATTAAATTATTCACTGTACACCAGAATCAGTACAATCTTTGCCTTGCTATCCTAATAGAGAGGTTAGTTCTACAGAAAACATTTTTAGCCTTGGAGACCATCAAGGCAGATGCTAATTGGTATCATTATATTTTTTAGTACTTTAAAAATAATTTTAAATGATCTTACCAGGTATGTCTTTTCAGGTAGAATTTCATTTTTTTGTCATTTGTATGCAAGTTTCCATTTGGTCTTATGAAGTTAAAATTTTGGTTCATCCTTATTTTTAATATGGAAAAAATATCAAATTAGTTTTAGATATTATACTTAGTTTTATTATTTATCAGCCTCTGGTAACTATTGATAATAGAATGTATTCCCTTATTGGGCATTATTCAAAACTGAACAAAATTTTGGATATTCCCTCATCATAATTTAAGAATGAAAGCTGGTAGAGTATTTATAACAAGATATTACCTATTTTTGCTAGTTATGCCTACAGGGAATGATTATCGTATGTATCTAACCAGAGGAACACCATTAGAGATTGAAAGCACCCACTGTTAAAATGTAATTAAGGTTTTTCTTAGCTGTAAGTTTACTTGCTCAGGAAAAACAAAAAGCATTAAAAAATATTTGTTTAAGACCATGGGATTTTTAAACAATATTTTCTAGATAACACAATTTTTACGTGCGAATCATGATTATTCAGGCCTTTGGTTTATTCCCTTAGTTTGCAGTAAGAGTTATTTGTAGAGCAAAGGGAGCTTGTGCCGGGCTATGTCACTCATCAAGAACTTCCCTGTATGTGTCAGTGTGCGAGAGAAGAGCCTCCCTGAGGCTGGCCCATGTATGGTCAGACATGTTCCACTGAATCAATCGCAATATAAAACATAATTGTCTCGCTCAAACTGAGATGGATTCTGGATGCCAGAAAAGACTAAAGGGAGGTATCCACTGTGTCTGTAAAATGGACAGCTGATTCTTTATGAGGGCTAAAGGTCTGGATACATCCCTGGGATGTGTCTAGCCATGAAGCAGAGGATGATGGCAGAAATGAAAATGGAAAACCTGCAATTTCCAGTCTGACCAACTGAAGAAATAGGTGAAGAGAGTATCGGTCAATGTGTCTAGATTCTCGCATGTGAATTACCGATTTGCTGCCTTAAATTCAAATATAGATGAGTATCTTTGTCCTTTGATCTGGAAAGAAGCGATGGACCAAATTCCTTCCTGCTTAAGCATTCTAAAATTCAAAGAACATCGATTCATTCCATTATCGGACAAACTTCATCAATCTACTACTGTTTCCTTTAAAAAAATTTACTAGACCCTCTGGTAACTTGCCCTTAAAAAACAATATACATATATACACTATGTATGTATGACATATATATATACACATATACAAAATATATGTGCTACATATATACACAATTATATATATATATATATATATTTATTTATAAAAGTATATTTACTATAGCAAGTAACCTACCCAAAATATAACATTCTTGAGTTCTCAATAAAAATTCAAAGAATCAAATACATTAAAATTGAAGCTGGCTACAAAAGTTTATAAAAGGAGACACATGTATCTTAATAAATACATGGAAAACTGCTAAGCATTAACATGAAAGTAAGCTAGTTGTACATTTGTAAGAATCAGTCTTCAACCAATTGGCAAATAAGCATGTGTTAATGAGGATTTGTTCTTTAAAATATTAGAATAAATAAAGAATAATTTATTTTATTTTTATTTTTATCATTGACACTAATACAGATGTCCCATTTTACCCTTCTTTGCCCATCCCCACCCATTCCCCACCTCCCTTCCCTCTGGCCATCACCACACTGTTGTCTGTGTCTATGGGTTATGCATGTATGTTCTTCGGCTAATCCCTTCACCTCCCGTCATCCAGTTCCCCCCTCCCATCCCCTCTCTGACATCTATCAGTCTATTCTGTCTATCCATGCCTCTGTTTATATTTTGTTTGTCAGTTTATTTTGTTCATTAGACTCCACACATAAGTGAGATCATATGGTATTTGTCTTTTTTCTGACTGGCTTAAGAAGTTGGCTAAAATAAGGTATGCTTATATTTATTTTTTGGCTTAAACACCTGGCAAATTTCTTGATAAAATAATATACTATACATGGATTAAACCCTACGTGAAGAAACGAGATTGATATATCCCATTGGATTGTCCCAAGATTTTTTTTTTCATATATTCATGTCAATGTATTATAGAAAGAAGAGTAATTAAAGTTGAGATCTATTAATAAACATTCAAACAATAAAGTAATTAAACATTTTGTAATCTCTTGGGGGCCGATCATACCTACATGTGTGGTGGTGTTGCTGAGTGGCACATGCATGTGCACATGCACACATATGAACATATTTGTGTGTATATTATTAAAGTCACTTTTAAAAGATTTCACACAGGAGGAATATTTATATGTAGTATAGTTAGTGGGCATAGGTTTTTACCAATGTACTCCCTAAAGTAAGCAGAATGATTTTAATAAGTAACATTATAATTCATAAGACATTATAATTCAACAGTTTAATTATAAAAATACAGTTTTCATGTCAAATATTATGTTTTGACGTAGGCATGTGGCATCTATGCATCTATATTAGATAATAAATTCTATATATCATAAATGTTTGTAAACGTTGTTATCAAACACTCCTGAAAAGATGCAATACTATCGGTGTTGGGAACTTTACCCATAATTACATTATAGGGTGATTTCATGTTAATCCATCCGTTGTTTCCCCAATCTCAGTCTGTTAGCATACAGACATAAATGATTTGTCATTGAAAAAATAGGTATCTATTCTGTCTCATTCTTGTTCTCTCTTTTTCTCTCCGTCCCCATGCCTCCCCACCGTTCTCCTACTAAAGACCAAATACACGCTAATGCATTTACTGGGTACTGGAAACAACCCTGTTGGCTGTCTTTGCCTATGTTATCTTGTTTAATGTCCAGTATAATGTAAAATTGATAAATATTCCATCTATTTATTTCTCCATTTCCATCTAAAAATCTAAATAGTATGGATTGTTTTCATATATTGTGCCAATCTTGAGATTATTCTACACACACACACACACCTGAGTTTAGGTAGAATGCAATAGGTATTAAGTTCAATTATATCTAAAAATTGCCAATATGCTTTCTATTGGAAATCATTCATGACCTAAAATCAGTACAGACTTTGTTAGAGAAATAATTACTTTAAAAAAAAATGTAAGAGAAGCTTTTGTTTTCTCACTTAGGATATGAAATGACACTAGTCTTTTGAAGTAAGATCTCTCTAACAAATGTTAACGGGCAATGCAATGCCTCTGTGTGTATAAACAAATGGGAAGTCTAACTTTGTAATTTCTTCACAAGGAATTTCACATTCATAATATCGTGGGGCTTGTTGTGGGGATTAAATGAGCTATAAACATACTACTTTTTATACTATGACGTACTATACAATCTTTTGTTACTTTTTATACTATGATGTACTATATAATCTTTTGTTATTAATAAGACATCATTGTAAGTCACTACTATGATTACATTTATGTCCAATTTTCTTCATACAATGGGGAGCAAAATAATAAAAACTTCAAGTATTATTCAAGTTAATATTTAAGCATTTAACAAAAAATTTTACCATGAAAATGTTTGGTTATATCCCATGCTCTATTTTTTTCATTTCTTAGAATATTTTATTTTAATTAAACTAGCAAAAATATTTCCATAGAGATGTAATTAGATTTTATGAGTATTTAATAACTGATAGTATATTCTTTTCTGACCCACAGCAGACTTTATTATATAGGAAAATTAGTTTTCTCATATAACTATGCCTCTCGATTATCTGATTTTATTGACTGACTTAATTAAAATGACAAAATATATTAGTAATTGATTTTGCGATAAAATAAGTAATTATAATTAATTACTTTTTAAATTATAACATAAATCAATTTTCTATTAGCTTCCTTTTTTGCTTTTTTAGAATTCTGTCTCTTGGGTCGTGATATATAAAACAGCAATGTAACTTCCCTTGGCCAAATGACTACAGAAAATATCCTCTTTCTCCCTATTTTTTAAGACTCAGCAGTGGTCTCCTGATAACTCTTGAGCACTTCTGACTGGGTTAGACTCCCTCGCTCTATTTAATTTCAACAGCTGCAAGTGCCTTGAACTAAGAGCAACACTAAGTTAAGCAACTGAGTACAGAAGAAGAATCAATAAAATGGAGTAAATCCCGTGTAAAACAGCATATGCACAGACTCCCAATGTGTACTGCTTTGTGAAATCATCATGTCATTCATACACTGAAATATGTGTCACTATGAATGGACTGTTTTGTTTTCATTTCTTTTGCTACTACTTATAAATTGTATTTTTTTTTGGAAACTGATTTCTTTTTTTTAAATGTGCTGATATTTTAGGGTTAAAATCATCTTACTTGTACATTTTATTAAAGACCGTAACTCTAAGAAATTTAGTTTGATAGTGAGTGACAGGTCAATCATTTATTTATTATTGTCTCTTTAAAAAAATCCTTCAAATTAGACCACTTAATATGACCCTATGGAAGTGAAATGCTGTGTGTTGTCTCTACGCTAGTTGTGGAACAGTACAGAATATTTGAAGGGTTTCATAATTCTTTTCAAAAATATGTTATGTATAGTTTCTAATATTAGGACATTGAATGTCTGAACAGGAAGACTTCATAACCTCACTTTTAAAATTTAATGAAGAAATTAATACTAGCATTTGTCTTTATGTTTTTTATGTCAATAAGAAAGGGGAAATGCATTCAGATAACTTTACTTTGATATCTGTCAATAATTTGACATTTGAATCTAAGACTGACCATCATATTATATAATCCAGGAGTTATTACATTGACTTAAATGTAAATGGCCAGCTATATAACATTGACCTTGGAGAAACAAAGGGTTAGGAATAATACAATTTTTTCCTGTGCTGGATGGATGTGCACAACATTCAGGAATGGTTTTCAATATTAATTGGCTGCCACTTTAGCAGATTTCTGCTACTGATAATCAGGGAATCAGGTGTGGTAAAGCAATACAAGAAGACCAGGTGAAGACCTGAAAGAAGGAAGAAGTGGAAGTTGTATTTTCTTTTCCTTAGCAATCATTTATCCTCCACACTGCAGCAAGTAACAGTCGGAGACACAACTAATTCTGAATTAAGAACATACAAGCAAAACAGAGTGAATGTTCCAATTTAGCAAAGTGACATAGTCAATCCTTCTAAAGCTGCATTCTGAATTGATTTAAATTCAAAAGTTAAGAACAATATGGTCAACAAATTCAAAAAAATCTACCAAAATCATTACATAAATAGAATTGCATATATAAATATATTTTACAACATACACTTAATTATGTAAGGAAATAAGTATTATGCATTATCACAACATTATATGCAATATCAACTCTGAATATTAAAAAGATCAGAAAATTTAGGTTTGTGCTAAATGTAGACAAAAGTAAATTATATCCAACAATGAACACCTATTCACATTTTAGATAGATAAAATGTTTTGGCATTTCTCATTTTCATATCGTATATTTCAGTGGAAAATAAGTATTATTTCAAATACATAAACTTTTAAAGATGGCTTTTCCAAATATTAAATGTGTTTCAAACATAAATTTTATTTATTTTTAAACTATATTTTATTGAGTATGCTGTTACAGTTGTCCCACTTCCCTCCCCTTCTTGCCCCCCACCCCCTTACCCCCCTTTCCCCACCCTTTAGTTTTGTCCATAGGTCATACATGTAAATCCTTCTGCTTCTGCACTTCCCATACTATTCTTAACCTCCCCCTGTCTGTTGTCTACCTACCATTTATGCTACTTGTTCTGTGCCCCATTCCCACCCTCTCCCCCAACCACTCTCCTGTTGATGTTCCTCCATACCTTATATAACTCCCTTTAACATTTCATACAATAAAGGCTGGGTGGTGATGAACTTCTTGAACTTGACCTTATCTGAGAAGCACTGTATCTGCCCTTCCATTCTAAATGAAAACTTTGCTGGATAGAGTATTCATGGATGTAGGTCCTTGCCTTTCATGACTTGGAATACTTCTCTCCAGCCCCTTCTTGCCTGTAAGGTCTCTTTTGAGAAATCAGCTGACAGTCTTATGGGCATTCCTTTGTAGGTAACTGTCTCCTTTTCTCTGGCTGCTTCTAGGATCCTTTCCTTATTTTTGATCTTGGGTAATGTAATTATGATGTGTCTTGGTGTG